>CM060414.1:195205745-195730745 GCA_030545235.1 Helianthus tuberosus
GTAATTGTTTCTATACATTGGATTACTAGAAATGATCCTACGTATCTTTGGACTTAGTTTTCCTTTATTACTCCTTTCCAAGGAGATACTTTTAATAGTATTTTGTCTCCAACTCGAACTCCAACGGCTTTTATCTATTATCTGCATAATTCTTATGACTATCTCTTGCCGTTTTCAGCCTTTCCCTTGTGATACTGAATATCACAGTCGTAGTCACTTAGGATTTTCATTCATCTCCTTTGCCTCAAATTCTTTTTGCCTAAAAATATATATATCTTAAATTCTTATAATCCATATAGATAGTACCCTTACTTTCATACGGATAATGTCTCCAAATCTTAAGGCAAAAATTATGGTTCTTAATTCTAACTCATGAGTGGTATAGTTCCTTCGTACCTTTTTCAATTGTCTTGATGCATATGCAATTACCTTTTTGCATTGTATTAACATACTTCCAAATTCTAACTTTGAAACTTCACCATATACTTTAAAATCTTCTGTTCCTTCTAGTAAGGTTAGGATTGTAATATTGGTTAACTTCTGTTTCAAGATACTTAAAGGTTTCTTCTTGTTTAGGTCCGTAATCAAACTTAACTGTTTTACAGGTTAACTTAGTTAATGGTACAGCTATCTTGGAAAAATCCTTAATAAACTGTCTATAATACTAAACCTACAAAATTCCTAATTTCCATTGCTGATTGCAGAATCTTCCATTTGGTAATTACTGCTATCTTAGCAAGATCTAAGTGAATACCTTCATGATTCACCATATGACCTAAAATTGCACTTCTAGCAGCCAAAATTCATTCTTCGAAAATTTGGCGTAAAGCTTTTCTTTTCTTTACAAAGTTAAGAGTACATGCCAGTGCTGTCAATGTTCTTTCCTACTTTTGTAATAAATAAGTATATTATCTATGAAGACAATTACCAATTTATCCAAATAGAATTTACAGACCCTATTTATCATGTCCATGAATGCTGCAAGTGCATTCGTTAATCCGAATGGCATGATTGTAAACTCGTAATAACCATACCTAGTTCTGAAAACAGTCTTAGGTATGTCTTCCTCTGATACTTTTAATTGATAATATCCGTAACGTATGTCGATCTTAGAAAAATATCTATTTCCCTGAATTTGATCGAATAGATCATTAATTCTAAGTAATGAGTATTGATTCTTAATTATAACCTTATTCAATTTACTATAATCAATACACATTCTTATTGAATCATCCTTTTTCTTAACAACCAATACTGTGCTAACCAATAAGGTTCCTTGGCTTATCGGTAAAATTCCTGGAATTAGATGAATCTTAAATTCTATCTTCATATCTGGTGGTAATCCAGGTAAATCTTCTGGAAATACATCTGGGTATTCTGAAATTACAGAAATTTCCTTAAATTTTGTATCTTTAGTATTAATGATTACTAAAATCATATATACTATTCTTTGCTTTCGTTCATAATTAGCAATTTCCATTACTGATATGAACTTCATAGGCTTACATGGTTTATCTCCTGTAATCATAATTACTTCTCCGATGGTTGATTGAATTTCTAAGAAATTCTGATCACAGATAATGATCACAACATCGAATTCAACTAATTTCATAGATAATAGGATTGCAGAAAACTTATAACTTATTTCTATGTTCTGCATAACCTTATTAATTTTAACTAATTTCACATTTGCCGTTTCTATGTAGAAACTTATCTAATGCTGGTTAACGGTAAGTTAAGAGTTTGGCAGAGTAAAGTATTTATAAAACTTTGGTTTGCACCAGAGTCAAATAATACTTTTATGTAAACGTTGTAAGCTAAGAACATACCGGCTATCACATCTGGAATCATCTCGGCTTCATGAGTAGTCAGCTGAAAGGCTCTCGCATTCCTTTTTGCTCCTTCTGTTGGTTTGACTTGATTGTCAAATGATTTATTCAGTTTTGGACAATCTGGCCTAAGATGTCCAGTTTCTCTACAGTTGTAGCAAACTGAAAATTTCTTCCTCCTACAGTCTTCTTCTTGATGCCCTGGAATTTTGCAAAAATTGCAATATCCTTTGCATCTTCCAAAATGCTTCCTTTTGCAAAAATTGCAAAATGGACTAGTAGAAGATTGCCCATTCCCTCCTTTCTTGAAATGGTTATGGTTACCCGAACTGAATTCTTGGGTAATCTTTTGGGCTACTTCCTTCCTTCTATTTTCTTCTCTTGTCCGTACTAGCTCGTCAGTCATAGTATTGGCTAATTCTACTGCATCATCAATCGTACGAGGTTTCGCAGCTTTGACAATATTACGGATCTCGGAAATTAATCCCCAAATATAACGAGAAATAAGTACCGGCTCTGGCGAAGCCAGGGTTGGTACCACTCGAGCATATTCGAAGAATGTCGTAGTATACCCTCGACAATCTACATCCACCATCCGGTGGGTTAGAAACTTATTTGCCATTTGATCTTTTTCATATTCGGGACAGAATTTTCTTTCTACAAGACTCTTAAATTCTTCCCAGTTCATAGCATACGCCATCCTTCTTCCTTTTGCCTGTAACATCGTATTCCACCATTCTAGCGCCACTTCTTTGAAAAGATTTGATGCATACATGACCTGATCATCCTGAGCACATTTACTTATGGCAATTACTGCCTCGGTTTTCTCTAACCAACGCAGTGCCGCAGTCGCTCCTTCATTGCCTGCAAACTCAGTGGGTTTACAAGCAAGGAATTCTTTGTAAGTGCAACCAGGCGTTGCAACTTTCCTTTTCTTAGGGAGCGGAGCTTGCCGTGGTTCATTATCATGATTAACATGATTACTGCCTCCATTTACGCTATTACTGAAATTATTTTCAGAAATACGTTTGCTTGAAACAATTTGTTGAGGTTCAATTGGATTTTTTAACAGCAGCAATGATTGCTGGAATAGCATTGGCTATCCCTTGAGCAACGATATTTTCTATATCTTGCCTAGTCACATATTGGTCCCCTGGTTGGTGCTCAGATTGATTACCCTCATTAACTGGTTCATTATTAGCGTTTTCCATCTGATATCTAATTTATAGATAAATAATTAGTATAAAAGTAATAATCCAATATCACAATTTAATTGCACGTAATCACGTAAACGAATATACAAACAAAATTTGTAACTTTCTAAAATTTCCTTATATCTTACTTCTATATATACCCGTTTTATTATTTATTTTACACATACCGATTTTACGATTATGATTACACAACCATATTTTATAATCCCCTATCCTTTGTCAGGTGATGTTCTAGTAACGGCGTTCCTTCTCATCGTATTTCCAGGAGATCTGTCCCAAAATTTCTTGGATCCTATTCCCAGCATCCATTTTGTCAAAATGACGAAGTTCAGTCATATTCTCGTTACTTATTGGTAAATTTGGTAAAGGTTCTGAATTGTACTTAGGAAAAAGCCTATAGGGATGGTTTTGTAACAGTATTTCATTATCCAACCATTCGTCTATATTCCAGTGATTAAAAGAGTTTGGAATAGTTGGTTCTAAGTTCATAAAATTATTTTCATTAACAGGCTCAATAGTATCATCGGTTGCCATTATAAAAATCTAGTTCTTCTTGAGATGGTAATCCCTCCATTTGCCTAGAACTTTCCCCAATTTCCATTTTCTTAGGCTTAGGTTTCTCAAGAGGTAAAGCATTGAATTCTATAGGTCCTTCTATATCTGGTATATACTTATTGAAATCTCTGGAAACTTCTATTCTTACTGGATAGAGATTTAAATTCTGAAGGGCTTCCGACAGATCACTCATGCTGTTTAGCAAAATACACACAATTACTAAGTCATAACAAAATTTTATAGAACAACTTTTTAAATAGTATTTCATACTACCAACCCAACTGAAAATTAAAACATACTAGGTTTTATTTGTAATTTATTTATAAATTTTCTAGACTGTAGATAAAAATACTAAACTTTAAATCAGAATATTTAAAGATTTATATTTACTATTACAGTAGTTAACATATAAAAATCTATATACTAAATAAGTATGATGACTTAATTTATATATATTAACTAGTCATTATCATGGTGGATATTGGTTAGTGCTGCCTTGTTTAAGCATAGGTGATCAGTCCATGCCTAACTAAGGCTAGGCTATCCAATATCTGCCTTTGATAATAACCCTAGTATTTAAAAATAATCTTAATACTACTACTATTAATATATTTATATATTAATAATAAATAACTAAACAATAATTTTAAATAAGAGTATACCTCAAACATATAATTTCTTTACCGCAATATAGTAATACTATATTTATAAATTAGGTAATTCCATATATAATCAAGTAAATTTATATATAATGTTTTTCGATTAACGATGATAGAGCAATAAATATTACAATATTGTTAACATATAAAAATCTGCCCATACTATAAAAAAATTAGTCAGATAATAAACATATAATCACAAAATAGCAATTAATAAAAAAAATATTAAGTATTTTCTAAATACTTAATTGGCTTAAATCAGTGGCTCGATAAGTGGCTCTGATACCACCTTTTTCTGTCACGGCCCCCGACCCGGTTTGACCCGTTTCAGGAGCCGCGGGACAGAAATACTGCGGTATTTATTTAATTGAGTTTGACAGCGGAAGTTTTCATCAGGATCTTTTAAAATGTAAATATTTCCCGATTATTTTATTTCACAACGCGGGATAAAACCCGGTAATTTACAGTAGTTTGATTTCACTAAGAAATCTTTTATTTTACAAAACATGTTTCTTTATTTTATACTGAGCCACTTCCTTGAGTTTGTAGTGCTATATGGCACTTTTCCTGATTCATAACAGGTTACCTGAAACATGTTTGAAAAAGGTTTTGTCAGCGGGAAATACTGAGTGAATCATTCTATTTTGCATAATGATGCATAGTTATTAATTACAGCATAAGAGCGATTACAATGGCTTCTATCTTATTTTTATCTGGCATTCTGTCACAATGGTGACATGTCACAATGGTGACGATGGTCATACCACTATTTAGATCAATGAACCTAAATAGTGACGATTATCCCTGTAGGTCAATGAACCTAACAGTGATTATCCCGAGTAGGTCAATGAACCTAACTGAGAGAAAGTTAGTAATGTGCACAATACCCCACTAACCAGTAATTCAAGATATCCATGACTTAGTCCTTGTAATTATAACCTTGAAAATAATTTTGGAGTATTGTAAAACAATTTGATAAAAAGAGAATGACTCACAAACTGTGAGAAAAGGAGAATGACTCACCTTGCAGATTTATACGGACAGAGCCTAGCCTACTGATTAGCCTTTTATCCTAATTTCAATAACAAGCACACAATTTGGGGTCAGTAATCAATCCAGCATTTGCGATAACTCACGAGATCAAATTCTCACAATGAACGACAAAGTGCAATACTTCATCCATCGAATTAACGATGATCCATTGAATTAACAACGAACGACAAAGTACAATACTTTATCCATCGAATTAACGATGATCCGTCAAATTAATGACGAATGATAAAGTATAACCCTAATGTGGGCGGCACTTAAACATTCATTGGATATATTGATCGATCGGACAATGAATCGTAGCAGCGATTGTGCTAATACCCTGATTGCGGCATCAATTAGGGACCTGTGTGTGTTAATTGAAGTATACAGAGCATAACTCCGTGTAGAATTGGAATTTCTTCGTCGTTTTTGTGCCAGAATTCAAGTCCCAAACCAACCTATTTATACTGAAAATTTTACCCCGTCGCGTAGCGCGACTGCCTACCCCTTAGTCGTCGCGCTACGCGACTGCTAACCTATATTCATAGGGTAGCTACGTGCATGGGTAGGCTTGCTGAGTTGGTAGATTTCGAAAATTTGATTTCTACAGCTCATAATTTGGATAATCGTCAATAGGGTTTAACCCCCCTTGAGTTTTAGGGGCCCTAATCCTGATTCTGAAAATTCTGAAAATTTTAGGGTTTGTTCAGAATCACTTGGGTGTCTCAATTAGGGTTTCCTTTTGGACTAATTAATTTAATAATTATGACTTTTGATGAGAGTTGTTACAATACGCAAGCCCGCTTCATTCAACTTCAAGCACTTTTCATCGTGCAATCCCAAGCCATTCACTGGCAATGATGGGTGACCGCCATGCTCGAGTGGTTTGATAGCATAGAGGTCACGTTCATCAACAGTGACTGCCCCGATGAGCTCAGAACGCGTAGTGCGACTGGGGTATTCCAAGCCCGAGCTCTCGAGTGGTGGACAAACGAAAGAAACATCTGTACGAACGAAATGGCATATGCTTTGACCTGGGGAGAAGTCAAGGCCCTAATGATGGACGAGTTTTTCACTCCGCATGAGCAACAAAGATTAGAGGAAGAATTTTGGGCTTTAAAGCAAGTGGGAGATGAGAACCTAGCTTACACCACCCGTTTCAAACAACTTAGCATCATTGTCCCCCACCTTGTCATGACCACTGCGCGCAAGATAAGTAAATACATCAATGGGTTACCCTCTGCTATGCGCGATACGATCGAAGCAGCCAAACTCGACAATATCGAAGCTGTTTACTGTTTGGCCGCTTCTCTGAACAACAATCGCATTCGCGATAAGCAAGCCACAAACCCCGTTTCTTCCAAGTCAGCCAACCAGATTACCCAGCAGTCGAATAGCAATAGGGGAAGGAAACGGAAGCAATCCGACCCCGTTTGCAATGCGGTTGTACCTGCTGCAACTCAAAACCAAGGTAACCCTGAGAAGAAACAATACACTGGAACCCAACCAAAATGCACCAATTGTCACTACCACCATCCCCCAACTAGCCAATGTCGCCATTGTACCTCCTGCAACCGCCTTGGTCACACTGCCCACTACTGTCGCAAAACGCCTGCACCTGTCCAAAACCCACAACAACAAGCACCACAAGCTCAGCAAGCACGACAAGCTCCACCTGCTCCTCAGAACGCAAGACCAGCTAGAGCTTGTTTCAAATGTGGGGATGTTAATCACCTTATTCCTCAATGCCCACTATGGAATCAAGACCGACAGCAACCTCCTCGTGGACGTGCTTTCAACCTGAACGCAAATCAAGCGCGCAACGACAATGATGTCGTTAACGGTACGGTCCTTGTTAACCATCTTTATGCTTCGATCTTATTTGATATTGGTGCGGACAAAAGCTTTGTGTCCTTAGAATTTGAATCATTGTTAAATTGCACACGCTCTAAGCTACCTAAGTCTTTTTCCGTTGAAGTCGCCAATGGCAAGTCCATCTCAGTCAATTCCGTTCTTCGTGATTGTCGTCTTACTCTTAATGAACACGTTTTCCCTATCGATCTCATACCCATGCAACTGGGTAGTTTCGACGTCATCATAGGCATGGATTGGCTTCAAAAGAACCATGCTGAAATCACTTGTCACGAGAAATACGTTCGTTTACCCCTTCCATCTGGTGATGTTTTGCACGTCTATGGAGACCGACCTTCAAGGGGACTGAAGTTAATGTCCTGCACGCAAGCGAACAAGTATTTACGCAAAAAGTACTTTGCCTTTTTAGCCCACATTGTGGAAGAAAAGGGCAAGGGAAAGAGTTTAAGTGATGTTCCAGTGGTGTGCGACTTCCCTGACGTCTTTCCTGAAGATTTGCCTGGTCCTCCTCCACCTCGATCTGTTGACTTTCGTATTGACCTCGTACCTGGTGCGACTCCTGTTGCTAAAGCTCCTTATCGTCTTGCACCTTCTGAAATGCAAGAATTATCTACGCAACTTCAAGAACTCCTCGATAAAGGTTTCATTCGTCCAAGTACCTCACCTTGGGGTGCTCCTGTGCTTTTTGTCAAAAAGAAGGATGGCTCTTTCCGCATGTGCATCGACTATCGTGAGCTCAACAAACTCACCATCAAGAATCGTTACCCTCTTCCTCGTATCGACGATCTTTTTGATCAACTCCAAGGCGCTACCTGTTTCTCCAAGATCGATCTTCGATCTGGCTATCACCAGCTTCGTGTTCTCGAAGAGGACATCCCCAAAACCGCTTTTCGCACTCGCTATGGACACTACGAGTTCGTGGTTATGCCTTTTGGCTTGACCAACGCACCCGCTGTGTTCATGGATCTCATGAATCGTGTTTGTAAGCCTTATTTGGATCGTTTCGTGATCGTCTTCATTGATGATATCCTCATTTATTCTAAATCACGAGCCGATCATGAACGTCATCTTCGTCTTATACTCGAGCTCTTGCGTATTGAACGTTTATACGCTAAGTTCTCTAAATGCGAGTTTTGGATTAAAGAAGTTCAATTCCTTGGACATGTTGTTAGTGAAAAAGGAATCCACGTGGACCTTGCAAAGATCGAAGCCGTAAAGAATTGGACCGCGCCTAAATCTCCTTCTGAAATCCGTTCCTTCTTAGGATTGGCGGGTTATTATCGCGGATTCGTCTCGAACTTTTCAAAGATCGCCGTTCCTCTTACTTCGCTGACTCAAAAGGAGAAACCTTTTGCTTGGGGTCCTGAGCAAGAGAAATCTTTTCAGACTCTCAAGGACATGCTTTGCAACGCTCCTATCCTAGCCCTTCCTGATGGGAATGATGACTTCGTGGTGTATTGTGATGCCTCAAACCGTGGTCTTGGTTGTGTTCTTATGCAACGAGACAAAGTCATCGCTTATGCCTCACGTCAACTCAAAATACATGAGAAAAACTATACTACCCATGACCTTGAACTTGGCGCAGTTGTTTTTGCGTTGAAAATTTGGCGACACTACCTTTATGGTACTAAGTGTGTGGTTTTTCACTGACCACAAGAGCCTTCAACATATATTCGACCAAAAGGAACTGAACATGCGTCAACGTCGTTGGGTGGAACTGTTAAACGACTACGACTGCGAAATCAAATACCACCCTGGTAAAGCGAATGTAGTGGCCGATGCACTTAGTCGTAAGACTCATGTAGATTATATTCGTTGTTTTCATATCTATAGCGATCTCCCGCACCGCATTCGTGAAGCTCAGTACGCCTCTATTAACGAAGGTAACTTCCATGTTGAGATACGAGGCGCTAAAGAACACCACCTCGTCTCCAAAGCTGATGGTATCCTATACCTCGACAATCGTGCCTGGATCCCTGATCGTGAAGACCTTCGAGATTTCATTATGAACGAGGCACACAAATCCAAGTACTCAATTCATCCTGGTGCCGACAAGATGTACCATAATCTACGTACGTCCTATTGGTGGCCCGGTATGAAAAGAGACATTGTCGTTTACGTTTCTAAGTGTCTTACGTGTTTGAAAGTCAAAGCCGAGCATCAACGACCTTCCGGTTTACTCGAACAACCTGAAATCCCCGTTTGGAAATGGGATAGCATTGCGATGGACTTCATCACTAAACTTCCTCGTACATCTTCTGGTCACGATAGCATTTGGGTGATCATCGATCGTTTGACCAAGTCCGCTCAATTCATCCCTATTCGTGAAGATTTCAAGGTTGAACGACTTGCTCGCATCTATACCGATGAAGTCATCCGCCATCATGGTATTCCACTCGACATCATTTCTGATCACGATGGTCGATTTACTTCGCGTCTCTGGCAAACCTTTCAGTCCGCTATGGGTACTCATTTGAATCTCAGTACGGCTTTTCATCCCCAAACGGATGGACAGACTGAACGTACTATCCAAACCCTAGAGGACATGCTCCGTTCTTGTGTCATCGACTTTGGTGGTAGTTGGGATGTGCATTTACCTTTGGTCGAGTTCTCGTACAACAATAGCTACCACTCCAGTATTAAAATGGCTCCATTCGAGGCATTGTATGGTCGCAAATGCCGATCTCCTTTAAACTGGCACGAGATTGGTGACAAACACTTTACTGGTCCTGAGATCATACAAGAAGCGACGAATAAGATTCACCAAATCCATGATAATCTACTCAAGGCTCGAAATCGTCAAAAGAGATATGCTGACGAGAAACGCAAACCAATGGAATTTAACGTTGGGGACCATGTACTCCTCAAGGTGTCTCCTTGGAAAGGAGTGGTTCGTTTTGGTAAAAAGGGAAAACTTGCCCCTCGCTATGTTGGTCCTTTCAAGATACTCGAAAAGATTGGTAAGGTGGCTTATCGACTCGATTTACCTCAAGAACTCAACAACGTGCATCCAACGTTTCATGTCTCGAACCTAAAGAAATGTCTCGCTAATGAAGGACTTCATGTTCCTCTCGAAGATCTTCAAATCAACGAAACTATGCATTTTGTGGAAAAACCCGTCGAAATTGTGGATCAAGGAGTCAAGTTATTGAGACGCAGTAAAATTCCTATCGTCAAGGTTCGATGGGAAGGTAAACGTGGCGCTGAATTCACTTGGGAACTCAAGAGCGAGATGAAGAAGAAGTACCCTCATCTAATCCCTACGTCTTCCTAAATTTCGGGACGAAATTTCCTAAAGGAGGGGAGACTGTAACGCCCGGCTCCTTTGTACTTTCCATTTATAGAGAGTTTTGTTCGTATTTCTATTTTTGGAAACTTTGTATTCTTGTAATCATTCCTTCTTTGTAATCGTCGTAAAAACCGAGACTTGGATCATTAATGAAACTCGTATTTTGTTACAAATATGTTATACACACTCTATGTATGCTCGCATGTTCGATTTTGTGAATCAATTGATGTTTAATCATTATTCTTGGAAACGATGTGCTAAACTTGCAATTATGTGAAACTTATGCATAAAACATGCTTTGAACGTAAATGATACTTATATACGACCTTCATACGCTAAATTATACTTTGATTATGATCCCCATGCTTTTTCTCCGAGGCCTTCCTCTTGAATAAATTTCGGGACGAAATTTCCTAAAGTAGGGGAGACTGTAACGCCTCGTATTTTCATATTTGTATTTTACTTTTTGAGGCGTTAATCATAATGGTTATACATTTTTTTATCACATTGTTAATGGGTAAACACAAGATTTTTATAAGAAAGCGAAAAACTATACAAAGAAAAATTATTAGAAAAATTATTTTTCTAATAAATTTTTATACAAAAGAATTTTTATTAATTTTTAGAAATTGTTTTAACATAGGTTCCTTTTATAAAAAGTGCTTGTTTTAATCCATAGTATTCAAAAAAAAAAAACGCTGGATGAATAGTAACTACGACCAGCCACGTTTTTTTAGCTGTATTTTGACATTTATACGCGTATTGCAGCCATTTTGACTCATTTTAAGCTCTCACCTACCCCCTACACTATAAATACAACCTCTCTAGCCCTCATTTCACTTTGACAACTCAAATCTCTCCTAAATCACTCTCAAATCTCTTGCAAAGAAGAAATTCGGACAGATTCACTACCTCTTACAAAAGTGAGCATAACTTGCTCAAAACTCAACCAAATTACTTGATTCTTTTTCCTAGTTGCTTGTATAATCATGGGGTTTGATTCCTTGACTTCTCCTGGGAGAAATCAGACCTGGAATTGCCCCGAAATGGTCCATAAACTTTCTGTTTTGTTTTGAAACTTTTGTATACTTCAAACAAACTTGTGTTCTTATGCTTCTAGTCTATTGTATGATTAGTAAAGCCAAACCAAGGTTGTTTTACACTTAATAAGAGTGCCTAAACACTCTAAACTTTCTGTTTTAATGGAGTTATTAACTCACAAGTGGTGCCAAGTCTTGAACTTGAAGATGGTGTGACTACTTGGTTAGCATAGGCTAACTTACATACAAGTCCACACATCACTTGATGTTTTGTTTAGTATAATTGTACCTTTAATTCTTGAACATACTTATGAGGTTCCTAAGTGGAAGGTTCAACCTCCCGCCTCTTACATGACTGATATATTAACATAACAATTGAGGTAACCAAGTGGAAGGTTTAACCTCCCGCCTCCTACATAACTCATATGACACCAAGAGGTAACCAAGTGGAAGGTTTAACCTCCCGCCTCCTACGTGACTAACTATATTATTATTATTATGTATATATTATAATTATGTATATATTATAAACCGAACCCTTGATAGTGATTATATAAATCTACTACCAAGTTAATAAGTTCTCACTATGTGTGTAGTTCCTTGTCACGATTCTAATAGGTCTTGAACCTATGAAATCATATATAATCCTTAGGGATTACCATAGTGTCAAGACAAGTGCTAATACCATAAGTGAATATTTTCCTAATACATACTTTGTCGCTCTTTGAATCTTAAGTCCGAATATCCCTTCATTCTTCCAAATTACTCATACGCCTTAACTTTCCTCTTGTAGGATAACTTGGTGTTCTCTCCATTAATCAATTCTTCACGGATACAAGTAGGAAAGCTTGCAACCCGTGAGTATACTCGATCCCTTTTTGTTTTAAACACTTTTGGGATGCAACATGTATTCTATATCAAGACACTTGACACTTGAAACTTATTTGAATCATACTCAATCCATTTAAACATGAAACATGAAACTTGTGATACTTGAGACTATTTTGGTGCTATGTGAACGTTTAATCCCTGTGTGTAGTTCCGCCCTAACAATTAGTAGTACTATGCATATGCTATAGGAGTCGTGCACCTCCCCCATTTGTACTCGAGGGGTATTGTTAGGAGGTATCATTTTAACCTCCCGTTGAACTTTGGGATAGGTACTTTAACGCATTGGGAAACTTGGGCTATCACTTGGACTGCGTGAACTAGCATGGCTGAAACTATTTTATTATGTATCATGTTGGATATGAGCACTTTTATTCTATTATGCTATGTAAACAAACTTGTATACTCGCCTTTGCTTTTGCATTGAAACTCTATTTTAATACATGTTGCAGGTTGATAGTTGAAGTATGGATGAATGATGAAACAAGTTTAGGGTGGACTAGATACACACCTTTAATCGATCTATCTTTTAATGTTATGTTCTTATTTGAGACAATGTTGTTATTTCTTATTTTAATCTTGTATGACAATTTAGTATTGCAATGAATTTGAATTAAATAAATATTGTCATATAGTGTTATGAAGTCTCGAGCAATCTATACACACTTCGTCTCATCCCGATGTTTCCGTCATCGGTTGGGGTGTGACAGAGGTGGTGCGGTGGTGGTGGTGGTTGTAGAGAGAGAGAGAGAGCAGAGAGAGAGAGAGAGAGCTTGTGTGTGTTGTGTGGTTGAAGTTATTTTTGAAGAAAAAAAACAAACCCTCTTCTCCTTGCAGACTGCAGACATTTGGGCCACATCTTCTCTTGCAGATGCCTGCAGATGTGGTTTGCAGACTACAGACATTTTACATCTGAAAAAACTAACAGCACCTTAGTATTACTAATACCAGTAGTTCGTATAGTTAAATTACAATATTCTGATCTTAGAAAGTTGTACGTTTGATTTACAAGGTTTTCATTTTATAATAAATTTGAGTTCTCCTGTTAAAAAAATTGTTAACTTTGTGTGTAATTATTATAATACCATTATATTACACATAGGTTACTAATGGTACGATAAGCTAGGCAATGAAATAACCATAGATCATGTGCACATAGGTTAGAATACACAAGTAGCCATTAATCACAGATACAGACCGAGGAACGAAAGTGATAGATCTATTGAGTTTTGGCGAGCTCCACTCTTGGTCTGTGAGACCCTGAAAAGTGTTTTTGTGTCCAAAGTCGAGGGGAATCGACAATACATCGTCTAGGTTTGCTTGCTTCCTATGTCGGCACATATATTAATGTCCTTGCAAAAACATTAATGATTAACAAATATCGGGTTTCCAATACAAGCATTTTCAAATGTTTTAAAGATTCATTTGATACTAAACAAAACATATGAATTCACCAACTTTTGTTGACATTTTAACTTACATATATTTCAGGAAAGTAAGTTCAAGCGTGGACACAAGGATCGTAAAAACAAGAAGGATATCACCTTTTGAAGGATTTGCTCTCTATATGTCGCCTCTTTGCGGAAATATAGTGGCCAAACCTCGATTCATGAAAAACTACATATTCATGAAATATATTTTGTGAAACTTATACATTTGGGATTTGTAAACAATACATATAGTTTGTGACGTGGTTTGATTCTATATTTGGCAATGACATTCTTGGTTTGTTTTAAGCATATAGCATGTTTACTTTATCGAATGCAATGAGAACTAATCTAAGCTCACACCTAGCGTTTCCGCGACGAGCGGGTGTGACAACTTACACTAGAACATGCCATGTGTTCCAAATCATTTTCATATATTATATTATATAGATATCTAACAGTTATCTCTCTATTTTTCTTGATATTCAAACATTATATTGAAAGGAGATTGAAGGTCAAAGAGCAACGAGCAAAAAAGAAGATTTGTGCTGCAACTTTCATCTTTCCATTCTTGTGTTGTAATTGTTTGGTGATCACTATGATTATCACTACATTTATTAGTGATTTGTGAGAGAGAGGTGATCACTACATATTGAGAATTTGAGATTAGTGAAACGAAGAAGGTAATCACTACTTTGATCTAGTGAGACGTTATATGAGGTGATCATTACATTTGTTTAGTGAAATGATTGGTGTATGGTGATCTTTTATGTTTATGAGAAACATTTAATAGAGCAACTTTCGATTGGAGAATCGGGAAGAACACATGGTGTGGATTAGTTAACATCCACTTGAACCCTTTGAAAAGTTATTGTCATTCTAACCCTTAAACTCTTTACATCACTTGCATTATTATTAATGAAACTTTGAGAAAACATACACCCCTCTCTAGTTTCTACAACAACAAATTGATGTCTATAACGATGATTGGACCTTGAGGTATGACCATTCTCCACCCTTGATTTACCTTAAGCCCATCTAGAGCTACCTCATCGCTAGACGAACGCTCTTCACGCAGATACTTGATTATTATTCTCCTGATGTTGCCCCCATTGATCGGTAATCGGGGTATGACTTCTCACGAGTCATTTTTCCCACACATGAGATAATCATAACATAATCGGCTATTTTGGAGAAGCAAATCAAATCACATATAAACATATTCTCTCTTTTCTCTCACAAATTCGAATACCCTTTCTTTACTTAGGTGTGTTTTTGGTTCGTCTTTTAAAATCTAAGACTAATTAGGGTACGTACTAAGGAAATGGGAAAATGAGAAGGTAATAATAATAAGGTGGTTATAGAGAAATATTGATTTTGATATTAGTTTATAACTATAGAAAAACACACATGTATATGCATGCAATTAAGTTAAGGGGCTGTTTGGAAGACTCTTAATGACCATTTAGATGCTATCTCTTAATGGTTTAAAACCTTTGAATGAATAAGAGGTAACCTCAAGTCTGAATGGTTAAGAGGTGTAACACCTCGAAAATTCACGTCCTATAATGTATTGACACGTGTCATAATCTGGAACGTGTGAAAGAATGTTCTTGAAGGACTAAAGTTGACAAATATGGAAAGTATGTGAATATACGGGTTAAAAATGTCAACAGTGAATAAATATACTTTACAGTAACCCTACATGATGCTCATACCTTCAAACGAATAAATCATGGATCATACGAAGCTAAATATGAAAGAAAGTGAGAGATTACAAACTACCGGGGTTAAATGTGTCAACATGTTTAAAGTATACCTCTGAGTGACCTTTTAGCAAACCCGAAGCTTTGTAACGATTAATTATGCTCACTAGAATGCACGATAAAAATTTCATAAAGTTTCGTTATCGTATGAGAAAGTTATGATCAAATTCGTATGCGAGGGGTTAAAGCGTCAACGTTGAAAATTATGACCATTCAGGTAAACATATTGTGACCGAGGACTTGGAAAAGTGGGTATAAGTCTTGAACCCCTTGTAAGTCAATTAGAGGGGCTCAAAATGCAAAGAATAAAGGTGGATTGACCTTTCGAAGGACCAAGAGCCAAGGATGCAAACTGAAAAGATTTTTTTGCCCTGATAACTGGCTTACGGACCATAAAGGTCCACCCTTACGGTCCGTAAGGGGTCCCCAGATGCAGAAACTCGGGCAGTTGGCTATTTTGAGCGTTTAACCGACTTATGAAGATATTTTCTCATCCATGGGCGACCCCTAACAGTTCCCAGGCCTTAGGGACACATGTAAATGATCTGGGAACATTGCTAGCCTTGTGTGTCATGATCTAATGAGATCAAAATCACTATAAAAGGGCTCTTGTTGCAACCATTTTGATCACTCATTCCTTCTGCATTTCTGGAGCTTCTTGGAGCTTAAGAGCAGACCCTAAGCCTTCCTAATCGTGCATAGGACTTCTGTAAGTATGCTTAACCTTTCTTAGTTGAGTTTTTACTTAGTTTTAGCTTAAAAGTCAAACCGTCGTAATTAACGGTTGACTTGGCGATTAATCACTAATGGTCCAGTGATTAGTCGAATTGAAAGTAGTTATAAGTTGGTAATTATGTGGGTAATAAACCCTTAAAAGGGCACCCTCTGATTTCCACTCTAACTAGACCAATTGTCGGGTCAAAGTTGACTAGAAAAAGTCAACAGAATGCTAATCTTCGATTTAACGCCTAATTAACAATGTAGAAGGCATGTAACCTATTTTATCACTCATATAACTTGATAATAAGTATAAGAACTGGTCTAAGCTTGTTTGATCCGACAATTTTCTGTTTAGACCCGGTTCGGAACCGAAAGTCGCAAAACTTTGACTTTTGCTTTGACTTCGGTTCTGACCCGTTTTAGTAGAGTTTAGAAATGCCTTAGGACTTCCTTAGGACCAGGTTACATGATAGTATAGCCCTCTGTGATTGGTTCATTGTTTACCCGATTCGTTTACACGTTTCCGTTAAATGCTTAAAGTTGACCATAATGCCCTTTTGACCATAAAACGAGAATTTAAGAAATGTGAAAGGACAATAATCTTTTCTACTGATTTAGAAACATGTCCCTAAAATTTCACATCAGTTGGAGGTCTAGACTAGGAGTTATGCTCATTAGCGTAATTATAACGCCTTTTAGTAATTAAACGGCGCAATTAGCATAAAGCCTATCTAAACCCAATTTTTGACACCAAACCTTTTACCCACTGATGTAATATAATATTTTGGAATTTTTAAACATTTTTAATTATTTTTAACCTGCTCATAACCTAAGCTTATGGCATCGATTCGGTAAATACCGATTATACCCTTTTCGGTCATAAAATGAGTTCTACATAATATTTTGACACCAATCCAATTGATACTGATTTTATATAATAAATAAAGTATTTTGAACTTTATAATCTGATCAGAAAACTCAGATTTCTGGTATAACCCGGAAATCGCTTAAAATAGCTTTTTACGCGTATTAAACGCATAGTTTAGGTTTAAAACCATTTTGTCACATAAGACTTAATACCAACTGATATGACCTATTAAAATAAGTTATTTTACTGATGTATTCGGACCCGAATCTCATAATTTCATATAATCTCTTTTATAATCTTTAAAATGACCAAAATACCCCTATGGGGCTTAAATTGAGATTAAACTCGTTTTGGGCATAATGGAAGGTATCCTACTGATATCACAACATATTTAAGGCATATTAACTTAGGAAACCTGTATATGACTCTTTTGGTTACCCGTTACGCTTCTTGCGCGTTCGGATCGGCTTATGTGACTAGTTTGCACATATTAGCCGATACGGGTCAAACCACATCTTTTTGGTCTCAAAATCCAGAATGTGTTAAGTTACCCATATTAAAAAAGCATACAAGCTTGTCGGGTCAAAACCACATTCTAAACCGGTCTTCGCTTTAACATGCGTTTAAACCGTGTCTTCCTTTTGAAAACTAACCGGTCTAAGTCAAGGCTTAATTAAAGACCCGTTAGGATTCTAATAGGTTATTATAAAACCTTCGTTCCAGATTAGGAGCCCAGTAAAAGCTACGCGCACTTGCTGTATTTGATTTATACTTTGCTCAGGTAAATACTTTTAACTTATTTTCCCTATACGGGCTTGGGGTACGGTATTATAATACCGCTTGGTCGGGTATGAAGTCGTACAATCACATGTTGATTAAAAAGATGCATAACCCGTTTTATTCTGTCTTGTTTGATGCAATGCCTTTGGGGGGTTAATGACCATGTCCTGGATATCATCGGCTCATTCATTAGGGATGGCAACGACTTAAGCACGGGGTGTAGGCATACACCTGACAGCTGCGTATGTAAAAAGGGTAGTTCACAAGAAGGGTATCTTCTTGTGGAATCATACCGCGTGGTGTGTCTATTAATCTTGTTAAACCGGCTCTTCTAACCGGGTCCTAAATGGACGACAAACATGTAAAACTGTATACAAGTTTATTTCTACATAATTATCCCAAGTTAAAAAAAAAAAGATATCTTGTGCCATGTGCATTCAAATCAATTTTCTAAACCATTTTTAAAATGAGTCAGTTAATTGTATTTACCAGTGTAAATTGACGTATTTTCCAAAAAGGTTAAGTGCAGGTACTATACGAAATAGGCTGGCTACTCCAGACATCAATAATCAAGTCTTGCAAGCTCTAGATGTCAAAGTCTGTTGAACAGTTTTCCTTTTTATTTGATCCGCCTGTGGATCCTTTACTTTCCGTTGTAATACTTTGATATTGCTTATTATCGGATTGTAATATATTTATCTTTTGCTTCCGCTGTGCATTTATATTTATTGTGTTGTTTGACTATGACGATATCAACTACGTCACGATACTCCCCACCGGGCCCACCGGTCATATGTGGAAATATCGGGGTGTGACAAGAGGTAACCTCTGAATGGTAAATCATCACATGTCACATTCTTCTACCTTCTCATTGGTAAAATTCTTAATGGTTCCATTAAGAGGTAGCCTCTTAATGACCATTCAGAGGCTACCAAACTTATTCGAAGACATGTTTCCAAAGTTGTAACACGTCCCCGATATATGAAGCTAAAGGGTGTGGGGGTAATGGTTGGGACATGATTCATCACATAGGAACATGAATGGAAGGCTATACCACCCTCTTGCCTGATCCACCATGGTTTGTATGGATTAAACTATGGCAACCATGGTCCTCCTTTCCCTTTTCAAGAAATCATTTCTTTTTTCTTTAGACAAAGATAAATTAAAAAAAAATAAGAGGATGGTGGTTTGAGTCATGACCACACTCTTAGGGTAGTGGTTTTGGATGGTAGATTAGAGGTGAGTGACATGACACTAACGTAGAGAGTCATGATGATCATGAAATTCATGATAATCATAAGAGTCATGACCACACCCTATAGCCTGACCTCAACCTAAAAGTTGTAACTAGCTGCCAAATCAATATTCACTACAACTCAAAACTAGTAATATTTCTTAATTAGAATAAAGATTTTTGGTATTTAAATTTAGTTTTTTTTTGTAAATGTGTGAATTATTCGAGAATGTCGGAAGGTCTAGCATACGTTGTCTTAACCGGTTCCGCGCTAGAGAGTCCCTCACACAATAGATCCCTAATTTAAAACCCTTAATAAGAAACCCATATCACACAGATTTGAACTTGAGACCTGGATGTGAAAACTCACCCGGACCCACTATATGTGGAACTTAAATATCCGTGACCACCACTAGAGCACTAGTGATCGTTATTTAAATTTAGTTATATCATTATAGAAAAATCATTTATTGTCATCAAACTTTTGGCAATCAGCTCCACATTTATTTGTATGTTCAATAACAAACTAAAATAACGAGCTTAAACAATATAAAAGAAAACAAGTAGAGTAGTAGACAAAGTAAACCCAATGAGAGTTGTTAAAAAGTAACTAAAATATTGAGTTAAATGTCATTTTCATCCATGTGTTTTGTTCAATTATACCAGTTCAGACCAAATTTTAAATTTGTACCATTTCCATCCTTGACATTATTAAAACATGCCAATTCCGTACAAAAAACTAAGGTTGAATCAAATAACCGGAGAAACCACATGGACGAAAATAGCAGTTAATTCATATTTTTGGACAGAACTGACATGTTTCAAGAATGTCAAGAATATAAATGATACAAATTTAAAATTCGGCCAAAACCGGCATAATTGGACAAACTATAGGAACGAAAATGACAGTTACCTCTAAAATATTATTAGTTGGTGCAGACGACATAAGCTATAGCTGTAAACTTTAATCGATCGATGAGATGATTATCTAAATAAATGGTGATACAAAACTTCATTGAATCACGTTAAAACACGACAAAAACAAGTGAAACTTAATCAGCTTATTATAATTATGTAGATGAAAGACATGAAACAAAAAATGTTTCTTGTTAGACCTACTTGAGTTGTACGTGTGTGGAGGAGTAGCTAACTAGCGACCCCATTCCCGGATGCCAACATATGACACCAGGCATTAAAATGTCTATTTTCTCATCAATTACATTTTTTTTTTAAATTTCAAAACAAAACATTTTAATATGAAGATTTGCCAGCTAACGTTTGACCCTACATGTACAAAGAATCACAACCAAATGACACAAGATGGAAGGATGCAAGGTCCAATTCTCATGGAAAGCGTCTCAAACATATTACTATTTTTGGGTACAATAATTTGTGGAATCTTTCCCTCATCAAAATTATATAATTTTAATCATCTTGTTTCTACTTAAAAAATAATTTTAGTTATTTCCTTCACATAAAAATAACAATAAACGATACAAAAACAATGTAAAGGTATTCAAGTAGCTTGATGTTGACAAGATGGCTAGAACTGGGTTCATTATCGACACCTGCAGTGGCGAAGCTTGAGATTTCTGACCGAGTGGTCGAAAACGTATATACAAAAAATTTCTATAAAACCGGGGAGTAAAAAACGTATATACCCAAAAATTTTATACGAAAACTACATACTCTCCACTAACGAGCAAAAAGTTCGGGGGGTCGGCCGCCCCCTCCCGCCCCCACAAAGCTACACCCTTGGACACCTGAGTGATGTAGGTTATTGTGCTAGCAAGGCAACACTACTCTCGATCTCCAAATCTCTATGAGTCTTTGTGTCTGTAGTTTGTACTTCTTTGTCGCGCAAAAACACACTCTCCCATATCTCAGCTATCAACCACTGGAAACACTAAATCAAGACCAATGGTAACCATTTCCGCCCAAACCCCATGATGAGGCAAAATGTTATGAACCATGTACCGGTGTTCGCTGACCTCATAATCAGTTTCATCCTACATTTATAAGTAGTTATATACAAGACTACAACTACTAGATGACTTGTGGTCCAACGGTAACAAGATGTGATATATTATGAACAAATGTGATAGAAGCGGTAACAAAATGTGATATATTGTGAACAAATGTAATAGAATAGAGGGTGTGTGAGTTAACCTGTAAGAAAAGTTATCGACAACTTCGAAGGAGAATCATCAAATAATTAATATGTTCTCACATGATTATAAGTTAAGCTAGATAGGATCAGCTATATGTGTTGGTTCGTTATATAAGTTGTTACAAATACAACACTTAATATTTAATTACATCAAACTTCTTTTGACTTTTTATCTCATACATATATAAATCAAATTCATGTTAGATTTGATTTTATGAGTGTATTATCTATAGATTTGTTTTATATATGTCTTGTTGTCTTAGTTTCTTATACACTTTGGTTTACCTTATCGTTGTTTTTCGTTAGCCTTAATCTTGCTTTAGTATTGTCTCTCTTTTATTTTTTATCTGTTGCTACTATAGTTAGCTACCGTTTTTTGTTACCGCTATCAGTATTATGATTTTTTTATAGGGTTAGTACTTTGATTCCATTAACCACAGTTTATATTTTGGATTACTATACTATGCATATCAAAAGAAAAAAAAAATAGAACTACATAATATCTCTATCTCTTATGGTAGAAAAAATATTTGTCCGCATCCCACTTTTAGATTGTATCAATAAATCTACTATAAGTGCGCCCGTAGTGGGGCGTTTTTTTTAAAAAAATTTGAAAAAAAAACGCCTAAAAACGCCCCTCCCACCATTACATGGGGCGTTTTTTTTAAAAAAAATTTCAAAAACTTGAATTTGGCATGTTTTTGATAACGCTTAAAGGGGACTTTGGAACCGGCGTTTTTCTGACAATGAAGGGGACTTTTAAAAAAATTCACTTTAGTCAACCAATCACTTTTGCCCACCCACACTTTTCAACCTGACATCTTGACCTTTTTTTTTTTCATTAAAAATAATATGGGGGTTATTGGCATAATGCCCCACTACGCCACTTTTGCTATAATGCCCAATCGCTGACTAGGACGCCACGTGTCGGATAATGCCCCATGGTGGGGGCATTATTTTTGTTTACCACTACGGGTGGTCTAAGTGAGATTTTACGATACATGTTTTGCTTGTTTAGCCCATGGTGTTGTAGCCTAGTGGTATCTTAGGGGTGTAATAAGGCTTAGGGACCATTAGGTCATTGGTTAGATTCTCACAAGGAAAGTTTTTCCAAATTTATTAGGTTTCCTATTGACTTGGTGTATAAACATCATAGCCTAGTGAAGATGGATGTGATCATATGGTTTCACTAATGACACGATGATACGTGATCCGAATTTGCTGTTAAAAAATGTTTTGATTGTTTATGTATAAATAAATCAAGTGACATTTTTGCCAAAAAGAAGAAAATTGTAGCTTGTAAAAGTAAAGAATCATATAGGAGAGAAACATAAATAGACCCTAAGGTTTAGAGAAATGACTAGAAAACCCCCCACGTGCAAAGAAGTTGAATAGAATTAATGGTCGTGCGTAAAAAAACGCGTAAACAGGAAACCGGAAAGATGGAGGAACATTGAAACCACCACCACCCCACCCCCCTCCCTTCACTTCGCCCCCAACACGACACAAAACAAAACACAATTCAATCAATTCGCCTTCCTCACCCCTTTCTTATTATCATCATTAGGGTTCCACCATGATATCCGTTTCAATTTCTTTTCTTTTCAATTAACCCTTTTCCCCAATCCCCAAACACAATTTTTCATTACCCAGATTTGCATACGAATCTAATATCTTTTTTTTTTCCCTTGGAGATTAAAGCCCGTCTTTTGATTCGGGTATTGCTCAATTTTGAATCTTTTTTATTTGGGTATTTTCTTATTATCGAGAAAAAGATTGATACTTTGAGCAAACCCATTTGTTAATTTTGGTAAACGTTGTCAACTTTTGGGGGATTTTGTGCAAGCAATGTGGTATGTCAGAAGGGTTCATGAATCTGCTTTCTGTGTGTTGGAAGCCATTCAAGGGCGACAGTAGCGAAAACCCGGGTGCTTTTGCTGCTGGGAATGGTGATGGCGTTGACTTTGAGAAAGATGGGTTGTTGTGGTTTAGAGATATTGGGAAATATGGTGGTGGTGAGTATTCTATGGCCGTAGTTCAGGCTAACCAGGTGCTTGAGGACCAGAGCCAGATTGAGTCGGGTTCCTTTGGGACATTTGTTGGGGTCTATGATGGTCATGGTGGGCCGGATGTGGCTCGTTACGTTTGCGATAATTTGTTCAGGAATTTTCAAGGTTTGTAGTTACTTTGTTTGTTGGTATGTGTTTAGATTGGTTATAATTCACCCGGACTGCAATTTTAATGAATATAACAAAGATCACAATCTGTGAGGTTGGGGCGTTCGGATATGCATTTTGAAATGGTGCCATGACATTTAATAATCTGAGTTTGATAGTATAAAAGTGGTTGTTCAAAACTGATTATTTGAATACGGTCAGATAGCATTAATAAACACAAGGAGCTTAGCCAAACACTAGAGACTTTGAAATTCTATTAAGTGTATGTTTGGTTTTAAGAAAAAATATATGCAAACACCTCTTAACTGCGGATATTGGTTTGGATTATAGTATATATTCCTTGTCATAAGAAGTTATTAATGAGCTACATACAGAAAGTTGATGCAGGTATGGATATTTGGTGAGTGATTGAGCCGAAAAGTTGGTCTTTTTCTATCCCAAAATATAGGAAAAAGTTTTATATGATTTGAAGGTGTGCGTTGTTAGATGACGCCTGCTTTTTGACGTAACTAATTCGGTTTGAATTTTTAAAATAACTCTTAAATGCAAAGATTTTGGAATATACTTATTTATCTGTTAACAATCGTTACAAAATATTGATATTTATTAGTACGCATGACTATCGTTAGCAGTGATGTGACAACTGAAATAACACAAGCTCTGTTAGTTCGAGTACACTGCAAATGAACATTCTTTTTTTTATGAGAGGCGGGTGAGAAACTGAGCTAGCACGAGAATCTAGTGAACATTGGGGCTTAAAGTTGGGTTTTATTAGATGTGCCAAAATGGACGGGTCAGGCTGGATGTGTAAAGGTTCTAAATGGGTTTGGCTGTTTGGTTCGGAACATTTATTCATGTGCAGGTCATAACAGGTCAGGCAGCCGACCCACCAACACGTTTTGTCTATTTCTTTATTTAATGTATTCAAAACAACCACGGAACCTACGTTACTAAAAACTGTATCATTACTAAACAAAACATAAAGCTTGTTATAACTATTTGAGTACACATTAACTAATTTTTCATCTTTTTAACCAGCACAATTCATTTTTAGCTAACTTTTACATGTTTCCAATAAAAACTTGAATAGACCTGTTTACATGCAAACAGGTGGAAATTGCTGCCTCTAGGGTTTGAGTGTAAAAAAGTAAAAGTTCTTATGTCGTTGTTCTTAGGTTTGGTGTTTATGCAGCAATATCTGCCGAGCATTACGGTGTCGTGACCCCGGAGACGATAAGAAGGGCCTTTCTTCAAACAGAGGATGGATTCACTGCTCTTGTATCTGAGTCATTTAATACACGCCCTAGCATTGCAACCGTTGGATCGTGTTGCTTAGTTGGAGTAATATATCAGCAAACTCTTTTTATTGCAAATCTTGGAGATTCTCGTGTTGTTCTTGGTAAGAAAGTTGGTAGCACGGGTGGTATGGCGGCTATTCAACTGTCGTCAGAGCATAATGCAAATCTTGAGGAGGTTAGACATGAGTTGACAAATTTACACCCACATGATCCAGATATCGTTGCCATGAAGCATGGGGTCTGGAGGGTCAAAGGCATTATTCAGGTTATTTCTAGTTTTTTTTGGAATTATGCATGTTATCAGTGTATGTATGTATTCTTGTTTTTTCATAAAGATTTGATTTTGTGCTCAACTAAATACAAAGTCGGGATGCATGTGTATACAATTAAATGGAATCTTAATTGACTCCAAATCTTTTATGGTGACCTATGTAGTTAATATCGTGATATATCACCGATGTATTGGGATATATCGGTCCCCTGGTGAGATATCGGTACTGATATTATCAGCGATAATGACCGATATATCACCGATTTTCCTTATATCAGTACCTTTCTTCTTAGTTCTACAATTCGTCTTTCTTCTTATTGTTGCTATTAGTGTTTTAAGTTTTAATTGTTAATTGTTAGTGTTTTAAGTCTCAATCAGTTCCTACTTGCTACAACTGTTAGTGTTTTGCAAGTTGCAAAAGGTTAATTTGTTAATGGTAGGAGAGTATACTGAATTGTTAGTGTTAAATTGCTATATATATAAATTCTGCATGATATTAAAATTACCGATATCCCACCGCGATTACCGATATCTCAAATATCGGTCCTTGACCGATATCCGATTTTTTTGCCGCATTAATTGCTTAGATAGTGACAACCGTTGCGAGTTTATATAAAATACCACACAGATTGAGTAGAATATTGTAGCATGCTTGATTGAAGAATTGGATGTGGTGCAGGTTTCGAAGTCCATTGGGGATGTTTATATGAAACATGCAGAATACAATACTGACTCAATTGCACAAAAGTTTCGACTTCCTGAAGCAACGGTTATGCCTATTTTGTCTGCTACTCCCACAATCCTTACTCATGAGATCCACCCAAATGATTCTTTTCTTATATTTGCCTCTGATGGTTTATGGGAACACTTGAGTAATGAAGAAGCTGTGGAGATTGTTCACAATAATCCACGCTCCGTAAGACATTCTTGCCTTTCTCTTCTCCTTTATGTTTTTGTTTTTACACTCTGTAGTTATGTTATATTTTTTCAGTTTTGGGCAATTATTCATATTAACTGCATTTTACAGGATACTGGTATGACTAGTTGTGTTTCTGATCATGCAACGCTATGTGGTCTATGTTTAGTAAACAAGCAATGCAAATATAATAATTATCTCGTCACATCTTATCTTAAATTCTTATGTACACACATATAACACACGTTTGTATCATGCTAAAGAAACAAGCAAGGGCAGTTATGTCATTTGTCTGGCTGTCTTTTGGTCAATAGTGTTTTAAGTGTTCATCGTGCATGATACCTAAAATGCTATATTCATTGTCATCTGGATATGGCTTGTTTCAAGTATATTAAACCTTTTAGGCTAATATACAGTTTACTGAAACTGTTGGTTTCAATTTACATCTATATATGACGGATACTATATGATATGATCATCTTAATTCTAATATCATATAAGTTCCAAGAACACTTGAATTTGCAACTACATCATTAAGTACAATTAATATATGATAAAAAAGAAAGTGAATGAACAGTGCTTCACTTTCTTTTTTATTATATATTAATTTAGAATGGAATACATCATTAAGAGATCAGCAAATGGTATCGGGTATAGGTACTGGTCTTAAATTTACCAAATCGGTGTATTTTCGGTACCGGTTCTGCACAGTTATTCACCGGTTTTTACCCTCAAATACCGGTGCCGTACCAGTACCGAACCGTACCATACTAGGTATATTCGGTACCGGTACCCACTTTTGTGAATTTCGGTAACGGGAACAGTGCTTTATAATTTATTTTTTAAATTAAAATTAGAATGGAATACATCATTAAGAGATCAGCAAATGGTATCGGGTATAGGTACCGGTCTCAAATTTACCAAATCGTTGTATTTTCGGTACCGGTTCTGCACAGGTATTCACCGGTTTTTACCCTCAAATACCGGTACCGTACCAGTACCGACCGGTACCGAACCGTACCATACTAGGTATATTCGGTACCGGTACCCACTTTTGAGGATTTCGGTAACGGTATTTTTGGTACCGGTTGGTACCGAGCTCTTCAAATCCTGTAGCAACGCAACAATGCAAGTAATTGCGCTGTTTAGATTACTTTTCATACACACAGTAAGTAAACTGTATTTCGTTTGAATGAGGTTTTATATACACAACTTATTTTGCTTTCTTTTTTGTCTTTTTCTGTAATGAATGAATTGTAACATGTAAAATTAACTTACATATTTAGAATATTGATGGGCAAATCGTATCAAATCCTGTAAACGAATCGGCATCGTATTGGTACCAAATTTACTATACCAAATCATTTTCGGTACCAATTTAGTACCCACCTTTTGGCGTTTTCAGAATCGTTACTTTTTGTTCGACACCGGTCTAGCACCATAACTGTATTTATTGATTTTTACCTTCAAATACCATATCGTATTATACCGAGCATTTTCGGTGCCGGTACCTAATTTCGATGATTTTCCGGATCGGTACTTTCGCTGCTGTTACCGGTACCGAGCTCATCCATATTTTAACGTGTTAGCACCGTAATAACTGAACTGAAAACAACCGAATTTCCAACGTGTAGGACGTGTGGGTCCTATTATTATATATTGGGTTATTTAAAATTGTTTTTTATGACGGAGTGATAATCCTTACCACGTCATTTTATTTATGTTTTGATATTCGGTATCTGTTTACCGTTGCTGACACGCCTTTTGTAGTCGTTGGGTCCCGCCGCAACGCGCGGGCGGAAAATAACTAGTTAGCATAATAGAAAACGAATCCGTGTTAAAAAATTGCAAAAGAACTTGATATATCGAAAATGAATACATCTAACTTTGGAAATACAAGTTTGACTATGAAGGTCAAAGATGTATTACCACTAGAGAAGTATATATTTTGGGTAGGCACTGGTACTGTCATTTGTCCAACAGTCTCTTTTACGCAACGGGTGTTATTTGTTAGTTACATTATATACAAGTAGAGAAGTATATTTTGTTTCCCTGCTCATGTGGTTTGACCATTTCTGCATTGGCATGATTATCTGCTAGAACCAACAACCTGTTCTGCATGAAGCATGTAGTTGTTAAACGCTTATGGTTATGTGGTTCATAGAATTAGTTGCATGTGTGTAGTTGGTCATACTGATGGAGATGATGTTTGCAGGGAATAGCAAAGAGGCTAGTGAAAGCGGCTCTACAGGAAGCTGCAAAAAAGCGAGAAATGAGATATTCTGATCTGAAGAAGATCGACAAGCGCGTGCGGCGTCACTTCCACGATGATATAACTGTAATTGTATTGTTTCTAAATTATGATCAAATATGTAAAGGAGGAGGCGGGGGCGCGTCACAGAATGTCTCTCTTCGAAGCGCGCTGGAACACTAATCACACTCAGATTCAGATTCAGATTCACTCGACAACCAAGGATTCGATTCTATTCTATTCTATTATCTATAGAGTTTTTATTTTATCATTAATTTAAATGAGGCCATAAATACAAAAACCAAAACATCTGATGGATGGATGGATGGATGTTCTTGAATCATAACTTGTTTGTAATATCATTATGTTATCATCTTCTTCATCATTATCATCTTACCATAAATCATTCTTCAATCTCTTTTTTTGCCAATTGCAAACTACGTAGAACGACTTTGTAATAATAATTACTTTTATGATTCTAATTACAAAATTATTTGGGGCTACTTGTATTTGAACTGCTGGAATATATCTGTTAGGCGTTAAATAATAGAGGGACTTGAAGTGTAACTGTAGAGTAGTGTATGGGGTTATTGTGAACATGTCTAGTTGTACTTAAGTAACCGGTAGATGAATGAGAAGAGTAGCGATGATTTGAGATAATTTCCTCCTCTTTTGGTCTTCTTCTCCTCTATATTTTGCTCAATACTTTGATACCTAACAATATCAAAAACTACAACTTATCTAAACAAACGAGAAGGGCGGTATACCTGGTACTCGTAGCCACATGCCGGACAATATGGATGATCAGGAACGAAGCAATATTCAAAGGAAAAAGGGGGCTCGCACCAATCGGAGAAATAAAGGCGGCGACTTTTCTATGGGTCACAACAAGGGCTGGATACCAAAATCTCAGCCGGGAAAAATGGAAGTCCTTCAATTTTACTAGCTTTCCAATGTAACAGTACCTTGTGTTTTTAATCTCTCTATATTGTACATGGCTTGAGCATCTTGCTTGAGCCCTCTACTTTTTGAATAAAGTACTGCCTTTCAAAAAAGAAAACTTGTTTTCTAATTACAAAATTGTTCCGGACTACCAGTGGCGGATCCAGAAACTTCTTTCAGTGGGTTCGTTTTGATATATTCTCACTATTTTTTTCCAAATTATACAAAGTTCGTACTATTTTTTTCCAAACCGAGTGGGTTCATGTGAACCCACAAAACAATGCTGGATCCGCCACTGCGGACTACCTATTTGTTACAGCTATATTATTGCTGCACGTCAAACCTCAACTTTTAGGTCAAATATCCATATACAAAATTAATATCTCAAGCTTACCTTCAACATTATTACAATCATAAAATGTAAAGCTGGTGCTTCCACTCAAATTTCACTTGGGTGTACGGAGTGTTGTCGATTAACGCCCCATGCCAAGTTAGCATGGGGGCGTTAAACACCGTGCCGTCTTGTTAGTGGGGCGTCATTGACATTTATTGCCATTCCTATGGCGATGCTAATGAGGTAGAAAGTGGGAGAGAAGGCGGACCTCATCGCAATCTAACCAATCACATTGTTTAACCAATCAATTTCCTACATGGTGGTGATGTGGTAGTCGTTTAGTTAATTGACAACACATAGTCTTATAGCATATGCTACCACTACTACTCCACCAAATCCTTTCTTATCAACGTTTCGATGTTAATTCTTTTTTAACGGTTTTGTATCTGATATAAGTTTTTGAATTTATAATTGGCCTTGCCACAGCAATGGTACAAGTTCACAAAGGTTTCGTTCAGGTTTCGTCCTTTTTATATTAAGTCATGTATGTAATGCCTGCCCCCTTTGATGTTTTGCCATTACCCTATTTTTTATGGTTTTGCGTCTCAGCCGCAACGTGACAGTAGTTTATAAGCAATTTCTAATATTTCTATAAATAATAACAATAAATAAATAAATTAATAGTAATAGTGTTGCAAGAATCACTCACTCACTCCCTCTCATGCAGGTGACCGAGTGATGTTTCTTTCAATCAGAAAGAAAGAATCATAATAATTAGGGTTTAAAAATGTCGTCGTTCTTCTTCTTCTTATTATTATGTGTAATTCTGAGAGTGAGAGTTTCAGAATCATCATCATCAACAGCTTACAGAAGAGATCCCGGTCATCCTCAATGGCACCACAGTGCTTTCCAAGATGTCAAGGATATTGTCCGATCTGATGTTCATCATTTGCTCCATTCTCGGGCCCAGGTAATAATTACTAACCACACTACGTACACTCTTGTTAATAATTAATAATAAATACATTCATTTATTCAAACCATATATATATAGCACGTCTCTATGAATCATATTCAAATCATATACATTCATTTATTCAAACCATATGTATGCATCCAACTCTAACCGTTATGGAGGGGATGCATTTGCTCGATTGAGGGCACATCTCAGGATGCTTATCCGGTGATTTAGTTGGCCGTCCAAAAAAAAAATTATAAACTCTGAATGAAATACATGAGGCCAGAAATTCAATAATTTGGAAAAATAGTTTGTATTCTTTTGTGCTTTATGGAGCCTAGGGCTGGCAATTTCAGACACAAAACGACACCTTCTTAACAGGTTTCGTGTCTTAAACAGGTCCACACGTTTTAAGACACGATAAAATCTGTGTCTAAACATCACCTGTTAACAATTGGAGCCTCACTCCCCAGTTCAGTTTTCACAACATTTCATTGTGTCCGAGAATTGAATGTGCATCAGGTTCAACATCAAAGGCGCCAAAATATATTGTTTTTTTCTTTATTTTTGATGCTTCCCATTCTACTTTCTACAATAACTATGGTCTATATGTGTGGTCTATGCATTCCTAAAGTTAATAGTAAACAGACGCCTTCATCGTTTTCATTCTCTTATTCTGGAACTTTGATGCAGGTTCCCTTCCAAGTTCCGCTTGAAGTAAATGTTATCCTCATTGGTTTTAGCGGAGATGGAGGCTATAGATACACACTAGATTCTCAAAAGTTGCAAGAGTTTCTTCAACTTGGCTTCCCTACTCACAGGCCCTCGTGTTTGGAGACCGGCGAGCCCCTGGATATTGAGCATCACATGGTGTTTAATGTAGTCCCAGTAAGCTCTTTTTACGTAATTGCTTCTAGGGGATGGATAACACTTATTATGATGTATTTCTGTAAATTATGTCAAGAAAGTTAGGTGATTAATGGGTTATTGACCTCTTTACTGTATATCTTGTTATCGTTGCGTTTTTCTTTTTACTACTTACTAACAGGCTGCACAGCCAGACGTGATAGCATTAGAAAAGGCTCTAAAAGCAGCCATGGTTCCTGCTGGTACTGCCAGAGAGGTAAGTGGGATTGTTTATTAATTTTGTTGGAGTTTATAGTACGTTATGCCAAATATTAATTTCTACTTTGCATGTTACTGTTTTAGGCTGATTTTGGAAGGGAAATACCAGCATTCGAGATTGACGCGGCAGCTGTAGAGCCTGAATTTCAGAAGTTATATTCCTACCTGTTTTACTATGAGAAATTTGGATATTCCGCTCAAGAGATTGACAGACCTGTTCCATCTGCAATATTTATCGCCAATTTTGATAAAGTATGGTCTAGAATCCCTGATTATCTTTCATTTTTTATGCACTATTTATCTTATACAACTTCTTGTAGCTACCCTCATCTTCATACTTCATTTCGGCCATGCCTTTTAGTTATGTTATGAATGTACATTGTCACCTGCTGTTTCTATATTCATCTTATTATGCCATGTTTTGTTCTTGTTTTACAGGTTAGAATGGATCCTAGGAACAAGGATATTGATCTTGATAGTTTAATGTATGGAAAACCTAGTAGATTAACTGAAGAAGACATTAAGAAACAAGAGGGTGGTTACATTTATCGTTACCGTTATAATGGAGGTGGAGCATCTCAAATTTGGCTTGCTTCTGGCAGGTATAATAAATTTATTTGCACATATATCTGTCCATCGACCTTTGAATCGGGTTTGATCTTGTATCCAGGTTTGTGGTAGTTGATATCTCAGCGGGCCCATGCACATACGGGAGACTTGAAACCGAAGAGGGAAGTGTTAGTCCAAAAACCATACCACGCTTGAGGAATGTGTTGTATCCTCAAGGCTCCACTGCTGACAAGTTTACCACACGTGACAACTTTGTGGGCCAACTTGCTGCTTTGATTGGGATCATAACTCAGCATCTACTTTCTCCAGATGTCAGGTCTATAAATGCTAGACTTATATTGTTAACTTGTCGATCATATATGTTGATACCGTATAGGCTCTCCTACCTTCTTAATGTTTGACAGTGAACTTGCACATATTGACGAAATTTTGTTAATAATTTGGTGGATTCAGGTTTGTAACTGTAGATCTAGCAATGAGGTTACTTGTACCAATCATCTTCCTACAAAATCACAATCGTTATAACATCATGGAAAAAGGCCACAACTACAGTATAGATATTCAAGCCATTGAGGATGAGGTGAGTTTTTCCTCTAGAAGTTAATTTATTCATTACGTATGCACCGGTGTATTACAACTATATATATTTTGTGTTATGGTTTCTGTTGTTCTTTTCCAGGTTAAGAGCATGGTGCACAAGGGAGAAGAAGTGGTGACTGTAGCGGGTTCACATTCATTACATCTTCACGAAAAATTGGCAATCGCTGTTTCGAAAGCCATGCGCGGTCATTCCCTGCAGGAAACCAAGAAGGACGGACGTTTCCATGTGCACACAAAGATGTATTTGGATGGTGCCATCCTTAAAGAGGTCCATTTCATTTCCTTACACATGCCGTTTTTCATGTGACAGAAAACTGAAGAATAAGTTTCAAGTACATTGCTTGATCTTGAGTTATTATGGTAGGAAATGGACAGATCTGCTGATGTACTAGCTGCTGGGTTACTTGAGGTCTCGGATCCATCGCTTTCTAATAAATTTTTTATGCGCCAGGTAACTCTAAATTAAGATACTTTATGCTTTGGGCTTACAACAGTTATTTTTTCTAATAAACAGTAATTTTATTTTCCCCAGGCATGGATGGATGGTCCAACTGATTCATTTCTGAAGCACAAACCTTACAACTCTAAAACGAGGAGACAGAAAAATAAAAAAGTGCAGAAGAAACTAGGGGACCTGCAGCGGACTTATGGAACGAGAGTGGTTCCTGTGTAAGTGTAAAATTGAAAATATTATGTTTTCTGTTACATATTAAATAGAATCTCATATGTTTCATATTATAACTGGAAATTACTAAACAAAAAAGAAGCATGCATGTTACAGAAGAAGACGTCCTTCATATTGATGTTTGCTTCATTTTTTTCTTTGGTATATAAAATCCATAAAAATTAATTACTTTTGCAGTTTTGTTTTATCATTAGCTGGTGTGGATCCACACCTTATGATGGAAGACGAAAGCCTTTTGTGGACAAGTAATGATGTTGTTATTGTACTTCAGCATGGAACTGAAAAGATACCTTTAAGGTAAAGCATATATATAATGAATTAATGATACATTGTTATGGCGGTTTTCCTTCAACTCGTTATAATAATTAATTAATTATAATTCATTCCGTCTTCATTGCACAGTTACGTCTCAGAAACAGAAAAAATACATGTTTTTCCATCACAAGTGCAGCGTCAAATAGTGGCGGGATTAGCTTCTGTTGTGGGTGGATTGAGTGCACCATATGAAAGGGTTTCTCATATTCATGAAAGACCTGTCGTAAATTGGCTCCTTGCAGCTGGTTGTCATCCATTTGGACCATTTTCTAACGTTTCCAAGCTTAGTCAACTACTTCGGGATGCTGCATTGGTAATAGACTAACTTTTCTCATATTCCATATGAATATATAGACTGATTATCATTAAAATTTCATGGTAAACTATAAGAATTATGCCTTTATCCTTTGGTTTGGCAACAGCGAAATACAATATATGCACGTGTAGATTCTGCTCTTCATAAGATTCGAGAGATATCAAAGGTAAATAATTAAATATGCTCTTCATTGGTTTGTGCCTTTTGTTTTCCTTTTTATTGCAAGATGCTTATTTAATCTGATTGCTTGTAGTCTGTTGAAGCTTTTGCTGGGGAGTTTCTTAGAACCCCTCTTGGTGAACCAGTGAAGGGTAAGAAGAACAAGACGACCGCTCAACTATGGCTCGAAAAGTTGTACAAAAAAGAAACTAATTTACCTGAACCTTTTCCTCATGAGCTAGTTGACCGTCTTGAGATGTACTTGGATGTGAGTTTTACCTTTACATAATAATTAATATCATGTAATACCATACAAATTAGAAAGTAACATACATACTTTGTAATTTTGTTGTTGAATGAATGACAGAGCCTTGAAGAACAGCTTGTAGATTTATCTTCTCTTTTGTATGATCTTCGGCTACAAGACGCATACATGAACAGTAGCGATATTCTTGAAACCTCGATTCTGACACAGCAGTAAGTTTGTTGGATATATGAGTTGATCTGTAGTTGTTTTTATTGTGGGAATATAAAAATGTGCAGGTATGTTGATCATGTACTGGAGAATGAAAGGGAACGGATGAAATGTTGCAGTATCGAGTATATTCAAACAACAACGTCGTCCAATCAAAGTCTGTTTTATGCAGTGATTCTTCTTGCAGGTTTCTTTGCGTATTTTGTTGTCATTTTCTTTTCATGTCTTGTCAAGTGATTACAGCCCAACAGTTTAATAAAATTTGATGGGTGGTTGTGATGAATGATCATCATAGTATATGTGTTTGTGTAGTGCCTATTTTTTGTCATGCTTCCTATGGAAGTTGACATCCTGGCTAAAAGACTAAAGAAAAGAAAATGTTGGAGATGGGGGGGGGGGGGGGGGGGGGGGGGGGGGGGGGGGGGGGGGTGTTATCTGCAATGCAATGCCAATGCCATTGTGAATGTAGAGAAAACAAAACCAAACCGAACTCTTCTAAGTTCTAACCATCACACTATGGTGGTGTTGTCCCCAACTTACCATTCCTCTCATCGTATTTTAGCATCTTTAACAAAATAATAAACAAAGTATAATTATTTTTTCAATAAAATATAACTTTTCATTTCATTCCCCATATTCAAATTTCAATTTTTAAATATATTTTCAATCTAATTCCGCAAATTGTATGTTTTTTTCTTTGCTGATTTAATTAATTGCCAAAATCGTCCCTGAGCTTTGGGCACATTTGCCATTTTCGACAAAAATGACACTTTTGAACCAAATTGCCCCCAACGTTTGTAACTTTTTGCCATTTTCATCCAAACTACTAACTTAGTTTATTTTTTCTGTTAAGTTGAGGATATTTGGATGAAACTGGCAAATATAAAACCACAGGGACGATTTTGGCAATTTACTCAAACTCTTTTAAATTTCTTTTATTTAATTAATTTTGTTACATATATAATAAAAAAGAATATACATGCAATTTTTATATGAAAAAAAATAATAGCTTTATCACATAATTTTTATAAATTTTCATCCAACCACTAACTAAATTAATTTTTCTATTAAGGCGAAGGATGTTTATAAACTAAGACAGACATTAATTTCTAATCTTTTATATAGATCATTTTTATAAAAATAAAATCTACTTAAACCTCTAACTTTTATAAAACTAAAATGTTGGTGACCTTATTGAAAAAGTTTAAATAAAAAAATCTTATCATACGTACCAAGTTTGTAATTCATCTTCTACTCTTTTAAATTCGCTCCCAAGGAAAAACAGAAGCCAGTGCCCCCCTCCCCCCTATCAAACAACGTATCGTTACCAAACCTTAAAATTACCCACCAAATTGTAATCATAATGCTATGAAACAAAAGTTTCTTTACTCAAGCCACTCAGAATAAGTATTAGTTAGTTACCCTCATAATCTTAATTAAATAAATATTTTATTTCTACCAACATATTTCTTAAGTGCTTAACACATTTAAAAAATATGTAACGTATTACAATTTTTTTCTATCTCTACAACTGATAAATACTAAAAGTTGTAATCGATTGTTATGTGTTGCACACCAATGACATTTTCTCTTTATAAAACTGATTTATATAAAGAAGCTATAAATTAATTTATTTCTTAATTTATAAAATTTAAAACATCATTCACCTTAACAGAAAAAATAAACTGAGTTAGTGATTTGGATGAAAATTTATAAAAATTATGTGACAAAACTATTAAATTTTTTTCTAAAAACTCCACGTAAGTTCTTTTTTATTATATATGTAACAAAAATAATTAAATAAAAAAAATTAAAAAGGGTTTGAGTAAATTGCCAAAATCGTCCATGTGGTTTTATATTTGCCAGTTTCATCAAAATATCCTCAACATAACAGAAAAAATAAACTAAGTTAGTGGTTTGGATGAAAATTGCAAAAAGTTACAAACGTTGGGGGCAATTTGGTACAAAAGTGTCATTTTGGACGAAAATGGCAAACGTGCCCAAACCTTAGGGACGATTTTGGCAATTAACTCTAGTTTTTTTTAATTTTTTAGTCGAAACGTCCGTATCGCACGTAGGTCCGTAACGAGCGTCGAAACCTAATACGTCGTAGATAGATAATAATTATAATATACCGTTCGGGTCGTCCGTAACGCGATTAGGTCCATTTCGAGCATCCAAACCTAAGACGTCGTAAATATATAGTCTTTTTTTTTTAATTTTTTAGTCGAAACGTCCGTATCGCGTGTAGGTTCGTAATGAGCGTCGAAACCTAATACGTCGTAGATACATAATAATTATAATATACCGTTCGGGTCGTCCGTAACGCGATTAGGTCCATTTCGAGCGTCGAAACCTAAGACGTCGTAAATATATAGTTTTTTTTTTTAATTTTTTAGTCGAAACGTCCGTATCGCGTGTAGGTCCGTAACGGGCCTCGAAACCTAATACGTTGTTGATAGATAATAATTATAATATTCCGTTCGGGTCGTCCGTAACGCGATTAGGTCCATTTCGAGCGTCGAAACCCAAGACGTCGTAAATATATAGTGTTAGTTGCCAAAATCGTCCCTGAGCTTTGGGCACATTTGCCATTTTCGTCCAAAATGACACTTTTGTACCAAATTGCCCCCAACATTTGTAACTTTTTGCCATTTTCATCCAAACTACTAACTTAGTTTATTTTTTCTGTTAAGTTGAGGATATTTGGATGAAACTGGCAAATATAAAACCACAGGGACGATTTTGGCAATTTACTCAAACTCTTTTAAATTTCTTTTATTTAATTAATTTTGTTACATATATAATAAAAAAGAATATACATGCAATTTTTACATGAAAAAAATAATAGCTTTATCACATAATTTTTATAAATTTTCATCCAACCACTAACTAAATTAATTTTTCTATTAAAGCGAATGATGTTTATAAACTAAGACAGAAATTAATTTCTAATTTTTTATATAGATAAGTTTTATAAAAATAAAATCTACTTAAACCTCTAACTTTTATAAAACTAAAATGTTGGTGACCTTATTGAAAATGTTCAAATAAAAAAATCTTATCATGCGTACCAAGTTTGTAATTCTTCTTCTACTCTTTTAAATTCGCTCATAAGGAAAAACAAAAGCCAGTGCCCCCCTATCAAACAACGTATCGTTACCAAACCTTAAAATTACCCACCAAATTGTAATTATAATGCTATGAAACAAAAGTTTCTTTACTCAAGCCACTCAGAATAAGTATTAGTTAGTTACCCTCATAATCTTAATTAAATAAATATTTTATTTCTACCAGCATATTTCTTAAGTGCTTAACACATTTAAAAAATATGTAACGTTTTATAATTTTTTTCTATCTCTACAACTGATAAATACTAAAAGTTGTAATCGATTGTTATGTGTTGTACACCAATGACATTTTCTCTTTATAAAACTGATTTATATAAAGAAGCTATAAATTAATTTATTTCTTAATTTATAAAATTTAAAACATCATTCACCTTAACAGAAAAAATAAACTGAGTTAGTGATTTGGATGAAAATTTATAAAAATTATGTGACAAAACTATTAATTTTTTTTTCTAAAAACTCCACGTATATTCTTTTTTATTATATATGTAACAAAAGTAATTAAATAAAAAAATTAAAAAGGGTTTGAGTAAATTGCCAAAATCGTCCCTGTGGTTTTATATTTGCCAGTTTCATCCAAATATCCTCAACTTAACAGAAAAAATAAACTAAGTTAGTGGTTTGGATGAAAATGGCAAAAAGTTACAAACGTTGGGGGCAATTTGGTACAAAAGTGCCATTTTGGACGAAAATGGCAAACATGCCCAAACCTTAGGGACGATTTTGGCGATTAACTCTAATTAAAATTAAAAAAGAAGTTTGTGAATCAAATAATTTCATTATGTTTTTTTTTTTTTTTTTTTTTTTTTTTGTCTAATAAAAATAATCTACTGCAAAATCCAAATAAAAACAATACCGACTATATTCCGTAAACAAGTTTTCGTAGGGGGTGACGAATGGCTGTGGACAGATACATGTTCGTCATCCCATATGTCATGCTTCCATATAGATCCAAACTACTCCCTTTATCTATCTACAGTTTACAATGTCACCCCCTTTACTTACAAAATACCATTATTTTAGGGGAAAAAATAATAGTCAAATTCAAATGTAAAGTCAAAGTTTGAAACCTTTGTCAGCGTGGGGTCGTCCACAACTTAAAGATTGTTTTCTCATGAACAAATAAAAAAATTCATTACCTGCAAATAAGTTACATATATGTACCTTCAACTTAAAAGAAAAGAGATAAAATTTTAGAGCAACTAGTGAGATTAAACTGACACTTTGCTAAAAAAAATGACAAGAATTCATTGACATTGGTATCAGTATCTTCTGTAGGAACTAGGTTCACTTTTTATAAAATATAATTACAAAATATATAATAACGAGACTCTCGTTCTTTGTAGGAAATACCATAGTACAATACTGGTTGTAATAACTAAATAAAAAGAATATAAAATATAATTTTATATACCAATCTTGATTCAAGCCGCATCTCTGGTGGGTCATTCACGCGTATTTGATAGCATCCTAGACTCGAGTACTCATCATCTTAAGTCTTGAAAAATACTCCTTGAATGCAACAAAGAGCACACTAAAACATTGACGATTTTGGTTGAGGCACGTGTTCAACACGCTTCCCTTAAAACATATTTCGCGCCTCTACTAAAGACGACGCGTCTGTCTCCCAGGGTACAACAGCCGAAGCAGTATATACTGCCGGAGATGGCCACGCTCCCGAGGTTACACCATATAAAATTATAGTGTTAGAACTTGTGGAAAAGAATGATATGAAGATGATGAAATCGAATAGAGAAAACATATCTCTCTAAATACCCAACACATGGGTCTTCAAGTATCTCCAAGAACTCTTCTAATTTTTTCCTTCTAAAATTCCACTTTCAATTCTCTACTTGTAATTAGCTTCATCAAGTTAGGTCCATAACCTACTTTGCATAAAAGAGATATGGGATAGAGAAGAGTCTCAATTTATTAGAGATTTTATTAAAGAAATAAACTCTAATAAAAACTAATAAATTGACATAAAAACTTTACTTAAGAGCTTATCACCCATATGAAGAGTCTAGTAAATAATTTTATTTTTACTAAATTATAATTTCACTAAATTAATATCCATTCACACCATCTAAATTTCCAACATCTTCTTCTTCTTTTTCTTCATATTACTATTACTATTACTATTAAACCATAAAAAATAAAATAAAAACTAGAAAAAAGGCTCCCTTGTTTCGAATATGCAACAATTGCTTTAAGTTAAAGCACTGAAACAAACACACCATAATCTCACTTATGTTTTGTAACAATTTTGATTTAATATATACTAAAACACAGATGATCAAAACAAAAACAAAAACAAAAACAAAAAAGTTACTAGACACCAGTTATCATCCGCCAATTAGTTTCTACGCCAAATACAATCTATGTTCTTCACGAACATGAATAATAAATAGATTCATCATAGAAGTGTTGAAAAATTCCCTTCTTTAATACAAAGGAGGATAATATAGTCAATTATTCAAACAAAATAACCCCGAGGGTACAACTACACACTTGCAAAAACTTTATGGACCAAAACGGAACAACTATAAAACTTGCTGAATACGTTTGATTGAATCATTATAAATAGTCAACCAGGCCACCCAAATTTCTGGCGCGCAATTTCCCTTCATTTTTCTAATAATTCTTTTTCAATCGCCAAAAAACAACCGGTATGTGTCCGACGGGAACCTCCCTCTCTCCGGCTACAAAAGCGGCCGATTTACGATCTGCATTTGAGATCTTAGACGTTGACCATGACGGAAAAATCAGCCACGAGGATCTGAAGACATTTTACACAGACGCAGGGGATGACGTAATCGGCACGATGATGACGGTGGCGGATTCGAACAAGAACGGTTACGTAGAATACGAGGAGTTCGAGAAGGTTGTGAAGGAGAATAATAGGGAGGGCGGTGTGATGGAGGATGTGTTTAATGATATGGATAGAGACGGTGACGGAAAGGTAGGGCATGAAGACCTGAGGAGTTATCTTAGCTCGGCTGGAATCCAAGTCAACGACGATGATATCAAGGCAATGGTTCGTTTAGGCAGCGGAGGAGGAGGAGGAGATACTGATGATGGTGTCACGTTTGAAGGATTTCTGAGAATATTATTATTGGGTGCAGTTTGAATGTCTCTTCTCTACTTATTGTTTTGATTTTGTTGTATCCACTAAATTTGGGAGGAGGAGGAGGAGGTTTTGCAAAATATTTTTTTGATTGTGATGTAGAATTTAGGTCAGGTCCCATTTTGTTTTTGTGATTCGGAAATTAATATAAATACTACTTTCGTTTTCTTCTTTGTTTTGTGTTGATTTTGATTTCAAACATGTATTTGTTGTTGCTAAATGAATGTTCATGGGCCATGCCGTTCAATATCATTGAATTGGAACTTAAAATATTTCTTCTCTTCCTTATTTTATTTCAATTCAATTATTAAACTAACAAATATGTAGTCATTGTATAATCAACCTAGTTATTTTATTGGAATATTGGATTTTAATAATCCCAACTATTCGTCGTTGGCCGCCAACAGTCCCAACTTTAAAAATAACCATTGGCAGTCCTAACTTTTAACATATTGGCTTCCAGTGGACCCTGACTAACAGAACCCTAACACCGTTAGTCTCCGGTCCCCGAAAAAACATTTTTTTTTTGTCGGAAAACTCATTTTTGACCGGGAAACTCAACATTTTCGTCCCGAACCTCTTTGTAACCTTATTATGGACCTTTGTGAACCTTTTTCTAGTAAAAGCCTCAATTATTAAAGTCGTCGGAAAACTCTTTTTTCGCAAGAAAACTTCTTTTTCGCCGGAAAACTCAACTTTTTGACCGGAAAAGTCAACATTTTCTACACAAACCTCTTTGTAACCTTAGATTGGACCTTTAAAAACCTTTTTTTGTACAAAAACGGTTTTCCGGCGACCGGAGACTAACGCCGTTAGGGTTCTGTTAGTCAGGGTCCATTGGTGGCCAATATGTCAATAGTTAGGACTGTCAGTGGTTATTTTTGAAGTTGGAACTGTTGGTGGCCAATAGCGAATAGTTGAGATTATTAATATTCCTATTTTATTATATGAATCATGAATCCATTCCCCACGTATTTGTGTTTTTTTTCTGTAATATTTGAAAAATGTACGGTTGGTTTATTTGAAATGATCTTCACTCATTTCATTTTTTTTCTTCTACCAACTTATATACTTTCGTTTTAGCGTTAAATGTCATTTTAACAGAAATAATGGATGAAGTTAACCCAGTGGACTAAAATAGCAATGATGAAATCTTTTTGGACCCACATGTGATAAATGAAACATTTGAACTAAACTGATAAAATTACTCAAATCACTAGGACTAAAATGACATTAACTCTAAAACTTATATTGAAATGTTCTAACAAAAAAAGTTGATATTGCCACTGAAAATTCCGAAACCAAAAATGAATAAAACATAAACCAAGCACCATAGCATTTATGACGTTAAAAAAGAAAGAAATTAATAGAGAGAGAAATTAAACAATTGAGTCATTGAAAAGAGAAAAAAAATTCAAAAAAAAAAAAAAAATTCAAAAAAAAAAAAAAAAAAAACAAGTCTTGAAACTTGATGATATTCCATTAGACTGTTGGTTGAAATGGGCCGTAACCCATGCACTTTTGAGTCGTTGGACTTGGAGTGAGTTTGTGACCTTTAAATATGTGGTTATGGTATAATACCAAATTTGAAAAGTTCAATTTGTTGAATAAATCGCATTATTGTCACACCAAAGTTCATACACGTAACCGGACCGACTTTGACTTTTCTTTCCTTTTTTTGCTGAACTTTTTTAAAGTTTTGTATAAAAAATTTCCTTAGCAAACAGGATTTAAACGTTAGACATTTATATTCATACATTAAAGGGAAACCGTAACTAATAAGCATGTCACATGAGTATTTTAGTATTATCTGAACAACTTCAAATCTATTTAGTATCTTTTATTTCTTGTTTTTTTTTTAACTTTTTCTAATTCTTGTATTTTGTAACTTTTTCGAAAAATCTAAATACATAACTGTGCTTACTTTATCTTCCCTGACAGTAGAAATAGAAAGTTGAATTCAAAAAAGATTATTTTTTGATATTGTAATATAATACAACGACGAACTCAACAAATTTTGACCGAACAACATAGGTACCGAAACAATATTTTTGGAACTGGTAACACTATTCGTTTTTATTGTTTGCAATTGTTGTAACACATGTGTTGACATATCACGACTTTAATTTTTGGGCTTTATCTGTTAATTGTTATAGTGAGTGCTGGTACCAACTGAGTTTCCGTCACGTAGTGTGAGGAATCCCACTAATTAAAATAAATGAGCATGTTATGTGATAAGGTGATGAGTGATTAACGTTGTATCTTATTTTATAGATAGATAAGTAGTAAAAGTAGAGAAATAATGTATTATAAATGTTTTTTTTTTATGATTATAATTTGGAAGGAAAAATATTCCAATTTCTATGGCAACCGGCAAGTGGAGTGGCATATTCAAATTAAATGAAATATTAATGATAAAGAAATTTAGTATTTTTATCGGGCCGGTTAAATTTAAAACACTATTGACACATTATTAATCTCCATATGATCTTGTGCATGGGCGGATCTATGAAGGAAGCAAAAGTAGCCCAACTTTGTCAGCAAAGTAATTTTTTTTTTCGGTGGATAGCCTGCGTTAAAGAAAAAAAAATTAGACTCTAGAAGAGGTGAAAAGTGGGGATATGAAGAAGGCGTATACTGATTTTCACCTAAATAAATAAATAACTCATATGGACCGTGGCTAGGTGAGTGATGTCCACCCTTTTAATAGCTGCTAATACAACGACTTAACCATGAGATCCGCCGCGTAGATAACCCTCCCTCCCAGATCTATTTTAGTGTCGGTGGCATTTCAGCCAACACTTGGAATGCATTGTTGTTCATCATCATCCCTCTAAATCCTCCGATATTTGCAATGGTGATTAGTGCCCCTTTGACGCCTGGTCAGGTCAGTCAGTCAGTCAGTCATTTCAATACACGCATTTCCTTATTCACTTGTCGGTCGGTTGAGTTCCTTCCGACTTTAGTTTTATTGCTTTACGTTTGCTTCAAGTATTTAGAATTTAGGTCACAAATTCCTTCTGTTTGTTTGTTTGTTTGATGAGTAGTCCTTTCCACTTCAATTTAGTCTGTTTATTGCAAAGGTTCATTCATTAGTTTTTTTTTTGGATCCAGAAAGGATGTAATTATAGATCAAGATGTGATTGCTAAAACTCATGGAATGTAGATTTAAGGTTTATATAATTGATGATGGATTTTAAACACGCTAGTACCCAACTGTGTGCTGCTGAATTTACACTCTGATCTGATTGTTGATGCCTGCCAAGCTTTAAAACAAAGGAATCAAGCCTCTAGGAAGGCATTTTCCCTTCCCCTCACTTGGTACAAGCCTTTAGGTCGAATTAAGAAATAAATCTAAAAATTATATAATCTTATATAAAATACTAAACATCAAACAAACAACTTTCTTACCGCCTCGCCTCAGCCTACGTACAAACATAACCCCATGAGGTGCCGCCTCATACACGTTTTCTTACTCAAGGTGCATGCCCCGACCTTTTTTTTAAACCATGGTTGATGCAAGTTTGAATGAGCTATAGTGTTAGTGTAAGTGAGAACAATGTTCTTTGTCAATTGAATAACACAAGTGATTATGGTCTTTGTGGTTTCTAGAGAATGATTAAATTTCTAGTTACAAGTTTTGATATTCAAATTGATTTGCTTCAAAACTCAGAAGGTGTTTAGTTAAGTTAAAATATAAAAAAGTTTGTTAGCTGACTTAATTGTGAGTTGGCAATTAATCCATCCTAAATAGTTGACCATTACCTTGTTATGAGTAAAGAATGACTTGTTATGCATCTCTTTTGAAGTTCTTTAGAATTTACTACACATTATTGAGTGACACTTTCATCCATGCTCAAATAGGTTCGTTTGAAGAATTTACATTTCCATGTTCTGGTTTTGAATATTGCAGGTGTCATTCTTACTTGGAGTTATCCCAGTTTGTGTAGCTTGGTTATATTCAGAGTTCCTGGAACACAAGAAAACTGCAGCATCCTTAAAAACGTGAGCTAAAAACTTTAAACCCCTATTGTTTTCTGTCTCGTGTTCTGTCACATAAAGTGATAAAGAGCTTCTGTGACAGTGTAGCGAGTTGTTTTTGTTCATGATGATCATGCGATGAAATTGATATTTTAGCATGAGATTGTTGTATAACAAAGTTTTTTATCATGTACCTTAAATTGATCTAGGCTATAGTTTTGATGTCTTAGGAATCTATAGTAGTTTTCTTTTTTATTTAATAACTAATTTTTAGTGGCAGAGATTCTGATATCAACTTAGTTGAGTTGGGAAATAACACTGTCAAAGAAGATGATAGAGCTGTTTTACTGGAAGGAGGTGGTCTCCAGTCGGCTTCTTTTAGAAGCCATAGTTCATCTATAGCATCTCCAGTTGTCAGGTTTCTTGGCCCTCATGTTCTCGTTATTTCTTTTGAATATCAATTTGTTATGGTCTCATACTTATGCAATATTGCAATCTTTTTTCCACCAGGCTGATTACTATGGACGAGTCTTTCTTGCTAGAGAATCGTTTGACATTAAGAGCTATGTATGTGATTGTTTTTATGCTTCAGTTTTCATTTTTTTTACTTTTGTTTCAAGTTAGATGTTAAATTGTGATGCTCTTTTTTGTTCTCTTTCTCCAGATCGGAGTTTGCGATCATAATGTTCTACTTCTACTTATGTGACCGAACAAACTTCTTTGGCGATTCCAAAAAGGTGTTAGTTAATGAAATTGCATTAGTATTAGACTATTAGTTAGCTTCTATGTTAGTTGATAAATCATATTCAAAGCTGGGAGAGTGTTTTTTTTCTTAATAATCCATCACTACTAATTTCTAGTTTTGTTCTTGTTTCCTGAGCGTTATTTGTGTTTGCAGAGTTACAACCGGGATCTTTTCTTGTTTCTGTACTTCCTTCTCATCATTGTATCAGCAATTACCTCTTTCAAGATACATAATGATAAGTCACCTTTCTCTGGGAAATCCATTCAATATCTTAACAGACATCAAACCGAGGAATGGAAAGGCTGGATGCAGGTTAGTCATCATATAATATATTAATAACACACACAAACACACGTATACCTGTTGATGTTATCTGACTGTTGATCGTTTAACTACAGGTTTTGTTTTTACTATACCACTACTTCGCAGCAACAGAAATATACAACGCCATTCGCATTTTTATTGCTGCATATGTCTGGATGACTGGGTTTGGCAACTTCTCTTATTATTACATCCGCAAAGATTTCAGCCTTGCAAGGTTTGCTCAGGTACATGTTTCATATCTGCATTATCTTGTTTAAACTTTTGTGTGCGCAGTAATTAAGCGTGCTATATGTTTACTGTTTAACAGATGATGTGGCGGCTCAACTTTCTAGTGTTGTTCTGTTGTGTTGTTCTTAACAACAGTTATATGCTGTACTACATATGCCCCATGCATACTCTTTTCACCCTCATGGTTTATGGGGCACTTGGTATATTCAACAAATACAACGACAACGGAAAAGTCATTGCTGCAAAATTTGTAGCTTGTTTTTTGACAGTCATTCTGATATGGGAGGTACCTGGAGTGTTTGAATTTCTTTGGGCCCCGTTCACTTTTCTTGTTGGTACATACTTTACTGTTTCCAGATTCTTATTATAAACAATTTGTAATTTGTAATCTGTAAAGTGAAGTGATTGACGCATATGTATATATGTATGTATACTAGGATACACCGACCCTTCAAAGCCAAACCTCCCTGTTATGCATGAATGGCATTTTCGGTCTGGCCTTGATCGCTACATATGGATTATAGGAATGCTGTATGCTTACTACCACCCAACTGTAAGGGCCATGAATGGCATATACTTGTATATGTGTGTGTGTATACTTACGTATATATATTTGTGTGTGACTCTGCTTAACTGCTACCATAGGTTGAGAGGTGGATGGAAAAGCTGGAGGAAGCAGAGGTCAAACGCAGAATATCAATCAAAGCCTTTGTTGTGATAATATCCGTGACGGTATTTCTTTCTTTCTTGTTGTGTTCATAATTTGTTTCTTTATTGAAAATTCTTAAATTTTGTATATTTATCTTAGGTTGGTTATCTGTGGCTGGAATATATATACAAGCTTCCCAAAATCTCATACAATAAGTACCATCCTTATACCTCCTGGATCCCCATCACGTACGTATACTCGTCAAATGCTCTATCGGTGTTATCCAAATGGCTTCAGATGGTATTTACTTTTTATACTTCTTAAGGTTCTGATTCTTTTTTTGTGTGCTTATAGTGTGTATATAACCCTTCGGAATGTCACCCAACGTTTCCGTAGTTACAGCCTGACACTTTTGGCGTAAGTACTGATTCTTCCAGTTTTATAATTATTTGTCCAGTCGTATTAATAAACAAGTATATTATTACTTGAGCTTTAAAGTGAGTTTTCCTTATTCATTAGATGGCTGGGAAAAATCACTTTGGAAACCTACATCTCTCAGATTCACATATGGCTAAGGTATGTAAACTAACACCTTAGTGATGCTTAATCTTAGCAAGTTTTACCTTTTAATATTGAGTAATTATGTTATTTGTTGTTTTTGCAGATCCGGAGTGCCAGATGGTCAGCCAAAACTGTTGCTGTCTCTGATTCCTGACTACCCGATGTTGAATTTTATGCTTACAACTTCCATATATGTTGCGGTAAATAAGTTATATGGTTTTTAGAGAAAATGTATATTAAAGTGAGGTAAAATTCTGAGCTGGTTTGGGGGAATTTGGTTGCAGGTGTCATACAGGCTGTTTGAACTGACAAACACTTTGAAGATTGCTTTTGTACCTGGTAAAGACGATAAGCGGCTCATGTACAACGTGATAACAGCTGTAGTCTTATCGACTGTCATCTACACCTTATCGTTTATACTTCTGAAGTTGCCTCAGGCAATGGTAACAACCTTTCTGAAAAGAATATTCAATTAGTTTAGTTTTTTTGCCTAGCCATTTGATTAAAGTATTAGAAAAACACGTGTTCGCTAACTTGAATTAGTAAATAATTGTATACTTAGTAAGATTTTACTTAATTGTTAATTTTCATGAAGGAATGAATGAAACAAATGGTTTATCATCAACTCATTCATTTTCTATCACCAGGTGTGAATTTGATCCTGCAAGTGCACCAGCTTCCGCATCACACTGTGAAGATCGAGTGTCAGAGGACATATGATATTGTATAGACCAGGTGGAATGTGTAATTGATAAGAAATTCAACTACAAATAGTGAGCGAGGTTTGTCCGTTATATATGTAACAAACACCTTGTGCCATGCCTATTCAGTAAGAAATTTTAGTCACCATATCACTTGTGTATTAAGTTTAGGGTTCTGCCGTTGAGCAAGACAATGAGTACCGATTGCATTCATGATATTGTATTTTTCATAAATTTTGTGTTTCAATATATGAAAAGAAAATTGACCATATTTTTTTTTACCGACTGCAAAAGCTCATATTATGCTAACCAAGAAATTTGGTCGTCTTGCCTGTTATGTTGAATTGCAAGTTGTTGGGTGATATCGGCTACAGCAAATGCTTTAGCTTACTGTCAGTGACAACAAAGGATTCTGTTCTTAACTGATCTCAAGGTTTTGTCTAGTTCGTTTAGTTCCAGCCTTTAAATTTCACATCATGCAATTTCATGGGTATGAAATAAAAAGAAAGATGGTTTTTCATTGAGATAGAAAAAAGAAATAATACTCATGTAGTTATAAAGTATGCATTAATATGATGTGTTTTATTTCAAAGATTAAGAAAAATTAATAATAAAAATAAGTTCAGATTTTGGGTGACTTGAGATATTGTCTAGCAATTGTCCCATTAGCGCCGTAAGGAAAAAAATCTCCAGGAAGTTGTTCTTTTCCAGTTTGATACACGATACGCAATACTTCCTCTGGTGTTCGAGCATATGACAGTGAGTCGTATTAGTAGCAGACAAAATGTTTCCTCTTATCTTCCCTCCTATGTCTAAGATGGTGAGTCCTTTCTAAGATGGTCACCTAACTTGTTTCGTAGCTCTGAAATCCTGTCGGTAACTGTAACGACCCTCATTAAAAGTCCTATTTATTTTATTATTTTATCTAAAAGGAAACCCTAATTAAGACACCCAAGTGATTCTACACAAATCCTAAAATTTTCATAACAAACAGAATCAGGATCAGGGCCCCTAAAACTCAGGGGGGGCATTCCCTACTTGATGATTATCCTAAATAACTCGTTGTCTAAATTTAATTTCGAGAAACTGTCGACTCATCAGGCCTAGTCCCACGCGTGGCAAGCCTATAGGTAATTTGTGTCCCTTACGGACCGTAAGGATAAAATTGTTACGGTCCGTAAGCTAGCCCAAATTCTTGTATAAATAGCAGGCATTGGCAATCGCATTTTGTTGTTCATTCGACGCTCAAATTCACTCTGTATGTCGAATTATTGTCGAAATAAGTCTCAAAACACTAATTAGTAGGGGGATACTGCTACGATACAGGGTATTAACTCAATCGCTGCTACGATTCAATGTCCGATCGATTAAACTATCCAATGGATGTTTAAGTGCCGCTCAAATTGAGTTTATACTTTGTTATTCATCGTGATTTCGACTTGAATGTTTGAGTGCTGTTCGAACTCGGACTATACTCTGTCATTCGTTGTGAATCCGCTGAATTGTTAAGTATTGCACTTTGTCATTCGTTGTGAGGGTTTTGGTCTCGTAAGTTGTCGTTAAAGTTGAATTGAGTTAATACACTAATACAAGTTCCATCGTGTCTAGAAATTAGAACTCGTAATCAGGGAGCTGCTAGAATATTTAATAGCTAAGTAAATTCATAGTTAAATAAATTTATTAAACGTACTAATTACACTTAGTTATTGATATAACTTAGCAATTAAGAAACCTTAATAAATAAGTTAAACATGATTAATTAAGTTAAGTATGATTAATTAAGCTAAGTAAGATTAATTAAGCTAAGCAAGATTAATTAAGCTAAGTAAGATTTATTAAACACCTAGATAGATATACATGAAAATAAATATATATGAAAGAGATAATATCAAAGGAAGGTGCTAGGAAGGTGTAAGAAGATATATATGTGGGTAGGAAGCTTCCTAGAAGATGTATAGGTAACTTCCTAGAAAAGCTAAAGGAAACTTCCTAGAAATTTCCTACTTCTTACCTATAAATAGAAAGCTTAGGAATTCATTTCCTTTGTTCATTTCTTCTATTCTTTTCTCTATACGTTGGTGTTCTAACCAATAATCACCGATGCGATGTTCTGTCCGATCGATTCATGAACCAACTAACGGATGCCAAAGTATTGTATTTTGTGAATTTCGTTAAACGGAATCCAAAGTACTATACTTTGTGAGTTCATTAAATGGATACCAAAGTACTGTCTGAATAAGACTATACTTTGTGAAATTCGTTAAGGTTCGAATCTCGTGACTACCGTTAAGGTTTGATTTGGGTTTTACACAAATACGTATTCCATTCTGTTAAACTATGTGTTTAACTACTAAGAATACTCTCAACCACACACTTACAATCAAACAAACTATTAAATCATCAGAAGATCTAGAATAATAAAGTAGATGCTTAATTATCGGAAAAAGTAGAATCAAGAAGCTTGTTCCTGTATGCTTATAATGTGAGTCATTCTCTTTTTATCAAAATACTTTTCAAAAGCATGTTTTTATAAAAATTATAGTTACAGGGATTAAGTCGTTGTTATCTGAAATTACTGCCAGTATGTGGGGGGGATGTGCACATAGCTACTAATTATTTATCACTTGGGGTGAAAGGACCCTACAAGTGATATGTCCACAGTCACAGTCCGGTAAAGTGACAACTGGATCAGTTAATTTAAAAGATGAGGCAATTGTAATCGCTCTTAATACTGTACATTATAACAAACAGGATGTTTTAATAAATAGAATGATTCACTCAGTATTTCCCGCTGACAAAACCTTTTTAAAATATTTTTCAGGTAATTACAGTAGATTGGAGTAATAGATGGATACGGCACTGAAAGGCATCAAGAAGTGGCTTATTTATTAATTAAATCAAAATAAGAAATATTGTTTTATGTAATAAAATTTATCTTTATTAAAGCTACCATTATAAACATGGGTTTATCCCATTTATTAAATAAAATCCGGTGTTTTCTAAACTCTGATATTTTTCCTAACTCACGGTCCTGATGAATTTTCCGCTGCAACGTTTTCAAAATAATCACCGGTACCACTGGGCTGTTCGCGACTCCCGATTCCGTCCAGGGTGGGTCGGGGGTCGTGACAGAAGGTGGTATCAGAGCCAACTCAAAGAGCCACTGCTTTACGCCTTTAGGTGTTGTAATAATAATACCTAAATTTATATAAAAGAGTTAGGAGATTGCTGTTAACTGGTAGCATTTAGACTTGAACTTAAGAAAATATGCCTTAGTATTAGCTTCACGATAAGCTAAGTATTTGTGTAAATAAATATGATAGATTTTGGTATGCCATAAGTAATATATTTGATAAAGTAATATCACGGGACAACTAAGTCCAGAATAACTAGTTGAGAGAATGATCAACAGTGTTATGATTAGAATTACTAGTTGAAAGAATGATCAACAGTAATATGACCTGAGTCACTAGTTGAAAGAATGATCAAATTGACACTGTCACAGGAATCGTTTAGTGATCAATATAATAAAAAGATATGTTATGGAAATACAAATTTCCTTAATTCTGAATAAAAGCCCTAATAAGATAGGCACTTTTTGAAAAGATACTAATTATGGGAAATGGAAAATTTTCTCCGGCAATACTGGGTATGATGTAGCAGACTCTCCATTTTGTCCGGATATACTGAAATTACCTCTCCGGCGAGAACCGGGTAAGAAGGTATATAATATGTCAGCAAGTGACAAGATTTCCCTAAATAGTATCATGATCTGATATCTGACTGATTTTTTTAAATATGAAATTGTTAAAAACATTGACCTGATAGATGGTATGTTTATTTCAGCATGAGAAATATGTGATTATATAGATATGTATATCTATAAGGAATTCCAAAAGTCAATTAAGAATAAAGCACCAGTATCTGTGTCTAGATTTCTTATTCAGGAATCTCTTTTCCGATATCAAACATTATTTCGTTTAATCATCTGTCTCGTAGCTCGTGTGATAAAATAAACAAAGGAAACCCATTAAGTTGGGATACTATCGAAGTTGCAAAGAATTTCTAACACGTTACCATAAACTATTAACGCAAGTAAAATGCATGTAAAATTGTGATAAGATACAAGAAAACACATGAAAATTTAAATTATAAATCCACAGAAGTTGAAGTATATTACACATAACTTTCGAGGCAATACCTTTTGAAAATATAAATTGGGCACGATGACACCAATGTTAAAATTCCGTCAGTAAGAAGAACTACTAATCAAAAAGAGGCACTTTGCCACATGATCCTACAAAATGAATATCTCTAAGGTACGCTAGAACAGGATTTCAAAAAAACATCCGTGCACAGTCTAATCCGAGTCCTAATTATTATCACTGCAAAAGGAGTCACATATTTTTACAAATTCCCTATTTCATTTCATTTCATTTCATTCGACATTCCTTGGTAATTTCATTTAACAACGGTTATCACCCAAAAAAAATTCCAGATAAAGCTCTTAAATTTCTTTCATTAAAATTCTGAATTCTGCATATAAAGAGTTGACTTTCGTATTTCTACGTTCCCCTAATAATTATCATACCATGATAATTTCTTTCATAGTAGTGAGTATTGATTCATTTCATTTCTTGGTAAATCCACACGTTACACATGCACCGTTTGTTGTACATGTGGTCCGTTTAATTTCTGAATTCCACTGGAGGGCTTCATTCTAATTTTTCGTTTTATCCAAACTCAAATATCCTTTAATTAGACTTGATTTTGGCAACGATGGACCGCATTATTGCTAAACAATGACTCTTAATATCGAGTCAATAAATTTTTGAAAAACTCAATTTTCTTTGGCATCCAGGGTTTCTGTTATGACCATGTCCGAATTTTTTTTTCTTATTTAAACTCGTTTTGTTTAAACCAAGTTCAATTGTTTGAACTTGCTCGCATTACATATTCAATTCAAAGTTCCATATGATGAATTAAAACCATCATATTCAAAATAATCCTAACAAGCATTTCAATTCTCTTGAACTATAACATGCTTGTGTGATCCTCGACTTCACTAAATCATTTCTATGATCACAATCACTTTGAGGTAACATTTTCACAAAATCTGAAGATTTCGCTAATCTCGGATTTAATCATTTAATTATTTATATTAAATCCACTTTGTTTTTATTCTATACAAGGAATCTTAAAACAATCATGTGCTCAGATAATGATACCCAAATTCATATTTCGGTATATCTCTTAATAATTATTACAAATATCAATCGAGCCTTTCATAATATTTATTGCTCTATCATTATTGATCGAAAAACAGTATATATAAATTTAATTGATTATATATGGAATTACCTAAATTACAAATATAGTATTACTATATTTTAAACATTGCGGTAAAGAAATTATATTTTTATGTTTGAAGTATACTCTTATTTAAAAGTTATTGTTTAGTTATTTATTATTGATAAATTTTATTATTAATAATAATATATTAGTAAGTAGTAGTGTTAAGATTATTTTTAATACTAGGGTTATTATCAAGGGCAGATATTAGATAGCCTAGCCTTAGTTAGGCATGGATTGGCCACCTATGCTTAAACAAGGCAGCACTAATCAATATCCACTATGATAATGACTAGTTAATATAAATTAAGTCATCATACTTATTTAGTAAATTTTAATTATATATGAAAATATATATTCTTTGGAAAAGACATATTTTCATAAAACAAAGGACAAATAAATTTATGTAAATAAATTATTTATCACATGTTTTGTGATAACTATGTACTATAACACTATGGTAAGAAAGTAACCATATAAGAATAATATGGTAGTCATTAACTACGTTGGATTAGGAGAACATTATACTATATAAAAATAGACCCGTTTTCAATTATTTACAATATTTATGAATTACATTCACAACGTTATATGGTTTCAAAATGGAAATAAGTAATCACATAGAATCGACCCATTAAATGTTATATATCTACCAAATATTTTACACAATAAATATTTTTACATCTTTATTTACAATTTTCATTTTAATAATAGTGATTTCTTTTACAAAAATACTAAAATATTTTGTAAATATAATAACTTCATTACGGAATTTTGTAATATATATTACATAGTAAAAATAAGTTATTTTACATAGTTATTTTACAAAGTATGGTAAAATACTAAAATAGTAAAATACTTAAAAGCAGTAACCATTTACATATAAGTAAAAATGAGTAACAAATAATATATATTACATAGTATTTATATTTGATATGTAAAATACGGTTCAGACAGGGATACAAATAATATATATTTATAAATATAATATAATGATTGGTAATGCCAAAACAACTTGTTCTTATTTTATTTAAATCTCTAGAAAATAATATGAAAAATATAGTCACTAACAATGTAATATTACATTGTTTCACAATTAAAACAATTTGGAACTCTAAACAATGATACACTAACTCTATTGTCTTTTGGTGTATCTTTGCAATTCACTCATCTCAACACTTTGATTTTCTCATATCATAATTCGATATTTGACAAGTCATTTTTCATGCTTTTATTTCATTTAAATCTGTCAATTCTAAATCTTCCTCGGTTGCTAATCAAAGTAAGCTTCCTTTTGACAAAGAATTTCATTGATTTTAAAAGTCCTTCTCATTCATTTGATCATATATCTTTTGGCTTAAACCTAGTTATCTTGGAAATTATATCATTTCATCTTATTCGTTTGTCATCGATTTCTTGAACTAATTCAGTTGAACCATTGAATCCTACTTAAGATACAACTTGTATTCACAAAATTCGATATTTTAAATTTGTATCATCTACCCTAATATTATTTTTATTAACTAAAAGATGACATAATTCCAAAAGAAATATAATAATTCAAATACACTTGGGAACTGGAATCTAAGATAAAGAAAAAGTATTCCTACTTATTCCAGTAAATCTCGAGGACGAGATTTTTATTAAGGTAGGGAGAATGTAACGACCCTCATTAAAAGTCCTATTTATTTTATTATTTTATCTAAAAGGAAACCCTAATTAAGACACCCAAGTGATTCTACACAAATCCTAAAATTTTCATAACAAACAGAATCAGGATCAGGGCCCCTAAAACTCATGGGGGGCATTCCCTACTTGATGATTATCCTAAATAACTCGTTGTCTAAATTTAATTTCGAGAAACTGTCGACTCATCAGGCCTAGTCCCACGCGTGGCAAGCCTATAGGTAATTTGTGTCCCTTACGGACCGTAAGGATAAAATTGTTACGGTCCGTAAGCTAGCCCAAATTCTTGTATAAATAGCAGGCATTGGCAATCGCATTTTGTTGTTCATTCGACGCTCAAATTCACTCTGTATGTCGAATTATTGTCGAAATAAGTCTCAAAACACTAATTAGTAGGGGGATACTGCTACGATACAGGGTATTAACTCAATCGCTGCTACGATTCAATGTCCGATCGATTAAACTATCCAATGGATGTTTAAGTGCCGCTCAAATTGAGTTTATACTTTGTTATTCATCGTGATTTCGACTTGAATGTTTGAGTGCTGTTCGAACTCGGACTATACTCTGTCATTCGTTGTGAATCCGCTGATGTCACACCCCGATTTTCCACGTGTCACCGGTGGGCCCGGTGGGGAGTATCGTGACGTCATGGTTGGCAACGTAATAGTCAAACAACACAATATCAATATGCACAGCGGAAGCAATTTAAAGTATGCTACAACCGAATTTATTATTGTAATTTCAATTGTCACAATATTCGGAAGTTTATCCACAGAAGGATCAAACATAAAATGGAAACAATAGTTCAACAGACTTTTAGGCATCTTAAGCTTGCGAGACTTCTATTGATGCTAAGGAGACATATCCAGCCAATTTCGTATAGTACCTGCATTTAGCCTTTTTGGAAAATACGTCAGTTTACACTGGTAAATACATTCAACTGGCTCATTTTGGAAAAAGAGTTTGTAAATTGTTTTGAATGCACGTGGCACAAAAATATCTTGACACATTGATTAAAATGCACAGAGGCAAAATTAATCTTTTTAACTTGGGAGAATTATTTAATATTATAATCTTGTGAACGATTTACATGTTACTTATGCGTTCAGTAGCCCGGAACGTATCCGGGTTAAAGATCAATAGACACACCACAATTCTAGAGTTATACACTGACAGGTGTACGCCTACACCCCGTGCTCAGGTCGTGGCCATCTCGTAAGATAATGCCGAGGATATCCGGGACATGGTCATTAACCCCCCAAAGGCTGTAAAGTAAACACATCTGTTTAAAACGAGCCGATCAAATTATTCAATTAACCACTAAGCGTGGAAGATTTGATGCTCGATCAAGCGGTACGCTATGTACCGTAACCCAAGCCCGTATAGGGAAAATAAGTTAAAAGTATTTACCTGAGCTAAATATAAATTCAATCCCAGCCGTATATCAATCAGCAAGTACAGATAGCTTTTACTGGGCTCCTAATCTGGAACGAAGGTTTTTAATAACCTATTAGAATCCTAACGGGTCTTTAGTTAAGCTTAAGCTTAGACCGGCTAGTTTCAAGGATACGGTTCGTACGCACGATTAAGCGAAGACCGGAATAGAATGTGTTTTAGACCCGACAAGTTTGAAGACTTGTCTTATATGGGTATTTCATACACACTCTGAATTTTGAGATAAAACCGATAAGGTTTGACCCGTTTCGGCTTAACTTATATAAACTTAGTTATATAACTGATCCGAACGCGAATAACGCGTAACGGGTAACCGAATAGGTCGCGAACAGGTTTCCTAAGTTAATACGCTTTAAATATGTTGTGATATCATTAAGATACCTTCCATAATGCCCGAAACGAGTTTAAACCTTAATTATGCCCCGTAGGGGTATGTTGGTCCTTTTAAAGATTATAAAAGGGGTTTAACGTAACCCTGATGTTCGGGACTGAAGTAATCAGTAAAATTACCTATTTTAATATATCATATCAGTAGGTATTTAGTCTTACGTGGCAAAATGGTTTTAAACGCAAACTACGCGTATAATACGCGTATAAAGCCGTTTTAAGCGACGTACGGGTTAAAATATGATTCTGAGTTTTCTAATCAATCCATAAGGTTCAAAACACTCCATTTATTATTTAAAATCAGTAGCAATTGGATTGGCGTCAAACGGACTTGTAAAACTCATTTTATGGCTTAAAAGGGCATATTCGGTATTTACCGAATTAATGCGATAAGCCTAGCTTAAGATCAGTTTAAAAATAATTAAAAATCTTCAAAAATCCCAAAATATTATTTAACATCAGTGGGTAAAAGTTTTGGTACCGAAAATCGGGTTTAGATAGGCTATGCGCTAATCGCGCCGTTTAATTAATAAAAAGCTTATTATTTACGCTAATGCGCATATCTCCTAATCTAGACCTCCGATTGACGTGAAAATTTACGTACATGTTTAATAATCAGTAACTAAGATTATTGTACTTCCACATTTTCAAAATTCTCGTTGTATGGTCATAAGGGCATTATGGTCCAATTTAAGCGATTAACGGAAACGTGTGCATGCATCGGATAATCAACGAAACAAGTACCGAGACTTATTCTATCATGTAACCCAACCCTAATGAAGTGCTAAGGCAATACCGAATCAAATTAAAACGGGCCAGAACCGAAGTCAAAGCAAAAGTCAAGGTTTTGCGCCTTTCGGTTCCGAACCGGGTTTAAACAGAAATTTGTCGAGTCGGGCAAGCGTAGACAAGTTTTTATACTTATTACCATGTTATATTAAGGTTAAAACGGGTTACACACTTCTCGGATCATTAATTGTGCATTAAATCATATTTTGTATTTCTGTTGACTTTTTCGGTCAACGTTTGACCCGACAAACGACCTAGTTAGGTCTGGAATTGGTACTTGCCCTTATAAGGGTTTAATACCCATATAATTACCTATCTAACGGTACTTTTAATTCGTGATAACACTGAGCTATCGTTAACTAATCCCGAAGTCAAACCGTAGTTACGTCGGTTTGACTTTTAAGCTAATTACTAAGCTATAATTAATTTAGAAAGGTTAGGCAACTTACTAGATGATTAATGATGATTAGGAATGCTTTGTATCAGCTTTGAAGGCTCCTCAAATGATCAGATTGCTGAATTGAAGTGGAATGATAAGTTGTGACAATGAAGGGCCTTTTATAGTGGGTTTACACACCACAAGAGCTTGACAAACAAGTCTAGGAGTGCCCACAATCGATTGACATGTGTCCTAGGGGCTTAGGAGGTGTTTTAGGGGCCAATGTGAGGAGGAAATTCGATCAAAGTTGCATAGAAATGGAATGGCAGACAAAAGATCAAACAGCATCACAATTCTGTCCAGATCAAGCCCTCGCGTAGCGCGAGGGTATGTGCATGAGGGCTCGCGCTACGCGAGCCTATGGGGTCAGCCAACAAAATTTCTTTTATTTGCAGTTTGGTCCCTGGCTCTTCAATCTTTGTACAGACACTTGTTTATTGCATTTTGAGCCCTCACAATTAATCTATAAGGGCCTAAAGACATATACCCATTTTGTTAAGTCCCCGGGTAACTTTATTGTTACCCGAAAAGGCCTAACTTTCAACGTTGACGCTTTAAACCCTCTCACACGAATTTGATCACAACTTGCTCATATGTTAACGAAACTTTACGAAATTTAAATCGTGCATTCAAGTGAGCATGATTAACATTTACAAAGCTTCGGGTTTGTCAAAAGGTCACTCAGAGGTATATCTTTAAACATGTTGACACATCTAACCCTTGTAGTTTGTAATCTCTCACTTTTAGCTTCGTATGATCCATGATTTATTCGTTTGAAGGTATGAGCATCATGTAGGGTTAATGTACATTATATTTATTCACAGTTGACACTTAGAATACGTATATTCGCATACTTCCCATGTTTGTCAACTTTAGTCCTTCTATAATATTTCTTTCACACGTTCAAACTTTATGACACGTGTCAACACATTACAGGACGTGAATTTTCGAGGTGTTACATCCTCACCCCCTTAAAATAAATCTCGACCCGAGATTTACTGAAATAAGTAAGGGTACTTTTCTTTCATCGTGGATTCAACCTCCCACGTGAATTCGGGACCTCTACGGGCATCCCATTTGACCTTAACAACAGGTACATGCTTCCTTCGAAGCTTCTTTACCTGTCGACCTTCAATCGACAAAGGTTTTTCCACAAACTCTAAGCTCTCATATATATGCACATCTGTATGCAGTATAACCAGTGATTCATCAGCGAAGCACTTCTTCAGATTGCAGATGTGGAACACATAGTGAATTCCACTGAGCTCTTATGGTAAGTTTAACTTATAGGCAACTGACCCGACACGTTCGATAACCTCGAAAGGTCCTATGTATCTCGGGCTTAGCTTGCCTTTCTTACTAAAACGCATCACTCCTTTCCAGGGTGACACTTTAAGTAGGACTTTGTTACCTACTTCGAAGTGAAAATCCTTACGCTTAGGATCAGCGTAACCCTTCTGCCTAACCCGGGCAGCTTTGAGACGGTCACGAATCTGGACAATCTTGTCCGTTGTTTCGAACACTATCTCTGGTCCTGATAACTGGACATCTCCAACTTCTGCCCAACAAAGGGGCGCTCTACACTTTCTACCATATAATGCCTCAAAAGGCGCAGCCTTAATGCTGGTATGGTAGCCATTGTTGTAGGAGAATTCGATTAATGGTAGGGTCTTATCCCAGCTACCACCCAAATCGATCGCACATGCACGCAGCATGTCTTCCTACGTTTGAATAGTACGCTCACTCTGACCGTCTGTCTGAGGATGGTAAGCCGTACTAAAGTTCAAACGTGTGCCCAAAGATTGTTGGAAACTCTTCCAAAAATGCGATGTGTACCTAGTATCCCTGTCAGAGATAATAGCTACAGGTCTGTCAATTATAACTCATAACGTATCATTTCCTTTCCTTTTCTTGGGTAACTTGGTAATAAAATCCATAGTTACCATTTCCCTACTTCCACGTAGGAAGTTCAGGCTGTTGTAGCAAGCCTGGCGGCTTTTGATGCTCGGCTTTGACTTGCGCACATGTCAAGCATTTAGCTACATGGGTGGCTACAGACTTTTCAAGCCTATCCACCAATAATTTGCCCTTAGATCCTGGGTAGCTGATGGCAAATTCTTAATCGTTGCCTAATTAGGGTTGCGGCATGTATGCATAAGCAATATGAACCGTCTTTTCTTATTTATTAATATCAAACTCTCAGAAGATTGAGTTAGGCTTTACGTGCCTATGTTTTAAAACCTACTAAATCAAGGTTTCGATTTTTCTATAATCAATATGGAATTTTCATAATACTCCAGCCCACTGCGGGATGTTAATCTTAGTTCTACCTGTCTTCCAGGAGGTAAGCAGGGGAAACTTTTGAGAAGATAATTAAGGTACAAGGAGGCTACAGAGATTTTCCATATCTCAGGCTCCAGTTCATCCACCACTGCTCGTGTCAAATAAGTGACACCTTTATGTTACTAGTTCACGAATTCCTTAATCGGGAACATTTACTTGGAAAGTTCCATTCTAGATATCTTCTTTGAATACTACTAGTCGACTTTAGTACAATATGATCATTGGGGTATCTTAGGGGTTCCATGTATTAAACCTCCATGCTGATCAGACATGGAAATAATCTATGGGACACACTAGGATACGCCAATCTTCATATGACACTTTTATCAAACATAGTTTGGTATTCGCAGGCGATAGAAAACAATGAGAAAATAATTAAAATAACATATGTTGTCGTACTCTATGCGAAGAAAGAGTACTCTTAGATTTTCGGAAGGATTCCTTGCCGATACTAGAAGAATCGGTTACTACGGTTTCCTTGGTAGCTATACCTTGTGGATAAATTTTTTTTTTTTTTTTGCCAAGTTTATGGTTCATGAAGATTTATTATTGCCTGCATTAAAAACAGGACACTTAGCAGAAATTATCATTGATAAATGATAAGGAAGTTTATTGCACAAGTGCTTATATTAAATTAGAATGGGGATTTTCACAAACTAGGCACCTAGCTCAGTTGGCTAGGCGCGCGAAAGGGTGCGGCCGGCCTAGACCCGGGTTCGATTCCGGGGACGGCCAGTTCCACCATTTTTATGTTTAATATTAATTAATCGCACGGATACGTGTAATTATGAGAGTTGTCTCATAAGGAGTCTTGATAATTAATTGCTTCTTATCACCCACGATATGGGCTTGATTTTTCGAGGCAACCAATCTATGTTTTATCACTATATTTAGTCCTTATGTTTTAACGGAACTAGGACATCGGAAAAAAAAAATTTCCTAATGGATATTAAAACATCCATCTTATAATGCTGAAGCAGTCTCAGAGGTATACCGGCTTCTCACCGAACTTTCGTTGCTTTTTATTAAGCCTGTACTTGCTCTCTTTCTCAGATTTCTGGGAGTTATTATCCTTCTTTTGGTTCATCCTTCATATACGAAGTGTGAACAAAATCTCCTCATAAGCAATTTAAACATGGTTTTGAATGAGATTTAGAGCGAGAAGCATTCGGCTCTTTGGATTGTCTCATGACCTTTCTAGGTCCTTCCATCTGCTGCGTCAACCACAGCCTGAAGATTAACTCCATTAATATTGAGGTTTACGTTTGTAGTTTTATTAACTTTCGTCGCCTGAATAGCGTTGCGACTGTCGTCTACCTCATCCGAGTTTTCCATACTCGAAACTTGGTACCAATCACCAAGATTTAACCTTTATCAGTCTTCATCCTGATAATCTGACTTAGATTAGCCACGGCATTCATAAACCGCATGGGCTATTCTGTTCCGAACATTCATAGTGAATGTTATTTTGAATGTATTTCCATTATACTTAGCTTAGGTCACAAGAGGACTACCAATGGCATTTAAGGTTTGGAGCGAGTCCAATACCTGCTTGACAGGGGACCATAATGTCACAACTGTCTTTGTCACAAGGACGATTATAGTTAGCTCAAAAGCCTTGCCTTACAAGACCTCTATTATATGTATACACATATGGCATAGAAGCCTGTCTCGATGGACGTAAATGATTATACGGCACGAAGGCCTTGTCGTAAAGGTCATTTAGATATGGCACAAACGGCCTTGTTATAAGGACATTCCTCAAATCTGGTACGAAGGCATGTCACCAGGAATGTTAACATTTAATATGTTAACTTGTCACGAATGACCAATTATTGCACATAGGCTTGTCATGAATGACTTTAAAACATGACTCGATGGTCTATCTTCAAGGACCTTAATTTATTAGCCGCAATCTTATTAGACTAGGGCTTCAAGGTTTGAACGTGGTTCTTCACCTTTGGACAGGGAGTCATAGACTACAACTGTCATCGTCTTGGAAGACGATTCATTTGGCAGAAAAGTAAGCCAATCAACATCACTGATGGATGTTTATATATAACCATCGTATCTAATGATATTAGTCATGATCACATCGATCATATTGACTATTAGGTTTGGGTATAATCACACCATTTTGACTATGGGATCATAAAGATTACTACTATCGTTGTCTTACCGACACCAGAATAGGGTATAGCCCGTAGGCATTTCATCGCGAGGGATGTTAATATTATGATCATCATACTGATGATACCAGTCAGGATCGCAGCGAGTATAGACTATGGGGTTTGAGTATAGCTCACCCCTTTGGCAAAGAATCACAAAAGATTAAAATTGCCTCGTCTCGATTGGACAACATAATATAGCCCTTAGGCAAAACATCTCTAAGGATGTTAAAACTGTTTTAATCACCGTATTGATGATTTTTGTCATGCTCGCATTGATCGTATCGACTATTAGGCTTGAGCATAGCTCACTACCTTGGACAGGGAATCGTAACGATCACAATGTCTTTGTCACACATGGACAATATAATATGGCCCAAAGGCGAAACATCACTAATGGATGTTTATAATAGGTTCATCCTATTAGAAGATATAAGTCATGATTGCATTAATCATATTGACTATTTTGGCTTGAGCATAGCTCACCACCTCAGACAAGGAATCATAAAGATAACAATGTCAATGTCTCAAATGGACAATATATTATACCCCGTAGGCAAAACATCACTAAAGGATGTTAAATAATATTATCATTATATTAAATGATATTAGTCATGATTGCATTGAATCATGTAGACTTTTATGTCTGGACATAGTCCAATATTTTAGACAGGAGGTCAAAGACCATCACTGTCGTTGTCTTATCGGACAACAAGTTTAGCCCGTAGGCACATCATCACTAACGGATGTTCCTAATATGATCATCTTATAGGATGATATAAGCCATGATTCCTAAATTTCTAGGTTAGATAAGGGGATTGGAAGACTCCAATGTAAGGATGACTGTTGTGATTTTCTCGAATCACATTAGTCAAGAGTGCTAACACGTTCCTAAGTGTTAACAAGGATCTGAATTCCTTGAGCAGGTTTCACCATCTTGGCCGCATAGGCCAGGTTTCACCTTTAAGATTTCCTTTTAAACTGCTTACTGACAGAGAAGGAAGGATATTTATTTTATTCAGGATTTTTATCATAAATCCTAATTCATAAGTTAATAATAGCACCAATGGCCTAGTCGCGTAGACAAGTTAAATTTATAAGTCATGATTTCAGAGAATCGTGGTATTAAGGTTTGAATCAAAGTTCATTACCTTTTCCTGACAGGGAGCTGTAGGCTGCCACTGTCTTCAGTCTCAGAGGACATTAACTATAGCCCGTAGGCACTTCCCTTCTAAGGGATGTTTATTATAGAATTGCCCTTAGGGAAATTCATTAACCATGGTAAACAGAGACCATATTTGGTTAATTTATTATTCATATATATATTTAGGATTTCTATTAAAATTTATCCTAATTATAAAACATTAACAGTTTTATCAGTGGCACCCAATGGTCTGGTCACATGGACATTTATAAATTTTAAGCTATGATTTCAGAGAATCAAAGCATTTGAGGTTTGAACCTAGTTCATTACCTTTATCTGACAGGGAGTCTTTGCTACCACTGTCTTTTGGATCATATGGAAATGAGCAGGGCCCGTAGGCATTATGTTACCACGTATGGTTAAAATATGATCATCTTAATTAATGATGTAAACCCAGGATTCAGAGATCATTAAACTGGGTTAGGAATCTTTTGAAGAATCCTTTATAAAATGACGTGTGTGATTTTAAATGAAATCACATCTGCCAGGAGTGTTAACATGTTTTAAGATGTTAACAGAGATCTGAATCTTTTACACAGGTCTTACCATCTTGGCCCGGTCTTATAATTGACACGAAGGCTAGGTTTCACTCTCAAGATTCTTAATTAATGATTTGAATCTTTTTAACAGGTCTTACCATCTTGGCCCGGTCTTATAATTGACCTGTAGGCTAGGTTTCACACTTAAGATTCTTAATTAATGATTAACGCAGAACAATTTTTAAATTGAGGTGTTAATATGGATCTAAATCTAATTATGGAATTACCATCTTGGCCCGGTCTTAACATGACACGTGGCTAGGTCTTGTCCTTTTTAGACTTTGCCATTTTATTATAATGGTAGATCTTATAAAAGAAATGTTATTTTACATTCATTTAATATTTCTTGTTTAGAATGAAAGTTTAAACTTAATCATTCCATTATATAAAAATAAAAGTATAAAGTTGCCCTAAGCGGGACTTGAAAAGAATAATGTGTCCTCGTAGGGACTGAAAGATAATCATGTCCTCATAAGGACTAATAAGGAAACGATCTTCAGTAAATGGAGTTTCTTCTTCATTTTATTTCTGGATGCTTTCTCCTTGGATGCTCGTTTCATTCTAGCCGCGGTACGAAGCTCAGCATCTCAGGGCTCCGGGTGTGGAGAACTCCTATTACGGCTTCTTCGCTTGGCGACGTATCCAACAAAATTTGAAAGTAAAAGTTTTTAGCTTAGGATTGAGAATATTCCTAAGTTAAGTCTAGACTCAGAAGGTTTAGATATGTGCAATTGTGTAACTGAGATTAAACACTAAGGCTAGTGTTTAATTCACTCAGTGTTAGCTCTGATACCAACCTGTCACACCCCGAATTTCCACGTGTCACCGGTGGGCCCGGTGGGGAGTATCGTGACGTCATGGTTGGCAACGTAATAGTCAAACAACACAATATCAATATGCACAGCGGAAGCAATTTAAAGTATGATACAACCGAATTTATTATTGTAATTTCAATTGTCACAATATTCGGAAGTTTATCCACAGAAGGATCGAACATAAAATGGAAACAATAGTTCAACAGACTTTTAGGCATCTTAAGCTTGCGAGACTTCTATTGATGCTAAGGAGACATATCCAGCCAATTTCGTATAGTACCTGCATTTAGCCTTTTTGGAAAATACGTCAGTTTACACTGGTAAATACATTCAACTGACTCATTTTGGAAAAAGAGTTTGCAAATTGTTTTGAATGCACGTGGCACAAAAATATCTTGACACATTGATTAAAATGCACAGAGGCAAAATTAATCTTTTTAACTTGGGAGAATTATTTAATATTATAATCTTGTGAACGATTTACATGTTACTTATGCGTTCAGTAGCCCGGAACGTATCCGGGTTAAAGATCAATAGACACACCACAATTCTAGAGTTATACACTGACAGGTGTACGCCTACACCCCGTGCTCAGGTCGTGGCCATCTCGTAAGATAATGCCGAGGATATCCGGGACATGGTCATTAACCCCCCAAAGGCTGTAAAGTAAACACATCTGTTTAAAACGAGCCGATCAAATTATTCAATTAACCACTAAGCGTGGAAGATTTGATGCTCGATCAAGCGGTACGCTATGTACCGTAACCCAAGCCCGTATAGGGAAAATAAGTTAAAAGTATTTACCTGAGCTAAATATAAATTCAATCCCAGCCGTATATCAATCAGCAAGTACAGATAGCTTTTACTGGGCTCCTAATCTGGAACGAAGGTTTTTAATAACCTATTAGAATCCTAACGGGTCTTTAGTTAAGCTTAAGCTTAGACCGGCTAGTTTCAAGGATACGGTTCGTACGCACGATTAAGCGAAGACCGGAATAGAATGTGTTTTAGACCCGACAAGTTTGAAGACTTGTCTTATATGGGTATTTCATACACACTCTGAATTTTGAGATAAAACCGATAAGGTTTGACCCGTTTCGGCTTAACTTATATAAACTTAGTTATATAACTGATCCGAACGCGAATAACGCGTAACGGGTAACCGAATAGGTCGCGAACAGGTTTCCTAAGTTAATACGCTTTAAATATGTTGTGATATCATTAAGATACCTTCCATAATGCCCGAAACGAGTTTAAACCTTAATTATGCCCCGTAGGGGTATGTTGGTCCTTTTAAAGATTATAAAAGGGGTTTAACGTAACCCTGATGTTCGGGACTGAAGTAATCAGTAAAATTACCTATTTTAATATATCATATCAGTAGGTATTTAGTCTTACGTGGCAAAATGGTTTTAAACGCAAACTACGCGTATAATACGCGTATAAAGCCGTTTTAAGCGACGTACGGGTTAAAATATGATTCTGAGTTTTCTAATCAATCCATAAGGTTCAAAACACTCCATTTATTATTTAAAATTAGTAGCAATTGGATTGGCGTCAAACGGACTTGTAAAACTCATTTTATGGCTTAAAAGGGCATATTCGGTATTTACCGAATTAATGCAATAAGCCTAGCTTAAGATCAGTTTAAAAATAATTAAAAATCTTCAAAAATCCCAAAATATTATTTAACATCAGTGGGTAAAAGTTTTGGTACCGAAAATCGGGTTTAGATAGGCTATGCGCTAATCGCGCCGTTTAATTAATAAAAAGCTTATTATTTACGCTAATGCGCATATCTCCTAATCTAGACCTCCGATTGACGTGAAAATTTATGTACATGTTTAATAATCAGTAACTAAGATTATTGTACTTCCACATTTTCAAAATTCTCGTTGTATGGTCATAAGGGCATTATGGTCCAATTTAAGCGATTAACGGAAACGTGTGCATGCATCGGATAATCAACGAAACAAGTACCGAGACTTATTCTATCATGTAACCCAACCCTAATGAAGTGCTAAGGCAATACCGAATCAAATTAAAACGGGCCAGAACCGAAGTCAAAGCAAAAGTCAAGGTTTTGCGCCTTTCGGTTCCGAACCGGGTTTAAACAGAAATTTGTCGAGTCGGGCAAGCGTAGACAAGTTTTTATACTTATTACCATGTTATATTAAGGTTAAAACGGGTTACACACTTCTCGGATCATTAATTGTGCATTAAATCATATTTTGTATTTCTGTTGACTTTTTCGGTCAACGTTTGACCCGACAAACGACCTAGTTAGGTCTGGAATTGGTACTTGCCCTTATAAGGGTTTAATACCCATATAATTACCTATCTAACGGTACTTTTAATTCGTGATAACACTGAGCTATCGTTAACTAATCCCGAAGTCAAACCGTAGTTACGTCGGTTTGACTTTTAAGCTAATTACTAAGCTATAATTAATTTAGAAAGGTTAGGCAACTTACTAGATGATTAATGATGATTAGGAATGCTTTGTATCAGCTTTGAAGGCTCCTCAAATGATCAGATTGCTGAATTGAAGTGGAATGATAAGTTGTGACAATGAAGGGCCTTTTATAGTGGGTTTACACACCACAAGAGCTTGACAAACAAGTCTAGGAGTGCCCACAATCGATTGACATGTGTCCTAGGGGCTTAGGAGGTGTTTTAGGGGCCAATGTGAGGAGGAAATTCGATCAAAGTTGCATAGAAATGGAATGGCAGACAAAAGATCAAACAGCATCACAATTCTGTCCAGATCAAGCCCTCGCGTAGCGCGAGGGTATGTGCATGAGGGCTCGCGCTACGCGAGCCTATGGGGTCAGCCAACAAAATTTCTTTTATTTGCAGTTTGGTCCCTGGCTCTTCAATCTTTGTACAGACACTTGTTTATTGCATTTTGAGCCCTCACAATTGATCTATAAAGGCCTAAAGACATATACCCATTTTGTTAAGTCCCCGGGTAACTTTATTGTTACCCGAAAAGGCCTAACTTTCAACGTTGACGCTTTAAACCCTCTCACACGAATTTGATCACAACTTGCTCATATGTTAACGAAACTTTACGAAATTTAAATCGTGCATTCAAGTGAGCATGATTAACATTTACAAAGCTTCGGGTTTGTCAAAAGGTCACTCAGAGGTATATCTTTAAACATGTTGACACATCTAACCCTTGTAGTTTGTAATCTCTCACTTTTAGCTTCGTATGATCCATGATTTATTCGTTTGAAGGTATGAGCATCATGTAGGGTTAATGTACATTATATTTATTCACAGTTGACACTTAGAATACGTATATTCGCATACTTCCCATGTTTGTCAACTTTAGTCCTTCTATAATATTTCTTTCACACGTTCAAACTTTATGACACGTGTCAACACATTACAGGACGTGAATTTTCGAGGTGTTACAGCTGAATTGTTAAGTATTGCACTTTGTCATTCGTTGTGAGGGTTTTGGTCTCGTAAGTTGTCGTTAAAGTTGAATTGAGTTAATACACTAATACAAGTTCCATCGTGTCTAGAAATTAGAACTCGTAATCAGGGAGCTGCTAGAATATTTAATAGCTAAGTAAATTCATAGTTAAATAAATTTATTAAACGTACTAATTACACTTAGTTATTGATATAACTTAGCAATTAAGAAATCTTAATAAATAAGTTAAACATGATTAATTAAGCTAAGTAAGATTAATTAAGCTAAGCAAGATTAATTAAGCTAAGTAAGATTTATTAAACACCTAGATAGATATACATGAAAATAAATATATATGAAAGAGATAATATCAAAGGAAGGTGCTAGGAAGGTGTAAGAAGATATATATGTGGGTAGGAAGCTTCCTAGAAGATGTATAGGTAACTTCCTAGAAAAGCTAAAGGAAACTTCCTAGAAATTTCCTACTTCTTACCTATAAATAGAAAGCTTAGGAATTCATTTCCTTTGTTCATTTCTTCTATTCTTTTCTCTATACGTTGGTGTTCTAACCAATAATCACCGATGCGATGTTCTGTCCGATCGATTCATGAACCAACTAACGGATGCCAAAGTATTGTATTTTGTGAATTTCGTTAAACGGAATCCAAAGTACTATACTTTGTGAGTTCATTAAATGGATACCAAAGTACTGTCTGAATAAGACTATACTTTGTGAAATTCGTTAAGGTTCGAATCTCGTGACTACCGTTAAGGTTTGATTTGGGTTTTACACAAATACGTATTCCATTCTGTTAAACTATGTGTTTAACTACTAAGAATACTCTCAACCACACACTTACAATCAAACAAACTATTAAATCATCAGAAGATCTAGAATAATAAAGTAGATGCTTAATTATCGGAAAAAGTAGAATCAAGAAGCTTGTTCCTGCATGCTTATAATGTGAGTCATTCTCTTTTTATCAAAATACTTTTCAAAAGCATGTTTTTATAAAAATTATAGTTACAGGGATTAAGTCGTTGTTATCTGAAATTACTGCCAGTATGTGGGGGGATGTGCACATAGCTACTAATTATTTATCACTTGGGGTGAAAGGACCCTACAAGTGATATGTCCACAGTCACAGTCCGGTAAAGTGACAACTGGATCAGTTAATTTAAAAGATGAGGCAATTGTAATCGCTCTTAATACTGTACATTATAACAAACAGGATGTTTTAATAAATAGAATGATTCACTCAGTATTTCCCGCTGACAAAACCTTTTTAAAATATTTTTCAGGTAATTACAGTAGATTGGAGTAATAGATGGATACGGCACTGAAAGGCATCAAGAAGTGGCTTATTTATTAATTAAATCAAAATAAGAAATATTGTTTTATGTAATAAAATTTATCTTTATTAAAGCTACCATTATAAACATGGGTTTATCCCATTTATTAAATAAAATCCGGTGTTTTCTAAACTCTGATATTTTTCCTAACTCACGGTCCTGATGAATTTTCCGCTGCAACGTTTTCAAAATAATCACCGGTACCACTGGGCTGTTCGCGACTCCCGATTCCGTCCAGGGTGGGTCGGGGGTCGTGACAGAAGGTGGTATCAGAGCCAACTCAAAGAGCCACTGCTTTACGCCTTTAGGTGTTGTAATAATAATACCTAAATTTATATAAAAGAGTTAGGAGATTGCTGTTAACTGGTAGCATTTAGACTTGAACTTAAGAAAATATGCCTTAGTATTAGCTTCACGATAAGCTAAGTATTTGTGTAAATAAATATGATAGATTTTGGTATGCCATAAGTAATATATTTGATAAAGTAATATCACGGGACAACTAAGTCCAGAATAACTAGTTGAGAGAATGATCAACAGTGTTATGATTAGAATTACTAGTTGAAAGAATGATCAACAGTAATATGACCTGAGTCACTAGTTGAAAGAATGATCAAATTGACACTGTCACAGGAATCGTTTAGTGATCAATATAATAAAAAGATATGTTATGGAAATACAAATTTCCTTAATTCTGAATAAAAGCCCTAATAAGATAGGCACTTTTTGAAAAGATACTAATTATGGGAAATGGAAAATTTTCTCCGGCAATACTGGGTATGATGTAGCAGACTCTCCATTTTGTCCGGATATACTGAAATTACCTCTCCGGCGAGAACCGGGTAAGAAGGTATATAATATGTCAGCAAGTGACAAGATTTCCCTAAATAGTATCATGATCTGATATCTGACTGATTTTTTTAAATATGAAATTGTTAAAAACATTGACCTGATAGATGGTATGTTTATTTCAGCATGAGAAATATGTGATTATATAGATATGTATATCTATAAGGAATTCCAAAAGTCAATTAAGAATAAAGCACCAGTATCTGTGTCTAGATTTCTTATTCAGGAATCTCTTTTCCGATATCAAACATTATTTCGTTTAATCATCTGTCTCGTAGCTCGTGTGATAAAATAAACAAAGGAAACCCATTAAGTTGGGATACTATCGAAGTTGCAAAGAATTTCTAACACGTTACCATAAACTATTAACGCAAGTAAAATGCATGTAAAATTGTGATAAGATACAAGAAAACACATGAAAATTTAAATTATAAATCCACAGAAGTTGAAGTATATTACACATAACTTTCGAGGCAATACCTTTTGAAAATATAAATTGGGCACGATGACACCAATGTTAAAATTCCGTCAGTAAGAAGAACTACTAATCAAAAAGAGGCACTTTGCCACATGATCCTACAAAATGAATATCTCTAAGGTACGCTAGAACAGGATTTCAAAAAAACATCCGTGCACAGTCTAATCCGAGTCCTAATTATTATCACTGCAAAAGGAGTCACATATTTTTACAAATTCCCTATTTCATTTCATTTCATTTCATTCGACATTCCTTGGTAATTTCATTTAACAACGGTTATCACCCAAAAAATACATATACCTTTTTTGCAGTAGGAGTTTTGAGCAGTGGAGCTGAACCAACATAACCTTTGTGGCCAACATAAGGGATGACGTAGGACGCAATCAGATAATTTATATCGTTGGCATAGGGATCGAAGGGTGGATGTAAGGGCCTTCCGAATGCATTGTTCATAACATTTGCAAATGACGCTGCAGTTAGATTCATCAGCGGCCTAGCAAATCCAGCCACTGTGCTTTTTATTGCTCTATGATACATACAAACATGCATTTCTAGATTAAGAGATCAACTTCATTCATGACACATTGTTTATTTTGAGAAACATACATATTATAATTTATTTCATTTAAGAAAGTAACACTTAAAATTACAAGGAATTGAATTGAACTAAGGTGACCTGACATGACCAACTTCTTGGTAACCGAATTGAGCAATTATATCTCGGACTAGAGGACTAAGATTAACCCTCCTTACACCCACGGGTGGCGGTCCGCCTCCAGTAAGATTGGGTTGGATCTGATTTAGACCCATACCCATGGATCCATATAAGTAGAACTCAGCTTCCAAGTACTCTAAGACTGAAGGGAGTGGGGCGTCCTCAAAAGAGGGCGTCTTGCGACATGTGGCGTTTGGGGGCGATTTGGGGCGTCTTCAAAAAAGGGGGCGTGGTGTTCATGGCAACTCAAGATGCCCCTCCAAGACTTATGATTGGTTGTTTGAAAAAGGAAAGTTTTTTGATTGGTGGATGAAAAAGAAAAGCAAATGGGGGTGGCGATCTCTGGGAGACGCCAAGGATGAAGTTGCTATGGAAGTTGCCTAAGGGGCGCGGTGTTTGGGGCGACTTAGGGCGACTTGGGAGGGGGAGTCGCCCCACTCCCCTCAGTCTAAGTTCAAAGGAAACTCTAAAAGATCTATGTCAGACTTAGGTAGTTTGGATGCTGCAGGTGCCAAAAGGAGGATGCTCATGCATGTAATTACCATCAGGCTGCCAACGGATGTTGCTGCCATGATTTACTTATTTAATTCACTCTGCAATTTGCATCATTTATATAGGCGTTTATGAAGTGGTAGTGTGTTTATACGTGCCACTTGGCGTTTAGTAAGATGCTAATTGATATCAAAACAATTGGTCCCCACATACGAAAACTTTACGTAAAGGTAACATGTTACTCATACAGTTTTTTTTGTCTCTATAAAGTTACTCAACTTTCATTTCTTGTTTTACCCACGTTCGAATCTTGTTTTCCACCAGTTTCCTACCCAAACCTTTTGAATGCCACATGCCTAGCACAAGCTGGGATTCCGTTGGTTAGCAAGGTAGTGACGCTCCCATGAGTTTTGGTTAGAAAATTGAAGGGGAATCATAGCATTAAAGTCTATTTCCTGATTTGGATCAAGAAACATCTACTTGGAGACCCAACTTTAGAAATTCATCTTGTAGTAGACGTCTTTGATGTAAATTTTGGTAATCAGAGAGACTAATTGCTTTTGTTTTTCTATTCATTCATTCACCGAACCACACATCAAAATCGAATACATATACACAGCAAAGAGGAAAAATGGAACTAACCCTAACAAGATAAGTCTAAACTTAGATAAGGCTAATTCAAATAAAACAATTAAAAAATAACTAAACGATGCCAGCTAATAACTCCAATATTCCCCCTCAAGTTGGAGCGTGCAAATCTTGCATCCCCAACTTGACAAGTAAGCTTCGAAGGTGTTGAGCTCCCAACGGTTTGGTTAGCAGATCAGCTATTTGCATCTTTGAATCGATATGAAGAGGAAGGATTTCTTTTGACTCTACGCGTTCTCGAACAAAGAAACAACCCATCTCCACATGTTTGGTTCTTTCATGGAAAACAGGGTTATTGGCAATGTGCTTCGCTGCCAAGTTGTCACAAAACAGCACGGTTCCATCATTTTGGGGTTCATCGAGTTCTGCCAACAAGGCACGCACCCACAAAACTTCACTGACCGTGGATGCCATTGCCCTGTATTCAGCTTCTGCAGATGAGCGAGATACCACCGACTGCTTCTTTGACTTCCATGAAATAGGCGCTCCTCCAAGCAACAACAAGTAACCTGTACGAGAGCGCCTGGTTGAAGGGCAACCTAACCAATCCGCATCACAGTATGACACTAACCTCGTCCCTCCTTCCTTTTGCAGCAAGATTCCTTGCCCTGGAGACGCCTTCAAGTAGCGGAGCACCCGAACCGCGGCATCCAAATGGTTTTGTCGTGGGTCTCCCACGAATTGGCTAAGGACATTTACGGAATAAGTAATGTCTGGTCGTGTTGCCTGTAGGTACAACAATCTTCCAACCAGTCTCCTGTACTTGTTGGCATCAACCTTTTGTTCCTCTTCCCCTTTATCAAGCTTTAGAGTTTGTTCCATAGGAAACCCGCTTGGACGACATCCAGTGAGACCACAATCCTCCAAAATATCGAGCGTATATTTTCTTTGGCTAAGAACCAAACCACCTTTTGTTCGTGCCACTTCGATGCCTAAAAAGTATTTTAATGGACCCAAGTCTTTGATGCTGAACTGATCATGAAGTTGAGATTTTACAAAATGAATCATCTCGTTATCATTGCCTACCACGATGACGTCATCCACGTAAATTAAGGCCGCTACATACGTCTCGCCCCTTTTGTAAATGAACAATGAATAATCGGCCTTTGATTGAGAAAAACCCAATGCTAACAACGCTTTTGTAAATTTGTGGTACCAGTTGCGCGGGGCTTGCTTGAGACCGTATATTGACTTTCTAAGGCGGCACACTCGAGTCTCGGTCTCTTTCGAAAACCCTTGCGGAAGCTTCATATACACCTCTTCTTCGAGGTCACCATGTAAGAACGCGTTGTTGACATCAAGTTGGTGTATGATCCAGTCTCTTTTTACGGCTAAAGTAAGTAAAGTCCTCACAGTGACCAGCTTTGCAACTGGAGCAAACGTGTCATGGTAGTCAACTCCCTCCATCTGTGTGAACCCCTTTGCAACCAGTCTGGCTTTGTACCTTTCGACTTGACCATTTGGCTTGTATTTAACTTTGTATACCCATTTGGAATCAATTGCTTTCTTTCCTTCGGGCAACTTTTCAAGTGTCCAGGTTCCATTTCGTTCCAAGGCCTTTATTTCGTTTTTCATTGCCTCTCGCCTCCTGTCATCCTGTGAAGCTTCATAAAAAAATTTCGGCTCATCATGTGACGTGATGGCCGCAAGAAAAGCTTTATGGTTATTTGAAAATTTGTCATAAGAGATGTAATTGGCAAGAGGATGTACCGTAGAGGAGCCTTGATCGGAGTCCGGGTGTGCATGGTTGACGGACGGGGGGAGCTTTACGTGGTAGTCTTTAAACCGAGCTGGCGGAACCCGTGATCGTTGCGAGGTGCGCCACGGCTCTGATACCACTTGTAGGTCCCTCGGAGGTTGAGGTCAAACCTATTCCTTGTTATGTATAACACACTAGCGAGTGCGGAATCCAAGCTAGCATGCAAACCGAGATAGAACAAGCACAAGCACAACACACAATCTTCACCGATTAACACCACTTGTATTAATACGTATGAAAGGTTCGGTTACAAGCTCAATGTTTACAAATCTATTCTGCAAACTCTCTCTAACTCTCGTGTGTGTGTGTTTTTGCTCTGAGTGTTCTCTCCTGTCTGTCTAGTCTCACTTGTCTGTCTCTTCCCCCTTTTTTAGAAAGTGAACACAACACATGAGTATTTATACCCAACACAGCTCGTCTGGTCGAAGGATCAGACAGACTGATCGTAAGATCATCTGTCGATCTGAAACCTACCGAAGGATCACATGTACCTCGAAGGATGATATCCTTCGAGGTTCATCCATCGAAGGTTCATCTTTCGAGCTCATCGAAGGATCTAAACAATCCTTCGATGACACATCCTTCGACACAGACATATTACAACCATTGCTTAACTGTTTGGCCAAGTCAAACCGGAGGATGGTTGACTTGGTCAAACTTACAAGACTAACAAAGACATCGTTTGGTATCATGACAAAATACAGACAAAGTACAGACACAAGTGCACCAACAAACTCCCCCTTGGCTGTAGCTTTGTCTCGATCTTAATTCTTGTAGGTCCCTCGTGTCTTCAAGTCTTTGACGTCTTTTCAAGTCTTCAATGTCGGAGGATCTTTAAAGTCTTCACGTCTTGAAAGCAGAAAGTGTACCAACAAACTCCCCGTTTCATGTAGGAAGTGTGTTGACAAACTCCCCCTTAACATAAGCTCCCCCTTGAGTTATGCTCGTGAAATACTTGTTCTTTATGAATTGAGATCCTTGTGGTGTTGATGATGGTCAGCGGCAACTCGATTATCTTCATCATTTGAGTGCCTTCACGTCGTGTCTTCATTCCGAAGCTTGTCATCGACCATGTTCTCCTTGCCTTTAGAATCTGCACATGCAAGAAATCTAAACGCGTAATGAGAACAACTGCCTGGAATATCATAAGCAAACGACACACATGTGACCATTGTTCAATCAACTACCGTCCGACAGTTTGAAAGTTTAACAAATTGTTCAGTTTTAGGTTTTTAACTTTCAAAACTTGCAAATTTCTGACCATTTATGAAGAATCAGTCGTTTCGGTTTTCAATCAGGTTTCAGGTATCGAAGACTCGAGATCCAACATCGTACAATCGAAAATAAGACAGAAATAAAATCTTTTTGGCTTTTAGAAAGTTTATATTAAAACACACCTAAAATCTTTTTGGTATTTTGAATATTTCAATTGTAAAGACTGAAAGCAGTAAATAAATATATACAAAGGTGCAGAAACTGAAAGCATTAAATAAATATTTACAGATATTCTTTTTGCGAGTTTCGAGGGTAAGAGAATCATATCAGTGTACGGTCATGCCAAAACGCTCTTGTTGTTCAATTAGTTAACATTAAGATAAGCATCCTATAACAATTATCGGTATTGTTGTCCACATAAGCTCAACTTATCAGATGTAATCATGGCGAGGGGATACGTTAAGGTATGATTTATACTTACCGACCGGTGTTCATCCACATCACGACACATTCCCGTATCAAGGTATGCACGAGGGTTCATCTTACCGGTGAGTATACCGATTATCATCTGTTTGACCGTATATGATGTGAGATTCTCACTTATTTTGATTTGAAAACAAGCCCTATGTGATAGAATCACTTATTGATGAGGAACTTGATTTTCGATGCATGAGGGCACAGGAGCAAGTCCGTGAACAGGTCAGTACTTTCGTACAGCAGAGAGACGAACTTGACTCCCGGATAAATGTGATATTTTATCACTTATTTTGTGGACATGTGATTGTTGATCACTTATTGAGGTCGAATGCAATATGTACACGTATGTATGGTATCATGGAAGATCTAGACTTGCGTCCCCGTTATTTTTCGGTAAAAGATACAACCATGATACCCAGATGATAAGCAGCATAAAGACCGAATATCTCAGAACCTCGGCAATCTCTCAAACGAAATTTCGGTACTAAGACCATATGCCAATGAATGGTTCCCACCTGATCTTCAGTCAATTTAAGTTTATATCACCCTGCACACTTTAAAATGATTGTGAGCCTACCGATACATCTTATATAGAGCTGCTTATCGTTTTTCATTTTAGGTTTAAAGAGGTTTAGACAGACCACTGATGTACTATCATTTTCTCTTTTGCTCGCCAGGAAACTCATTTTTGTTTTTCTGTTGTTTTTGTGTTTTTGAAATTTTTCGATGTTTTTGGATTTTCAAATTTTGGATTTACTCCCCCTAAAATCAATAAACTAAGACAAATTTAAAACACAAAGGTATTTACAAAAATGATTTTCCGATGTTGGTTTTACTCTTGCTTGACCTTAATGCCGTTTACCAATAATAAATAGTCAAATCTTGATTTGTCAAATGCTTTGGTAAAAAGGTCGGCACGTTGGTCATCGGTGTGGACGTAAGCAACATCGATTAGCCTTTTCTCAAAGCAATCACGTATGAAGTGATACTTAATTTCGATGTGCTTAGTCTTTGAATGCTGCACAGGATTTCTAGTGATCTGTAAGGCAGCAGAATTATCAACGTAAATAGGAGTAGTTAGGAATTCAAAACCGTAGTCGCGCATTTGTTGTTGGATCCATAGGACTTGGGAACAACAACTTGAGGCAGCAATGTATTCAGCTTCGCAGGTTGATGTAGCTACGCAGGTCTGCTTCTTGCACTGCCATGTGACTAGGCGATTTCCCAAAAACTGACATCCAGCCGTTGTGGATTTGCCGTCGATTTTGCATCCGCCAAAATCAGAATCACTGAAAGCGATCAAGTCAAAGTTATTATCCCTAGGGTACCATAGACCGGTGTCAGGGTAACCCTTCAAATAACGAAAAATCCTTTTTACAGCTGCAAGATGTGAGGCCTTCGGGTTCACTTGATATCTGGCAAGCAGGCACGTTGGGTACATTATATCTGATCTTGATGCTGTGAGGTACATAAGAGATCCGATCATCACGCGGTAGTATGAGGGGCTAACAGCTTCACCCTTCAAGTCTGGAGTAATTCCGTGATTTTGCGGCAATGGGGTACCGATGGGCGTTGCATCAGACATCTGGAACCGGCTCAAGATGTCACTAACATATTTAGTCTGATGGATGAATATCCCAGACTCGGTTTGTTGCACTTGTAGGCCCAAAAAGAAGGTCATTTCCCCCATAGCACTCATCTCGAATTTATCCTGCATAATGCGCTCGAAATTCCTACACAAAACATCATTAGTAGAACCAAATATAATATCAACAACGTATACCTGTACCAGTAGAAGATCTCCATCTTGTTCTTTGATGAAAAGAGTACAATCGATAAGACCTCTGCGAAATCCATTCTCCAGCAGATAATTAGATAAGGTTGCATACCAAGCTCGCGGTGCTTGATGTAGACCATATAGAGCTTTGTTGAGCAACCAAACCCGATCGGGATGGATAGGATCTTCAAAACCTGGAGGCTGTTCGACGTACACCTCTTCTTCCACCACACCATGTAAGAATGCACTTTTCACGTCCATCTGGTATACCTTGAAACCTTTGAATGAGGCATAAGCCAGAAAGATCCGAATTGCTTCTAGGCGTGCAACAGGTGCATACACTTCGTTGTAGTCGATCCCTTCTATCTGACGAAAACCTTGAACGACTAGCCTTGCTTTGTTTCGAATAACGACTCCACGGTCATCCTTTTTGCATTTAAACACCCAACGGGTACCAATCTTCTTGTAACCAGCAGGTTTCTCTACGAGTTTCCAGACACCAAGCTTCTGGAATTGTTGCAGTTCTTCCTGCATTGCTTCAACCCAAGAGTTATCTTTCAAAGCTTCTTTCCAAGTTCTTGGCTCTTCCTGTGAGACATAACACGCGAAAGACCAATCATTTTGTTGACCAGATTCTCGGATAGTTGCATACAAGCCTGCATTGTTGTTGTTTCGCAACATGTTTCTTGTTTGAACGCCACTCTGTACATTTCCGATGATGTTTTGTTGAGGATGGGTATTGTGAATCCTTGTTTCTGGATTATCTTGAACTGGAATGTTTGTACCCAGATTGTTGAGATTGAGATCAACAATCAATTCAATGCCCGGAATTGACGAAGAGGATGATGCAGTAGCTTCAGCTGTTCTAGGGACGTCCACTGGAGAAGTACCCTCTGAAGTACCATGAACTGCTGTTGTTGGAGCTTCTTGATCTGCATCTAGAAATTCATCATCCTCTGAAGATTCGTTCAATTCGGTAGCATCGTGAAAATCCTCATTGTCGAGAGCATTATTGTTCACTGAAGATGGTTCTTGATTGACAATAATGGGACGAACCAACGGTGAATCTGTTGCATTGCCACTCTCGAAAAACATCCTTGCCGCAGCATTTTCTTCAACTGCTTCAACATTGATCGAATTGAAAAAGTCATCGTACTCAAACATCCAAGGCTGACCAGGATTTCTAACCGGTAAAGTGTGCCTTTGTACTCTGACTTCAGACCATTCCTCGACCCTTTTAGTCTCTAGATTCCAGACTCTTAAGTTCGGGGTGGAATACCCAAGAAAGTATCCTTCTTTGGCTCTTGCCCCAAACTTTCCATTAGGATCGATTAGTGAGCACGGAGCTCCAAACGGTTCAAGATATGACAAATCTGGTTTCCGTTTGTTAATAAGCTCAAAGCAGGTCTTGTTGTGCCTTTTGACTGTAAGGACTCGGTTCAACGTATAACATGCAGAGGCCACAGCTTCAGTCCAGAATGGAATCGGCAATTGTGACTCTACCAACATAGTCCTAGCAGTCTCGATCAATGTGCGGTTCTTACGTTCAGCGACGCCATTCTGTTGAGGAGTATACGCTGCACTAAATTCGTGAAGAATACCTTTAGAAGTGCAAAACTCCGCCATGGCATGATTTTTAAATTCAGTACCATTGTCGCTACGTATCCGCCTAACCTTCAACTTATATAGATTCTTAATCTGAATGATCAAGTTTTTGATAATACCGAAGGTTTCACTCTTGTGTGCCATGAACGCCACCCACGAAAATCTTGAATAGTCATCAGTTATCACGAGGCAATATTGATCATTCCTAATACTTTTGTGCTTGACAGGACCGAACAAATCCATGTGCAAACGTTCAAGAGGAACAGCCACCGTGTTGATTTTCTTTGTAGGGTGTCGCTTCTTCGTTTGTTTTCCTTTCTGGCACGAGACACAGATGTCTTGAAGATGAAAGTTTTTAAGAGGAACACCATTCACTAATTCATTTGACACCAAATGATTCATTTTGCGTAAGTGAATGTGACCCATTCGTCTGTGCCAAGAGATTGAGTCTTTTTCTGTGGCTTTGGAAACGAAACAAGTTGCTTGTGCAGACGTTGTGATAGCTTGGCTCATATCAAGGACGTACAAGTCATTTATCCTTGGAGCCGACAAGAGAATCCATTCTTTTGGAATATTGAAGCCGGGTTTCAGCACATAACATCCATTTGCATCAAAGTGTACTGAGAACTGCTTATCACAAATTTGAGAAACACTAAGAAGATTGTGATCAAGTTGTTGTACAAAGTTGATCTTATCAAAGCTAACAACCCCGTTGGAAATCATTCCTTCACCCGTAATATATCCGCCTTTATCTCCAGCAAAAGCAACATAACCTCCTCTAATAGATTTGACGTCATAGAGAAGCTTCATGTCGCCTGTCATGTGCCTGGATGCCCCACTATCAACAATCCAATGACTACTGATAGTTCCTCCTGGAACACCCTGCACATGAACTCACATAATTAGTTGGAGATGGGGACCCAAGCCATTGTGGTCTTGGGTCTTCCATTTTCATCAACAACAATAACTTCTATTCTTTGATGATTCAAGAATTGTGATGGTCCCCCTGAATTTGTGGTCAATTTAGGTTTCCATGTCTGTTGAGTTTTACCAGTTTGATTATTTAACAATTTAACTTCGTGACTGTTTGAATTTTTTGAAAGTTTTGAGTTTTCTGGCTTAACTGAAACAGATTGTTTTTGAACCACATCAGTTTTAAGTGCCTTTTCAATCACCTTGACTTGTTGGCGTTTCTGTTTCTTTTCCCTTTCTCTTATAAGTCGGGGATTTTGTTTTACAGAAACAGATCGCTTTTGGTGATTGCGTTCACGGGGATCATCATCCTTTGCTTTCAACTTATGAAGATACGGACAACTTCTGACAATGTGCCCAATTGTACCACATTCAAAACACGATCTTCGTTCAACAAACCCCGAAGAATCATGTGATCGTCTTGCCGATAATGATGAACTTTGTGACCCCGAGGTACTAGGTTTTGAACTACTTGGTTCATTCCTTTTCATCACTGTTGCTTTCTTGACAAAATCTAAGTTAGATTGATTTTCATACTTTTCAATTTTGTCCGTTCCCTTAGATTTCACAAAGTTCACATTCTTGTTCTTCTTCTGATTCGGCTTCCTTTGAATTTGAGTCGGTGTTTTACCTTTTGGTTTGGTATGATTTTGCTGTTTTTGCACTGTTGGTAATTTCTGATTGCCATATTGTTTTCGAACTTCGGCCTTTGGGATAGGAGGGCACTGTGTTACCACAACGTGTGATCCTTTCTTACCCAGAAACTTACTTGTTGAATTTTCAAAGACTTTACTGATTAATGATTGATTAACATTCTTAATAGGAAAATCTTTGTCTGAATAAATTTTATTATCACCAACAAGAGTGTACAGCAAATCCACACTCTCCGACTCTTTTGCAGACGTGGACTCTGTTGCAGCAGTCTTAACGGGCTTTGCGGGAGGATCACATAGAATATGATTCTCAAGAGGTATGTCCTCTTCTTTGATTACCGCATCAGACTTTGCTGAATTAGTATCATCAGATTCATCATCAGAAGAATCAGCATCCTCAATCACAACTGGAGGATCCTGATTCTGTTCAGCAGTTACAAATGTATCTGCTGACGCATCTGAATCTGATGATACTTCCTTCTGGTATCCGAGTCCTGCTGCAAATTCATTAACATCTAGAGGAACAGATGGTTCAAAGAAAGTTCTATCCTCCTCGTCAGGCATGGCATCATAATTGTGTCTCACAGGTGGTGGACATTTCTTGTATCCAATGCATGTGACATCCCGTTTCTCTTTCTGTACGTCAATGATGTGATCCAACACATAGCTAGAGCTCAAATAACTGTCTAGCTTAAGTTGGATCGCCTCACTTTCAGTTTTGACACAAGCCATTTCTTTTTGCATTACCTCAAGACGAGTTATATACAAATTAATGTCAGTTTGTTTTCTGGAAACCATTTTAGTTAACTCGGTTTTATCTTTCTTTAATTTTTCAATTACCGACTTAAACTCCTTTTCATGGTTTTCATAAAACATGTTGGCTTCAGTGCACCTTGAAAGATCAACGGTCAATTTCTGATTGTGAATGAATGTCACATCATATTTCTCTTGCAAAGCCTCGTGTTTGCTTTGCAATTCACACCACTTATCATTCAAAGAAACATGTTTGTCTTGCAAGTCAAACAAACTAGCTTGTAAAGCATCATGTTTGCCTTGCAACTCAGACATGTTTGCCTCTAAATCAGCACATTTAATACGCAAACTATCACAGTTATCACAACTAACAGAAGTGGGTTCATCGACACATACCTGACTTGATGAACTGTCGACATTAGCCATAAAGGCTGAATGGAGAGAAGACGAAGAATAAGCAGCTTGATCCACCAAAATAGATCTTCGTTGAATTCCTGCTGTAGCTTCTTCCAATAGCTCATCAATATCTGTGTTAACTGACGCAGTTGATGTGTCATCTTCCTGATCATTCCCTGAACTCGAGGACTCTTCATCTGAACTTCCACTGTAACTGGAGCTGTCTTCATCTTCAGAAGATTCATCACCATTGGTGGAAGATTCTCCACCACTGGCGTGTTTAAGATCCTTGACAACTTCAGCAAAACAAGCTGTTCCATCTGGAGAATCATTTCCCAACTGAATTGACCAATCACAACCTTCATCTACTTGAACCACAAGTGCCTGGTTGGCATTAGATGGTCCTGCTTGACTCTGGTTGTTGACAGGCACCAATGTTCGCTCATTGTTCCTTACTTGGTTCTGATTTGCCCTGTTGCCTTGACCTCTGAAAGGATTTTGGTTTCCATGTTGAGATGGCCTCGTACATTCACGTTTGAAATGACCACGTTCACCACAATTGAAACACTTGACAACCTGCTTATCAAACCCATACTTGGTGTCTTTCTTGCTTTCCAAGCTGGTTCTGCCAGTTCTTTCCATGAAATCCTTTGCTCGCCTAACAGCACTGGCAAAGGCCCACTTGATGTCCATCATTTCCATCTCCTCTTTATCGATCTGCTGATAGTCTTCTTGTGTCAGATTAATGTTACCAATCTGACCTTCCACTAATCCACAGTATGCGCTCACCAAAGTGTTTAGCAGCTCCATGTGTTCCTTTGCTACTTCCACACTGACTTTAGAAAAGCTTGAGGTGTCGAGCCGTACTGTATTTGGCTTTGATTGTTGACCAGCAGATGATGTGCTTCCATAACACGCTTGCTGTTGAGGAGGAAGTAGATTCCCATACATGTCTGTTGGTCCGGTAGATTGAGGAGGAAGTGGATTCCCATACATGTCTGTTGTTCCGGTAGATCGAACAGGTAATGGATTTCCGAACATATCAGTTGCTCTGATAGGTCGTTGGCTTTGCTGTTGTGGTGCTGGTTGAGGAACTGGTTCAAGCGGATTTCCATACATGTCTGTTGGAGGAGGCTTGACCGGAACTTGGATAGTATTGCCATACATGTCAGTACTAGACACAAACGCTGTTTGAATTGGAGCGTGTGAAGAAGGCTTTGTAGAAGTGCTAGAAGTTCCATAATACATTTCAGGATTTTATGGCACGTGAACTCTTTTTGCCTTGAGAGTTTCTTCCTGATTCTTGTTTTCTAGGAGTTGAACAAAGTCATTGAAGTTTGTTGTAGCTAAAGTGCCATTGCACTTCATGATTTCCAAGAAAGTATTCCATTGAGGTGGCAACGCATCTGCAAACTTTTTCACAATCTCTGCTGGAGTTGTAACAACCTCAAAATTTGCCAATTCAGTCAGCAAATGATTAAATCGACTTGTCAAATCTCCTAAAGATTCATTCTCCATACAAGTAAAACCATCAAACTCTTTCTTTAGCAAGTCACGTCTCAATTGACGGGTCGCTTCATTTCCTACGCCCCTTGTCTTCAATGCGTCCCACAACCTCTTCGTTGTCTTGTAACTGACAAATTGATGATAAATATCTTTACTTAACGCCTGAGTAAGAATGGCATATGCCTTCTTTTCCAAATCATAGACCTTCTTCTGATCTTCCGTAAGATCTGCAAACGTAGCAGCAGATGATGCGGCAACCTCTATTGTTTGATCGAAATCTGTAATGAACCGCAACCACAATTCTGTATTTTGTCCAAGGACGTATGTATGAAATCTGTCAATCCATCCTAGATATTCGTATAAGTGCATCAACTTTGGAGGCCGATTCAAACTTCCGGTTTCGCTCTCGCTTAAGAGAATGCTTTGAATACTTGGAGTTTGATTTGATACGAATGCCCATTGACCGGTAGAAGTTGCATTAGCTTGTGAAGATACCGGTGCGGGAGACGGAGTACCAAAATACATCTCTGTATTTACCGGAGTACCCCATCTTGGATTCATTTTTTATCAAGAAAAATAAAACCTGAAAATCACAAACTTGTTAAACATAAACAGACTAAGGTCGAAGGATCAAGACTTGTTCGAAGGATCAACAGTGTTCGAAAGATCACTGTTGAGTTTCGAACAATGATTTCGAAAGATTCTCCAAACGAAGGATCCTTATCTTTCGAAAAAGAACTGTAGACCGAAAGATGTATGCTTCGAAAAGATTCCTTGGCTCGAAGGATAAGTCACAGACTTCGAAGGATGTTCGAAGGATGATTATCTATCGAACCTCCTTTGATCGAAAGATGATCTTTCGACTTCGAAGGATATCCTTCGATCTGATCTGACACAGTTGACAAAAGTGACAGTTAGTGAAAAAGTTGATGGGTTGGTAGAAACTTTCGGCAGAAGGTATGTTCAGACCATACTTTCTGCCAAAACAGATTTGAACAATAAAATATTATCACGAAAAACAAGGTTCTAAACCAGAAACCGGTCACCGGAGTAAGCCGGAATTTGGCCGGAGAAGACCAAACTTTTCAAAAACAGGTTTTTAAGTTACCCAAACCATCCTTTAACACACCCGGTTAGTTTAGAACACGTTTTTATGACAAGAAATGCGAGAAAAACAGTAAAAACGGATGCTAAACCAAGTGAGTTTTTGTCCAAAACACCCCAAAGTCTTGTATAAACTCGGTTTTTAACAAGGAAAAGAGCCACGGCTCTGATACCACTTGTAGGTCCCTCGGAGGTTGAGGTCAAACCTATTCCTTGTTATGTATAACACACTAGCGAGTGCGGAATCCAAGCTAGCATGCAAACCGAGATAGAACAAGCACAAGCACAACACACAATCTTCACCGATTAACACCACTTGTATTAATACGTATGAAAGGTTCGGTTACAAGCTCAATGTTTACAAATCTATTCTGCAAACTCTCTCTAACTCTCGTGTGTGTGTGTTTTTGCTCTGAGTGTTCTCTCCTGTCTGTCTAGTCTCACTTGTCTGTCTCTTCCCCCTTTTTTAGAAAGTGAACACAACACATGAGTATTTATACCCAACACAGCTCGTCTGGTCGAAGGATCAGACAGACTGATCGTAAGATCATCTGTCGATCTGAAACCTACCGAAGGATCACATGTACCTCGAAGGATGATATCCTTCGAGGTTCATCCATCGAAGGTTCATCTTTCGAGCTCATCGAAGGATCTAAACAATCCTTCGATGACACATCCTTCGACACAGACATATTACAACCATTGCTTAACTGTTTGGCCAAGTCAAACCGGAGGATGGTTGACTTGGTCAAACTTACAAGACTAACAAAGACATCGTTTGGTATCATGACAAAATACAGACAAAGTACAGACACAAGTGCACCAACAAAAATAACTGCCACGAGTGAGTGAAAACGTTCGATAACCACCCCAAATGTCACAGTGTATCATGTCAAAACAATCACTAGTTTTTATTGAACTTGTTTGAAATGGCAATCTAGTCATTTTAGCTTTGACACACGAATCACAAAAGGAAGGTTTCAAATCATTACTAGAAATGTTTAAAACATGAATACGTGACATTTTGTCATTTGATGGGTGTCCAAGTCTTCTATGCCAGTTACTTGAAGTCGTTGCAGCCATAGCTCTTCGATCTTTTCGCATGGCTCCCATCCTATAAAGTCCCCCTCTGCACTTACCCGTTCCAATCAAGTTCCTCGTCCTCAGGCCCTGTATGACAAAGAAATCAGGAAAAAACGTGACAGCACACTGTAAGTCTCTCGTTAGGCGGCTAATGGACAAAAGGTTGCATTTAAAATTAGGCACAAAAAGAACTCCTTTAATTTTAACCCCTCCTTTGAACAAATGTTCCCCCGTTCCCTTAACAGGGACAACGTCCCCATTAGGGATTGTAACAGGTGTCTCATCATTGTTCAAGGAGAGTTTTCCAAGAAACTCCCGAACACATATCATGTATTCGGTGGCTCCCGTATCCAGAATCCACTCACCATCCTCATTGATTCTACCTGCCATGTTTGCCCTCGGGTTGTCATTGGTTTTGTTTTGATCATCATGTTTACCAAACAGCTTTGTAAACATCTCATACTGTTCATCCGTTAATCCGGGTATCTTGCTTGCGGTGGACTCGACAAGGGCAGCTTTCGGCTTTGCGGCTTCTTTCTTTGTCTTCCCAGGCCACCATTCCGGATATCCCACCAGTTTAAAACACCCTTCACGAACATGTCCATCCCGTCCGCAATGTGTGCAATGGCCCGATCTGGTAAGTGTTGTGGGTCTGTCAGATTTAGCCCAAGTTTTCTTTTGGGCCTGTGGATCACGATTAGCAGGCTGCCAAGCCTGAAAGGCTGCGGCTTCCGGCCCAGCGACAGTTTTCTTCCCGGTTGCGATGGCCCGCTGCCTTTCATCTTCTGCTACGAAGTGATAGGCTTCTCCTAGGGACGGCATGGTTTTCGTGGCGAGAATCTGAGTGCGCATGACAGAAAATTCTGCATCTAACCCCATTAGAAATTCATAAAGCCGCTCATTTTCTTTAAGATCCGTGATTTTCTTCCCGACTTCGCATTTACAAAGTCCACAGTCGCACTTGGGAGTGGGAAGCACCGAATCCAACTCGTCCCACAAAGCGCGCAACTTGGTGAAATAAGCCGAAACGGACGAACCCTCTTGACGCGTAGTGGTAATTGACTGCTTCAACTCGTATGTTCTTGGGGCGCTTTCTTTTCCAAAACGTTCATGTAGATCGTTCCAGATTTCCAGCGCCGTATTTGCGTACTTCACACTGTTGCGTATTTCCTTCTCCATGGCGGTAGTTAACCACCCTTTTATCATGGCGTCACAGCGCATCCACAGCTTGTAACGCTTATCAGTTTTGTCGGGTTTGGGAAGGGTTCCATCAACGAACTCTATCTTGTTTTTGGCAAAAAGGAAATTCGTCATCTCTTGAATCCAATCCTTGAAATTGCCATCGGTGAGAGTTTCGTTTACGTGGAGAGTTTTTGGATAATCTGACGGATGCAAGTAGTAGGGCGAATTCACGTCAGGAGCATCATCGCTGCCGGAAGAACCTCCGGCCATGATCTTCTTGCTATTGATGATTTTAATGATGAACGATCTGCTCTGATACCATGTAAATTTTGGTAATCAGAGAGACTAATTGCTTTTGTTTTTCTATTCATTCTTTCACCGAACCACACATCAAAATCGAATACATATACACAGCAAAGAGGAAAAAATGGAACTAACCCTAACAAGATAAGTCTAAACTTAGATAAGGCTAATTCAAATAAAACAATTAAAAAATAACTAAACGATGCCAGCTAATAACTCCAATAAACATCTCCTATAGTTTTTAGCATATGCTGTCAAGCTTAACCAAGAATATGAGCGTAGTATCTTCATGCTAACCTAAAGTAGAGTTCTATCTGTATAAAATAGTTTTATAAACATTATTGATACAAACTTTTGTTAATCTCCATTAGAATTGATTTAAGTGAGAATTCAAGGTTAAGTTGCAAAGTTGTGCTTTTTTTTAATTTTTTTTTATTTTGCAAAATGATAATTCTAACCAAAATTGCCCCAAAATGATGTTTTTAAAACTGACTATTCCTGATTGATGACAATGATCTTTACTGGTTGAAATTTGAGAACTTAGATTTTCACAACTTACTAACAGTATGAGTTTAAATATGAAATTTGGGATCAATGAATCTCATCCGACTTTGATATATAAATTTATTCTTTTAAACAAATTACGTAAATCGATTTAAAAGTGTTGCATTTCATTTTATAAGTGTTGCTTGACGTGTGATATTATTAAAACTTGAAATATTAAAAAAAGTACCATATTTAATAAAAAAAAATTATCAAAATGAACTGTGAAAAAAATGCAAAATATGGTGTCATGACATTATATTTATATGATTTAATAGATGAACACATGATTATTAAAATTAAGGTCATTTGTACAAGAGGTCGTTTTTTTAATAGCGAAAACCAATGTTTTAAAATCGGTTTTTAAATCATACCAGGATGGGCTTTGAAAAAGGTTCAATCGGTTGAACCGGGTTATACCAGGCGGTTGAACCTGGTTACTAGTTAACCCTATAATTCCATAAAATACAAACTCATCTCAAAAAACAATTCAATCTCAATTAGGATTTATGTAACTAATCATAGTTTTATTTAAAAAAATAACTATTTGATGGTAAAATATTAAGCATTTTATTACTTATAAACAATTTTGCATTGTACGATGTGGAAAACAGTTTGAACGGTGATGGAATACTGGAATGGAAGCAACTAAGTTAATTACTGTAAATATGGAACGTCTGTTGGAAAAATAGGTGAAAATAGCATTTTTCACAAATAAAGGAAAATGATTTTTTCCTATTTTGGACTAGAAATAAATATAATAAAATGAGCGGGTTTTATATATTTATTTGTGGGTTTGTGTTCTATGTTGGAAGAGCTTCGCAACGAACTAAACCACGTCCAAAACCGAGCTAAGATGAATGACATATCGATGCTCAAAGTTGGGTATTTGGAACATTGAATGCTGAAACAAAGGGAAAGTAGCACATTGTCCCACATCGGATAAGAGATGGAACTTAAAGGGGTATTTAAGTGGGAACTCTCCATCCTTATTGTTTCATGGGAGCACTCACTAGTGTACTCGCGGAGGGTGCGGAGCACCCTAAGTCGCACTCACACACGCTCGCTCGCGCACGTGCGTGGCGTGGGCGATGAGGCGCAATGTGGCGCTTTGATGGCGCACTTTGCACTTTGCATCGCCGCCTTTGTATTTTTGACCATGTGCGCGTGGTGGATCTCATAGGCTGCAGGGACCAAGTGGAGTGCAGGTTCGAAGCGCGTGACGTGGCAGTCCGCGCGCGGGTATACGTGGCACAAAGGCGCGCGGTTGCGCATGGTGCATGGGTCCTGAGGTGTCGTGCGCGGCGCGACTGTGTGGCGTGCTCGTAGAGGCTCACAGCTGACGTGGCACACGCGCGCATGGACCTGAGTCAGTGAGGCGCACGCGCGCATGGCAGTGAGCCAAGAGGACGCACCGCGCATGGGCGTGCAGACCTGGGCGCGCGCGCACCAGTGTGGCTTGCGCGCACGCGCACTAGTGTGGCTTGCGCGCACGCGCGCGCAGAAGCTTCCAGCATTGAATGACAGAGCAGTTTCAGTCCAGCTTCATAACTGACGAGTTAACAGACTTTGAATGAGAATTAAATGACGTATTAAATTGCACTGAAGACGTTTAATGCAATTTAAACCTCTCTTTAATTCGTTTTTTGACTGTTTCGACTTAGGAGCTGTATAAATACAGCTCCATACCCAGCTGCAGGAGAGACCAGCAACACAACAGCAACATCAACTTTCTCTCTACATTCTTCTGTTCTTTTCTTGAAGTTTCAAGGTAACCTTCGGGTTGTAGGCGAACTCCGGCAGTACTACTGCTCCGGCTGTTGTACCCTAGGAAACAAAACGAGTACTCCTGGGAGACTCGGAATTTGTTTTAAGGGAAGCGTGTTGAACACGTGCCTCAGTCAATTCTGATTCTACTCCTTCTTGTATTTTTGGTTATTTCAGTTGTATTTGTATTGTTATTCTGCTTTCTTTATTTCGTTGTATTGTAATCAGTAATAAAATTTGTTTTATTTTATTTAATTACGCGAACGGTTCCTACAATCTTAAAACAAATTTTTAAACACCGTTCGTGTAATCAAAACCATTCTGTTAAGTGATTCAAACCAGTTTTGTTTTCACTCAGTTTGTGTTTAAAAACAGATTTTTTTTTTCATCTTCAAAGGGGCGACTTTGGTTGAAAACCTTTCTGGTTACTTTTAGATTTTGTCCTTAACTTGCTAAAACTTTCTGACTTGGTCTTCAAAGTTGGACTTAGAAGCCAATCAGTAAGTTCTAACTATTAAAAATTTTCTGTTTTTGGTCTTCAAAGTTGGACTTAGAAGCCTAAACAGTTAATTTGTGGTAAAAATTAAAATTTAGTAGTTTTCTTCTGGTTTTTGCGCAAATCAGAATTTTTGTCTAAACTTTAAATTGTTAATTTTTTCAGCATGTCGAACGAAAACGTCAACATTAACAACACCACAAATGTTGTGACGGGAACCCCTTTTAACGCCACCACTGTGGGAGCGACCACAGTGGCCAATCACGCTGAATGACCCGAGAAGTTCTCGGGTCTACACTTCAAAAGGTGGCAGCAGAAGATGTTCTTCTACCTGACCACCATGAACCTTGCGAGGTTCTTAACTGAAACCGCTCCCCAACCTGCGGAAGGGGAGACCAGCGCTCAGGCTCTGAGCGCGGTAGAGGCGTGGAAGCACTCGGATTTCATATGTCGAGGCTATGTACTCAACGGTCTCTCGGATGCATTGTATAATGTGTACTATAATATCAAGACTTCCAAAGAATTATGGGAGTCTTTGGAGAAAAAGTACAAAACGGAGGATGCGGGAACAAAGAAATTTGTTGTCGCCCGTTTCTTGGACTTCAAAATGGTTGATAACAAGACTGTTATGAACCAAGTCCAAGAGTTGCAAATTATACTACATGACATCCATGCTGAGGGAATGGTACTTAGCGAGACATTCCAAGTGGCAGCGATGATTGAAAAGTTACCTCCTGGTTGGGTGGATTTTAAGAATTATCTTAAACATAAACGAAAGGAGATGACTTTAGAGGACCTTATTGTTCGTCTTCGGATTGAAGAGGGCAATAGAATTGCCCTAAAAGGCAACCAGGCGCAAACTTCTGCTAGCGCAAACGTGGTTGAGCATGGGCAATCCTCTAAGGGCACGAAGGGAAAGGGGAAAAAGGACAAGGAGAAAGCAAAGGCTAGCAAACTTGGACCGAAGAAAGGGGTTGTGAAAAAGAAACCTCCAACGTTCCAAGGGACTTGTTACAACTGTGACGAGCCGGGGCATCGGGCTAACCAATGCAAGAAACCAAAGCGTGAGCGCGCGCACATGGTGGATGAAGACGGAATGCCTTTGGTGGCAATGATTTCCGACAAAACCGCAATGTTGGATGAGGTCAATGCTGTGACCAACACTCCAAAAGGGTGGTGGATTGATACGGGAGCAACCCGTCATGTGTGCCCAGACAGGAGCCTCTTTACCACCTTCAAGGAGCTTGCGGGAGATGAGAAGCTGTACATGGGAAATGCAGCCACCGCGGACATCAAGGGTGAAGGAACGGGGATTTTGAAGTGGACTTCAGGGAAGGAGCTCACTTTAAGCAACGTGTTATATGTTCCAGACTTGCGCAAGAGCCTAGTCTCGGGATGGTTGCTTAATAAGTTTGGATTTCGTTTAGTTTTTGAGAGCGATCAATTTGTACTTACTAAACGAGGAATGTATGTAGGCAAGGGCTATGCCCAAAATGGTATGTTCAAATTGAATGTAATGGCGGTGAAAAAGAACATGAATAAAATTGCTACTACTTCTACTTATATGCTTGAGTTTTCTGAATCGAATAAATGGCATGGTAGATTAGGTCACGTAAATTTTAATTCAGTACGCCGTTTAATCAATTTAAATTGTATACCAACATTCCATATTGATTCACAATATAAATGTGAAACTTGCGTTAAATCCAAACTTACAAGAACATCATCGAAATCGGTTGAACGAATAACCGAACCCCTTGATTTAATTCACACTGATATTTGTGATTTAAAAGCGGTACCCACAAGAGGTGGAAATAAGTACTTCATCACGTTTATGATGATAGCACTAAATATTGCTATGTGTATTTACTAAAAAGTAAAGATGAAGCAATAAGTAAATTTATCTTGTATAAAAAATGAAGTTGAGAATCAACTTCAAAAGAAGATAAAAGCTTTGCGAAGCGACCGAGGAGGCGAATATGTTGCACCTTTTGCCGATTTATGCGCAAAAAGTGGCATTGTACATGAGTGTACACCTCCTTATTCTCCACAATCAAATGGCGTGGCGGAACGAAAGAACCGTACATTGAAAGAAATGATGAACGCCATGTTGATAAGTTCTGGGGTGAGCCAGGATATGTGGGGGGAAGCCATTCTCTCGGCTAATTATCTTTAAAACAAGATACCACTAAAAAAGAGAGACGAAACTCCATATGAGTTATGGAAAAGGAAGAAACCTTCATACAAATACTTGAAAGTGTGGGGGTGCCTAGCAAAGGTGATTGTACCACATCCTAAGGCTCTTAGGATAGGACCCAAAACTGTTGATTGCATATTTATTGGGTATGCGCATCATAGTAGTGCACATCGCTTTCTTGTACATGAGTCCAAGAATCCTGATGTACACGTAAACACTATCATGGAGGTGAATCCTAACGTTGTGTCTTACTTTGAAAATGTGTTTCCTTTGAGAAGACAAACACATGCAACGTCATCAACACCTAATTTTGAAGTAGGTGAAAGCTCGTCTACACACGTTGATGAGGTAGTTCATGATAAGACACATGAACGACCTGAGGTTGAAGAAAGTGATCGTAGGCGAAGTAAAAGGCCAAGGGTTGAAAAATCCTTCGGTCCAGACTTCGTTAGCTATATGGTTGAGGGCGAGCCCAATACATATCGCGAAGCGGTTTCCTCTTCAGAAGGACCTCAATGGAAAGAAGCAATAAGAAATGAAATAGATTCTATATTGCAAAATCATACTTGGGAGTTAGTAGATCTTCCACCTGGTTGCAAACCACTTGGATATCGTTGGATATTCAAAAGGAAGATGAAAACTGATGGAAGTATTGATAAGTACAAGGCTAGGTTGGTGATTAAAGGATTTAGACAAAAGGAAGGTCTAGATTACTTTGATACCTACTCGCCTGTGACGCGCATAACCTCGATTAGATTGGTTCTTGCTATAGCGGCTTTAAGAAATTTGGAAGTTCACCAAATGGACGTTAAAACCGCATTTCTAAATGGCGATTTAGAAGAAGAGATTTATATGGAGCAACCTGAAGGTTTCTCTGCCCCAGGTCAAGAGGGTAAAGTATGTAAACTCGTCAAATCTTTGTATGGTTTGAAGCAAGCACCAAAACAATGGCACCAAAAGTTTGATCATGTCATGATTGACAATGGTTTCAAAATAAATGAGTGCGATAAATGTGTTTATTTCAAAGACACAAATGAAGGTTATGTGATATTATGCCTTTATGTAGACGATATGCTTATCATTGGGAGTAATGATAAAATTATCAAAGCTACTAAAAGTATGTTGAAAGCGAGATTTGACATGAAAGACATGGGTTTAGCTGATGTGATTCTTGGAGTAAAGATCATAAGAACCCAAGATGGTCTTGTGTTAAGTCAATCTCACTATGTGGATAAAATTCTTGAAAAATTCAACTCAGGAGATACGAGTGTAGCTCGAACTCCAGTTGATACCTCCCAACATCTTAAGAAGAATAAAGGAGAGGGAGTTGCTCAGTTAGAGTATTCAAGAATTATTGGCAGTCTAATGTATCTAATGACATGTACTAGACCCGACTTGGCTTACGCGGTGAGTAGGCTAAGTAGATACACCAGCAATCCGTGCGCGGATCATTGGAAAGCTATCACGAGGGTGCTTAAATACATAAAATACACAAGAGATTATGGACTGCATTATACCCGACAACCAGCAGTGATCGAAGGATACACTGATGCAAACTGGATATCAGATAATAAAGATTCCAAATCAACAAGTGGTTACGTGTTTACACTTGGAGGAGCTGCTATTGCTTGGAAGTATTCTAAGCAAACGGTCATAGCAAGATCCACAATGGAATCTGAATTTATCGCCTTGGATAAGTCAGGCGAGGAGGCGAAATGGCTACGTCAATTCGTGGAATATATTCCAAGATGGCCAAAGCCTTTGCCAGCCATATGTGTACATTGTGATAGCCAATCAGCGATTGGTAGAGCTCAAAGCTTGATGTACAATTGCAGATCAAGGCATATGCGACGTAGACATAACACGATACGACAACTACTCTCAACGGGTGTTATCACAATTGATTATGTGAGATCAACGGATAACATTGTGGGCCCGTTAACAAAAGGCTTAAGCAGAGAGTTAGTGGAAACGTCGTCAAGAGGAATGGGACTAAAGCCCGTGGTAAATGGGAATATGAGGGAAACCTAACTTAGTTGACTGGAGATCCCAAGATCTAAGTTCAATAGGCAAACTTAATCATATTACCAAAACGGAGTCACTGTGGGGGAGTACCCCAAACCAAATAAAAAGGGAGTTATGCACTTCCTAGTCCATTCCAATCAGTGACATTGAAGTGAGGCTAAGCATATTAAGGTTAACGATTTCGGGAAATCAAATAACCATGATGCTTTTAATGATTCAGGGGAATCACCTATGTTAGAGAGAAGTAGGGTCGCTTCAAATGGATTTGTGGGGTGCGCAAATCCTAGAGCTCTCGCAGAACCAGGCTAGTGTTCCAGGACCATAATAGGACACGACAATGAGGAGTTGGCCAAACCAGGGAGAGTATTGTGTGAAGTGTATTGTCGTTTACACAAATGGGGGTATGTTCAAGGACATCGCGTCTACAAACCGCTAGTAAGCTAAGTATGTTTCACAAAAGAAGGTTCAAAGGTTAAAACCTACCTATTTTGCAATACTCAACTGTCGAAGTTTATCGTTGAAAAGTGTAAGGAAAAGATCCATTTCCATACATGTGGGGGATTGTTGGAAATTTGATGAAAATAGCATTTTTCATGTGGGGGATTGTTGGAAAAATAGGTGAAAATAGCATTTTTCACAAATAAAGGAAAATGATTTTTCCTATTTTGGACTAGAAATAAATATAATAAAATGAGCGGGTTTTATATATTTATTTGTGGGTTTGTGTTCTATGTTGGAAGAGCTTCGCAACGAACTAAACCACGTCCAAAACCGAGCTAAGATGAATGAGATATCGATGCTCAAAGTTGGGTATTTGGAACATTGAATGCTGAAACAAAGGGAAAGTAGCACCTTGTCCCACATCGGATAAGAGATGGAACTTAAAGGGGTATTTAAGTGGGAACTCTCCATCCTTATTGTTTCATGGGAGCACTCACTAGTGTACTCGCGAAGGGTGCGGAGCACCCTAACTCGCGCTCACGCACGCGCGTGGCGTGGGCGATGGGGCGCAATGTGGCGCTTTGATGGCGCACTTTGCACTTCGCTCGCATCGCCGCGAGTCGCTTGAGAGCCGCCTTTGTATTTTTCACCACGTGCGCGTGGTGGATCTCATAGGCTGCAGGGACCAAGTGGAGTGCAGGTTCGAAGCGCGTGACATGGCAGTCCGCGCGCAGGTATACGTGGCACAAAGGCGCGCGGTTGCGCATGGTGCATGGGTCCTGAGGTGTCGTGCGCGGCGCACCAAAGTGAGCCAAAACGGCGCGACTGTGTGGCGTGCTCGTAGAGGCTCACAGGTGACGTGGCACACGCGCGCATGGCAGTGAGCCAAGAGGACGCACCGCGCATGGGCGTGCAGACCTGGGTGCGCGTGCACCAGTGTGGCTTGCGCGCACGCGCGCGCAGAAGCTACCAGCATTGAATGACAGAGCAGTTTCAATCCAGCTTCATAACTGACGAGTTAACAGGCTTTGACTGAGAATTAAATGACGTATTAAATTGCATTGAAGACGTTTAATGCAATTTAAACCTCTCTTTAATTCGTTTTTTGACTGTTTCGACTTAGGAGTTGTATAAATACAGCTCCGTACCCAGCTGCAGGAGAGACCAGCAACATCAACTTTCTCTCTACATTCTTCTGTTCTTTTCTTGAAGTTTCAAGGTAACCTTCGGGTTGTAGGCGAACTCCGGCAGTACTACTGCTCCGGCTGTTGTACCCTGGGAAACAAAACGAGTACTCCTGGGAGACTCGGAATTTGTTTTAAGGGAAGCGTGTTGAACACGTGCCTCAGTCAATTCTGATTCTACTCCTTCTTGTATTTTTGGTTATTTCAGTTGTATTTGTACTGTTATTCTGCTTTCTTTATTTCGTTGTATTGTAATCAGTAATAAAATTTGTTTTATTTTATTTAATTACGCGAACGGTTCCTACAACGTCAATATTACCTTGTTTTTGTATTTTATTAAAATTAAAAAATCAAATTCCAAGATAATGCAAACCGGTTCAATGGTTTGAACCGGTAGAACCGGATTTACCGCTGGTACATAAGACATACCGTATTCTGGTTTTACCGGCCTTTATTGTACCGGACCCGTGTCCGGTATCCGGTTTAACTGGTATAACCGGCCGGTTCATACCGGTATTTAAAACATTGGCGAAAACGATATAAGATACATAGAAAAGAGTGGCAGCAAGAAATTGGAAATCACAAACAAGCAATACAATTAGAAGAGTACATCTCTAACATTGAAGTCACACCATCTATCCCAATTTAACAACTTAAATGGGGACCAGTTTTTAATCCAAAGATACGACTATTCCTTAATCTTATCAATTACATGAGGAATAACTTTGTATTAAGAGGTAAGTTTGTATATTTGTGAGTGATATAGGAAACCAACTTGTAGTTTTGTGACTGATTATATATAGTATTAGGTGATTTAATGAATCACTTTAGAAAATGTTTCATCATTTCAAAGAAAAATTCATTAAAAGCTAGATTAAACCTTTCTTCATCTTCAAGAAAAGAAAAAGTTTCCTTAGTTGATGGAATCATGAATAGTCATTTTTCAACAATGTTTAAGTTGTATTTTGACTATTGATCAGACAATTAAGTCGTCTTTTTCAATTCTCTTTTGGTGTTAATAAAAACTGGTGGTTGTTGTTAAGATGTTTGTTTCTCTTCAACAAATTACATACATCAACCAGACAAGAGACTGGTGGTTATGTTCTTTTAGGACTTTACTTTCCATTCACATTTAGCATATATATATATATATATATATATATATATATATATATATATATATATATATATATATATATATATATAGGGTTGAGTTCATTTCAGAACTCTAAATAACCACAGAACTTTCAGAACTCCTAATAAACAATCATTTTATATCTAAGTTTTTGTATTTAGGATCTTTTTATCATCTATTATATGTATTTCTTTGATTACATACATGTTAAAAGTAGTTTACATATGTTTAATTGCCAAAATTATATATATGTGTCATAACTAATTACATATATGTAAAAAACTAGTTTACATATGTGTAATTATAAAATTACATATAAAGAAATGATAAAATTGCTCTTAACCTGTATGTAATCGTAAAAATACACATAATAAATGATAAAATTATCCTAAACATAAAAATATATAAATAAAAAGATTGTTTATTAGGAGTTCTGCGAGTTCTGTAAATATTTATGGTTCTGAAATGATCCTGACCCTATATATATAAGAAAACTAGTTTAAATGAGAAAACCAAAAAACTAACTAAAAAAGCCTAAAAAAATACCATTTTTTTTAATTTTAATAAAAAAAAATCGCTACTTTTTATGCATGGAAAAAAAATTTCAAAAAAAAAAAAAAATTTGTTGTATTACATATGTGCACTATTACGGATATAGTGCACATGTGTAGTACACATATAATGCACATATATTGCACATGTGCAGTACAACAAAAAAGTTTTTTTTTTTTTTGAATTTTTTTTTCCAAACATAAAAACTAGCGATTTTTTCATAAAAAATTGTAAAAAAAAAAATTGATATGTTTTTTTAGCTTTTTTTAGTTATTTTCTAGTTTTCTCATTTAGATGTAGTTTTCTCATGATCCTCTCCCTATATATATATATATATATATATATATATATATATATATATACACAAATACGTTTCACATCACATCTAATTTGTACCCTTGTTCGCAAAAGGTGGCTTTCTACATCCTTGTATCAGTGATAGAATCAAAACTTTTTAATTGATGGTCTTCATAAAGTTTTCTTCTTTAACGGTTATAATTAGGGGCCCAACTCACAAGGGTCTTGTGATATATTAAACAAAGAACATCCTCAGAATTTATTTAAAAAAATTCAACAAATTCTAGTGACCAGAGAGTCAACACACAGTCTTGACGCTCCTTGATTTTGTCCCTATTTTGTATGGTTGTTTCATATTTCCTTCCATTTATGCATTTGAATCACTATTGATAAAGATTTAATGTGTGTAAATGATGTCATGTTTCCGTGGTTATCAGTAAATATTTATCGTTGTTTGTGACGTAGGTAGAACTGGTTTATTGTGTGTAAATGATGTCATGTTTCCATTTATGCATTTGAATCACTATGGATCCTCTAATCCACTTTTCTACAAAAGAAATACATAATTGTGATAAGTCCAAAACTGATTTAACACCCCCCCCCCCCCCCCCCCCCCCCCCCCCCCAAATCCCAAAAATAAATATATGGCACGAAAGGAAACAAAAGCACGTATGAGAGTAGATTGACCGAACAAACATGACCCATGTGTGGCCATATGCTCAAGCAGCGTAATACTCAAAACGAGGTGTATTGTTTCACCACTTAAGCGACACGTTCATATTTATAAACTTATCTGAGTTTAAAACTAAGACTTTGATAGATTAAAAAAAAACATTTCTTCTCTTTTAATAAAATACTTTCAAAACCGGATATCCGAAAATTCGAATATCCGATCGGATAGTGAATCGGATGTCCGAATATCCAATTTTTTATTTAATTTTTATTTTTTAACCGGATAGTTTCGGATATCCGAATATAATTTTTCGGATAGTTTTGGATATTTTGAACACAACTATAAGCCTCTATGGTATTATAACCACCAATAAAACTTATAGTTATACTATCCGGCCTCTCGTACCATGAATATTACCCCTTTTGTCCGTCCATTGAATTACTTTTTATTTGGCGCGGTAGATACTTCCTAGGAGGTCACATATCCTGACACGACTCCCACCCAAGCACATAAAAGTGTGAAGCATCCACAACCATCATTCTCCAAATATATTGGTGACATTTGAAGCGAGGTATTTCTTACGCCCAACATCTCTCTTTCAAATAATCATTTTCGTGTCATATATTGGATCGTGTCGAAAATTTTCGCTCACTTTCAACTACTTCTTGAATGAACCATAACTGCATTTTATTTTATTTATTTATTATTATTATTATTATTGAACATAAACTTTTTCAAACCTTAATTTCGCCTTTATCTTGCATTTGCAAGGATTTGAACTCACAACCTCATATTTGTAAGGAGAGACATCATACCACTAGACCAATAGGACAAGGGTCATGAATGCATTTTATGATTTGATATTATTCCATATATAAATAAGTAAACTTTTTGTGCATAACCACTTGTAACATGTGCTTTGAGAGTTTTTCAAAAAAAAAAAAAAACTTGATTTTTTAATTTTAACCCAAAGGTTTTTACCTTTTACAATTTTAACCTTACATAATTTGTTTTTTTAACTTTAACCCAAACTTTTCATTACTTTTAACCCAAAGGTTTTTACCTTTTGCAATTTTAACCCTACATAATTTGTTTTTTTAACTTTAACCCAAAATTTTTCATTATTTGCAATTTAACTTCACAACTTTTGCCACTTATACATTTCATCTTTGGCAAATTTTCGGTTTACGTATAGTTCTTAATTTTTCGAGTTAATACGACGCAACGTACAAGTGTGGTTCAACTTTTTTATGTTTTGTTTCAAATTTTGCAAGTTAATACGACGCAACGTACATGTGCGGTTCAACGCTTTTACTTCTATTTTTTCATGTTTGACAGGTTCGTCGCAACACTCAGACCCTAGGTCGAGTCAGTGTTGGTGGTCGATAACGGTTGTGTGACAGTAGTACTATTTGACACCGTTTTACGCCCCGCCGCAACGCGGCGTGTGCTTTGGGGGTTTTCCAAAGAAAATTCGTTATGCATATGGTTGTCGTAACCTTGGCTTTGGGGGTTTAAAAAAAATTGATTTTTTTTTTTACTTTTCACCCAAAAGTATTTCATAAATTACTTTTAACCAAAACTATTTGTTTTTTTTTTACTTTTAACCCAAAACTTTTTATCTTTTGCAATCTATTCTCACAATTTTTTTTACTTTCAACTTTGGTCCTTTACGGTTTTCATTTTCCGCAAATTTTTCGCTTTATGCTTGGTTCTAAATTTTGTGACTTAACACATCGCAACGTACGTCTTTGGTTTAACTTTTTTATGTTTCGTTCTAAATTTTGCGAGTTAACATGACGCAACGTGCGTGTGTGGGTGAACGTTTTTACATCGTCTATTTTTCCCGTTTGACAGGTTTAACATAACATGCGGGCCCTAGATCGACTTAGTCATAACTAAAAAATCCCCGCCGCATTGCGGCGGGTCTCAATTCTAGTTTTTATTTAAATATGTACGTTATTATATAATATACATTGTATAGCGTGTTAATATTATACGCTTGTATATTTTATTTAATAGTTACAAATTTGTTGATAGCGAGAAAATAGTTATATCAAAATTTAAATATATGTTATTTCATATCGTTTTTTATTTATATTTTGGATTGTGAACACCTATTTTTTAATTTGAACTAATTATGCTATACAAGTAACTTCAAAGAATTTAGTGACAATGTGGGTCAAAAGGAATAAGTGCAGCAAGAACCACTCATTCAGCAGACTGATTTAAATCTTCTTTGTAGCCTAATTTCTATTGCAGTTTCAAATACACCGAAAAAATAATAGCCGGTGTGAGGGTGGTTCAAACCCCTAGCGGCTTGTCTCACCTTATGTCTTATGTTTTACTTGCTTCTTCTTCATACAATTCAACGTGATAGAAACCTATAAGGCATACTAAATGAACACTCGAGTGCCAACACAGTCTCATTAAAGGTAGTACAGAATCCCTGAACCGCGGTGGTGGTTCACAGCCAAGCACAATCTTCAATTGGGATTCACGACGCACAATCACCGGTGGTAAACGAGGAAAAAGGTTGGGAGGGGTGAAGGACTTGGTCAGGTCTGCAATTTCACAGGGTCAATATGGTCTTTGACTCACTTCAAACCTGCGAATCCTGGTCTCTTATTTTATTTTATTTTTGCTTATTGTTTTCTATTTTCTTTTATATGTTTCTTTTGTCATTTAATAACAATGATGTCTTTTATAGACTCATGTGCTACAATTTAGTTTACATTTTCACAAGTTCTTATCATTAGCTCTTATGTCATATTGTCTTATTATAACTACAAAGGGAGAAAAAAATACATCTTTATTCTGGTAACAGTCTTCAATCATATTTATGAGATGGAATGTTCAACCATAAACTTAAGCTCATAGCTGTATAGACACGTTATCCTTACGAAAACATAAGATCCTTTATTTGTGATAGCTCATGTCTTTGTTAGTTCATATTTATTAGAGTAAAGTACACGGATAGTCCCTATGGTTTTCCAAAATTTTGGATTTGGTCCCTAGCTTTCTAAAAGTACATGGATGGCTGTTGTGGTTTGCACTTTGCAACGCATTTAGTCCCCAACCAACAAACCTAAAGGTTTTAGGAGGTCCAAATTAGGGACTAAATGTGTTACAAAGTACAAACCACAGGACCATTCATGTACTTTTGTCAAAAGTTTGGGACTAAATGCGTCATAAAGTGTAAACCACCAGGACCATCTTTGGAAAGCTAGGGACCAAATACAAAAGTTTTGGAAAACCACATGGACTATTTAATAGAGTAACATGAGAGTTCAAAACCAAGAGTTTGATGGAGAAAAAACATTTTTTTTATTTTTAATAAAATAGTATAAGCCTCTATGGTATGATAACCTCCAACAAAATCTATAATTATACTATTTGGCCCATGGTACCATCAATATTATTTGTTTTGTATGCTCATTGTTCCTTTTTTTTTTTTTTTGTCGGGGTAGATACTTCCTAGGAGGCCACAATCCTAACACTACTCCCACCTAGTTGTGCCATATAAGTAACTTGACAGAATTTAGTGACAATGTGGGCTTCGCCTCCCACCTCACGCCATGGCCCCAAGACCCTATCACCTAACATATCTCAAAGGATTCGTATCAGCTCCCTTTTAATAAAATAAAGATTAATTCTTATTGAATTTTAACTAGTACAATTTGACTGTGGTGGCTAGTTACTTCAGGATATATGTGGGTCAAAAGGGAATAGTGCAGCAAGAACCACTCATTCAGCAGACTGATTTAAGTCTTCTTTTGTAGCCTAATTCTATTTCAGTTTCAAAAACACCAAAAAAATAGTAGGCTGTGTGAGGGTTGCTGGCGGCTTAATCAAACTGTCTCACCTTGTGTGTGATATCAGAGTATGTCTAATATTTTACTTGGTTCTTCTTCATTTCAATGTGATATAAATCTACAAGGCATACAAAATGATCACTCAAGTGCCAGCATAAGCTGATGAGAGGTAGTACAAAGTCGCTGAACCTTCATCGCAACAGCGGTGGTTCACAGCCAAGTATGGGCAGGTCGAGAGAGACCAACCATCTGTGGGAACGATGGATATCCTGGCATAGAAATAAGAAAAAGGTCGGGAGGGGGAAGGACACGGTCAAGTCTGCAATTTCACAGGGTCAAAAGGGGGCCTTTAACCCACTTCAAACCTGCTGATCCAGTGATCCTGGTTTCTTATTTTTATTTCAATAATCTATTCTCTTTTACATGTTTCTTCGGTCGTTTAATACCACTGATGTCTTTTATAGACTCATGTGCTACAGTTAAGTTTTATATTCTCGTAAGTTCTTATCATTAACTCTTAAGTTTTGTTCAGTCATTTCATATTGTCTTATTACAACTACAAGAGAGAGAAAAATGCATCTTTATTCTGGTAACAGTCTTCAATCATATTTAATATATTATCTATTTTAAAATTCAACAAATGGTTGACAGAAAAATATGCTTTGCTTCCAGACGTATTATCCAACCCGCCTAACCAACCGCGGCACATGAGCTCGTTTGATTCGGAGTATGACATTTTGACTGGGAAGTGGGTATCTTCTATGGGATGGAGTTTTATACCAAAAACCTTTCATTTATGATAAACTTTATAATCCTATAACAAAACGCTAGACCTTAACAACTGACATCAATATTTTAGACTGAATCATATATCGATAAAAATCGAACATACCTAGAGTTGGGCGCATCTCTTCTGAAGTGAAGAGAGATTTAAACAAGTAGTAGTCCAATACAAATAACTTACTTACAAAAGTAAACATTTTCTTCAACTTACTAACAAAGTCCACTATTTATCATAAAAAGCAGCATAAACTGTAAGCAAGAGTTGTAAATTAGTCATAACACACCTTAACGACACGAAAAGATGGTGCCACGGAAGGAATGTGCAGAGAACCACAAGGGCATCGTAGAGTTGTTTTTCACGGAATACATTTCCTTCCAACTTCTTGTTTTCCTCTGATAAACCAAAACCTGCTTATGTCCAGCAAGAAACACGTAATCGCCCCCTTGACTTATCGGAAAAATGCCAGGAACCATTCCACGAATACATCGCAAACTCACCCGATCAATCAAATCCCACTTCCCCTTTCCGTAATCATGCAACACCCATATGTTCATCCAAACACTCGATATCTGAATAACTGAAAGCTTCCCATCAAACTCCAGCAAGTAAACCCGATTCCCGCTACCATTCCCACATCCCATTTCCTCCGGCAACAGTATCCTTCTCCACGAATCCAGGCTCAAATCAAGAACAAGAATATAGGCAAAACTCTGCGTCATCCAATGAAGCGAACCATTCACAAACACAACTTGGTTTCGGTTCATATGAGTAAAGCCATGATCATCCTGATCGGATACATACTTGCGCCACTTGTTGGTCCCCGAGTCATAAACGGAACATATAAGCTTCCCCTCAGGCCTATGTCCAAACATCCTATGATAACCAGCCAAAACAACATTATATCTGTTACTCAACAAATCACATGTTAGACCCACAAGGGTGGCTTCACCGTCGGGATAAAAGCGAGTAACGGGTCTTTCCCGACTCCTGGGAAGCAACTTAAACTCCCTGGTCATGGGATTACAAACATAATAAACACCCTTATCAGGGACACTTGAACAACATAATAGGCCATTGCAAGAAGCCCTAATTTTGACTCTGTCTTTGATGAAATCCAAAGAGAATTCTGAAACGCCCCTTTTGTGATCGATAAGGAGGATCATACTGGACGTGGAGTCTGTAGATGAATCGGTGAGTTGTAGAAGAAGCATGGCGTTTTTGAGAGAGAGATGATTGTAGAGTTGGGTGAAAGATTTGTGGGAGGCTAAATTGTACCAGAGTTTGCAAACGCACTTGGTTCTGATGAGGGATTTGATGGGTAATCTTGCTAGGATTTCGAGGATGATTTCGTCTACGAAATAGGTATGATTTGGATCCATTTCATTTGATAGGAGGGGGGAATTGGAATTGGATGATGTGAATGGAAGGAAGGAAGGAAGGAAGGTGTTTGTGATTCGGTTGCTTGCTTGGTGTAAGGACGGACAACATCATCCATCGTTATATATTCATTTTGTATCCACTGCCTAAACATGGAGACCGAGGTCCAGTGGGTCGGGTCGGGCCTATTATTACTATATATGATCTAGGGTAAATTACTTTTTGGGTCCATGTGTTTTATTGGTTTTAACTAGTTGAGTCAAAAAGCAAAAAGTTTAACGACCTGAGTCCCTATAAGCATTTTCTTTAACCATTTGAGTCCAAATTTCTAACCCAGTTAGAATTTTGTTGTTAAGTTTTGTTAAATGACCAAATTACCCATATAAAACACATAAACCACATGGACTCAAAAAGAAAAAGAATATATTATTATTATTATTATTATTATTATTATTATTATTATTATTATTATTTTTGTTAAACTTTTGTGTAGAACCTTGTGAACAATACAATAATTAGTCAAATTATTCGTGTTATTTACAGAATTGCCATGGCTTTCAACAGAGTAACCGGATCAGAGATTGGGTAAGAGAGAGAAAAAGAAAAAGAGGGACAATCACAATTCCAGCAAAACAGACGAAGTAATGAATAGGGCTGCAAACGAACCAAACGTTCGGCGAACAGTTCGTGAACCGTTCAGCGAGAAATTCGTTTGTGTTCGTTCGTTTATTAAACAAACGAACACGAACATGAAATTTCGTTCGTTTAGTTAAATGAACAAACATGAACAGAAGTCATATTCGTTCATTTATGTTCGTGAACGTTTGGTAACGTGTTCGTTTGTGTCGATAGTTCATTTGTGTTTTTAGTTTTTATATATATATTTAAATCCTTCAAAATTCTGACAAATTAAATATCTAATAAGTTTCAGTGTATTACATATTCTGTTCATGAACGATTGTTTGTGTTCGTTTGTTTCCATTTGTGTTCATGAACATTAGTTTGTACGTCAACGTTCGTTGCCTAAAATTAACAAACAAACACAAACGGACACGAACAAGTTCATTTCCTTAACAAACGAACAACAACAAGATCTTGTTCGTGTTCGTTCGTGTTCGTTCGGTTCGTTTGTAGCCCTAGTAATGAACGATCCTTGGTCTTGAAGGATTTCCTGAAAAAATAGATTATAAACATATGAGATTAATAACAAAAAAATGTTGTTAACAAAACTAATTGTATTATAATGTAAAGACTATAACACAATAAAATATTACCAGATAATCTTCAACATAACAATCGCGTTTGAAAGCAAATTCAGAAGATGAAACGCCATCACACCATTGTTTAGATACCAACTTGAATCGATGTATTGATTTGGTATCGATCTTGATTAAAATTTGGAAAAGTATTGTTTATTAAAATAGTTCTTTTTTAAAGTTGTTTGTCTTTTAAAGTTTTTTTAAACGATTAATTTTATACCGTTCTTTTAAAAATCATTTTTTTTAACTTTTTCAAACAATTCGTTTTTTAAGTCGTTAATTTTTTAACCGTTCCTTTAAGGATCGTTTTTGAAATCGTTCATTTTTGAAACTTTGTATTTAGTTTACTGATAGCCGTTAGAGAAAAAGAACTTCAGATTTCAAAAATCGAAGGAATTTAATAACGATCAATTTTAAACGAACGAGTGGTTTAAAAACGAAGATTAAAAAAGGACGTTTACAAAAAAACAAAACCTTAAAAAAATAAGTTAACAAGTGTAAGGTACTAAAAAACGTACGAATTTAATAAATGAAAGGTTAACAAAATAACAAATTTTGAATAAACAAACGGTCTCATGTTAGCTACAGTGCAAGGAAAAGCCATCATTTTAGACTTAATTACTAAAATACCATGTCTTTAATTTCTATCTCTATTTGTACCTTAGAGCATTCACATCCATCGCATCAAATTCTGTGTGTGGTGTTTTTAAAATATAAAGAGTATAAAAAGTGGTTGTAAGTGAATGAGAAAGAAAATGTTGATGTTCATCTGTATATTTGGGGGGACACTGTTAACCCCCTATAATTTTTTAATATATTTTGAAAGTGATTGTGAGTGGAGAAGAGAAAAAATGTAATGATAAAGGTATAAAAAAAACATTATTTAATTGAAAAAGAGAGGGAAAATATAGTTTTTTTAGTGTAATTTAGGGTGAAAATATGGTGGGATGGATGTGAATGCTCTTAGGTGATCGGAATTGTAGGTCTTTGGAGTGTGATTTTTTCTGTTTTGTCTTGTAGTGATTCTTTTTGTTTTTTGGTTATGCCATATTAAATTAAATTAAATTAAAATTAAAATCCTATAAATTAGCAACATAATCATGCTTAAGGTTGTTGTACTTTTAGCTTTGAGAGTTTTTAAAAAAAATTTGAAATTTTTCTTTTTAACCCTAAAGTTTTAATCTTTGACAATTTAGGTTTAAAGTTTTAATCTTTGATAATTTAACCCATTTGATTAATTTGATTTTTTACTTCTAATTCAAAAGTTTCAATATTATACAATTTAACCCCTTTGATTAATTTGATTTTTCACTTCTAATTCAAAAGTTTCCATCTTTTGCGATTTAACCACTTTGATTTTTTTTTTTACTTTTAACCCAAAGTTTTTTATCTTTTGCAACTTTGGTCCCTTATACTTTTTATCTTTCGCGAAGTGTTATAATTTTGGCTTTGGGGGTTTTTCAAAGAAAAAATGATTATGCATATGGTTGTTGTAACCTTGGCTTTGGAGGTTTTTCAAAAAAAATGATTTTTTTACTTTTCACCCAAAAGTATTTCATAAATTACTTTTAACCCAAAACTATTTGTTTTTTTTTTTACTTTTAACCTAAAACTTTTTATCTTTTGCAATCTATCCTCACAATTTTTTTTACTTTCAACTTTGGTCCTTTCTAGTTTTCATTTTCCGCAAATTTTTCACTTTATGCTTCGTTCTAAATTTTGTGACTTAACACATCGTAACGTGCGTCTTTGGTTTAACGTTTTTACGTTTCGTTCTAAATTTTGCGAGTTAACACGACGCAACGTGCGTGTGTGTGTGAACGTTTTTAAATCGTCTGTTTTTTCCCCGTTTGACAGGTTCAACATAACGTGCGGGTCCTAAATCGACTTAGTTATAACTAAAAAATCCCCGCCGCATTGCGGCGGGTCGTAATTTTAGTTAAACTTAATATTCATACATCTATTCTTTTTTATCTCTCTCTCTCTATATATATATATATATTGTAAAAGAATGTAATAATAAAATATAGGGACGTGAGAATAGTGGAAGCCTAATTCTAACCAAGATATTATTTATTCTTGAATGAATGAACTTGCTTTGGCTTCTATGTTTTATTTGTTTTATTTGTTTTATTTTTGGCTCTGAACTTTTGTCCCTTTTCTATCTTTTCACTTAAAGATTTCTATCTATAAATTTGAGGTTCTTTGCGTTTTACGGTAGCTCAAGGTATAAGTTCGCGTTTGTTGTTTTCTACGTTTAACGTCATGTGACTGTATAAATTCACATATTTGATTTACGATCTTCCTGGTTTTGATCATTGTTTGCTTACCACTTAGTACGGTTCAACAACCTATGCCCAGTAACATGGGGATTAAACACTAGCATGCATACATTTGCATTTCACTTGCATTCTGTTACATTAAATTTCATTGTTTTAATCGTTGAGGGTAATTTGTGAGTTTTGCATTAATGTTCTACAGATGCAGTTGTTCTCATCAAAACCAAGTTTTAAAATTTTAATACTTATTAGTAACTAGGTATATCATGACTTTGTTTTTCGAGGTTTCTCTTTCAGTTGTCATTACGTTACGAATCGAAACACTATCAACCGAATGTCCGCCGCGAAGCGTGGAGGATTCTACTAGTTATATATAAATTTCTTTTTCATTTTCCTTTCTATTAGTTTTTTTGTCTTTTAGTGGTTGGACACTTGCATTAAAACCATCACAACTAGGATGTCGTCACCAGAGTTCTTTGCCGGAAAACCACCACTACAATTACGGCCATCGTCGGTTGTTGGGTTTCATTCTTTTCGATCTTCGATCAAATTTCTAACCATGTTTCTCTCTCCAGAGCACCCAGATCTGGCCATTGGTGATCTGGGGAAGGGATCTTTCTCTGTCGAGTTTAAGTTCCCAAGTTTCTGTTTTCAGATACTTCTGGTCTTCTGAGACATCGGTTGTGGAAATAGAACGAGGAAGATACCCAATTTGTAGAAAATACGGAGGGAGTGGTGGTTGTGGCTGCGGCTGTCACACCCTGGCTTTTGCGGAAGCGTGGGTTTATTTGGTGTGACTTCTTAATACCATAGCTTAATCATAACAAAGCTATATGAAAATAAAACCATGCAAATCATCCATTGATTTAAGTTTGAAAAGTAAAATACCACAACATTGTCTTAATGCGTTGACACATGCAACGGAAATTACAACCTAATAACATAAAAACATTGTTCGAAAGACACAACCACAAAATTAAGATAGACGTAGTTTAAGAACTGTGACTCGTCCAGGTAAAAGCCACAACCCCTAAACTTGGATGATCCCATAACTCTAACGCAGCGTGAAAACGTAGCATACTGTGCCAGATCCTTAGTTCCCTGAAATACATGTAAGTTGGAAAAATCAACAAAAATGTTGAGCGAGTTCATGTGTAAGTGAGTATGTAAAACCTTTGTAAGTATAAAATCCGTGGTATGTAGCAAATAAGGAAATAAGAGATCACCAATGGTTTGCAAGGCCATTGATATGTGTGATGTGCAGTAGGAAGACTCAAACCTAGCAGATTTTGCATTGGGTACAAAGTCACCACCTGGTCCATTAGGCGGGCTCAGGGGTTGGGCTCGCTACACCCAGATAGATCTACCGCTACTGTCCCTCGGTCCTACAATGAGGATTAATGGCCTCAAGTTGCGCCTACCCACTCACATGATCTAAGTAGTAACCCTCCTTACGCTAGTCATACCATGTGTAAAAGTACTCGTAATCATAGTAACATGTATTTCACCCCCGCAGTTTAGAAAACTGAAAACAGTTAAGGGAAAAGGGGGACATGAACTCACCGAAGTGCGTCTCTAAAAAGTAACCTCCTGGTCAACCTGCTGTGCGACGACCTACATGTACTAACTTCTATTAGACGGACGGCCGTGCCTTAGCTTACGGTTTAATGTCTTTCGGAAATAGTTAGGCAACTATTTCGTAATTACACTTCGTAATTATTTGGTAAATATATTCCTTCCCAAGGATGGGGGTTTTAATACATGTGCGTTCGTATAACTTTGGAATATATTATTAAGTCTCACTTAATAAAATATAATTTATTTCATTTGTCTAAAATACTCTTCTTCCCAAAATATAAATATTTTTCCCAAAAATATTATATTTTATTCCATATAGTTTTCAAAATAACAACTTTTCCGAAAATACGTAAGTTACATTGTAAAGTTCGGGTGGTATTAATAATACCGGTGTAACTTAAATATTTATTGTGAAGGCGTTCGTATCATTTTGGAGTCGTTAATAGTCAGTATATTATTTTTACCCTAAAAATAATATTTGTATAGTTCACAAAATAATCATAAAAATCTCACAAGTGTTGTTATGAAAAATATATACTAAATATATATTTTAGCAAGTTTTATTTTGTGAAAATCCCACCTCCGACAATTGGAAGTTTCGTAATAAAAATCGTGGCGAAAGTTATTTGGGAAAACAAGTTAAAAATATATCCATAACACTTGTGATAAAAATATTTACAAGTGTTAGATTTTTGGAAAAATTTCGCCAGAGTTTCCTCTGTAACTGGAGGTGGCCACGCTTACAAGCGTATCATTTTCTTTTAAAATTTCAAATCAACAATGTTCCCAACATCAATCAACAAAGTTTCATCATCAAAATAGTCAAAATAGATATACATCGCAAAACACATGAACTTGTGGTTTATGTAAAAGTGCGTAGTAACCTTCCATTATTTTTAGTAGATCTTTCTATAAATAAAATCGATTTCTTGAGAGTCTTGTTTTTACAGAGAATGCATTTGTACATCTTCTAGTAAAAAATTACAAAAATAATTCTTTTTTTTTTTAACTTTTTGTTACACAAGTGTCTACACGCTTGTGTGTTCACAAAAATCACCTTTGTTTAGGAAAGATCCGGCTTTAAAAATATGATTTCACCTTACACTTGGTTCTTCGAAAATACCACTTGTAGGTCTTTAGATCTACTAGTTTAGAACTCCTTTTTACAAAAAGAATCACTTTTACACAAGTTCATGGTTAAGTAGTAGTGTTCTTCATCTAACCACTTTTCACACTTTAACATACACTAGGTCATGTTCCATGAACATGACTTAGCCGGGTTAGACGACGATCCGAACTATTACTAGCATAAAACAACACTAAATAATCATAACAAAACTAGTTTTATAAGTTTTACACCAATATTTACTTATTAACCACCAAGTTCATCACCTTTAGTAGACTTTTAATTTTGTTCTTACATGTTCATGAATTTCAACCGACAAAATTCTTAGTAACCACTTTAGATAAGATCAAGAAGGCGTTTAGAGTCACTTACTACTAGCTCGAGGCTAGGGAAGAAACTAGTCAAAAAACGGGTGGTTAAAAGCGTCGTAGAGAGGTCCTTGGCAATCCGTAAGCACCGAGCCTCCTTATACGAGATCCTTCACACTTGTATGTTAATAAAATGCCTTGATCAAAATGGAAAAATGGATGGTGGGTGGTGCTATGGTTTCGGCCGTAGGTATAAGAGGGAAAGAAAGAAAGTTTTTTTTTTTTTTTTGTTAAGTGGGTGAATGTGATGGATGGGCTCAAGGTTTCTTTTATAGACCAAGTTAGGAAGTTATCCAAGGGTTAATGTGTTATTAAGATATTAAGCATCCATGATTATAATATTCAAAAAGTGTGTGGTGGTGTCCCCTTGGGGGAGCCGATCTCGTTGGGGGGTAGGGGTAATTGGGTTAGTTTTCAACTATTTAGTTAGTGTTAGTTTGGTAGAATTAGGAGGTTAACTAGTTACTAGTATGTTGTAATTTATAACGGGTGTTAGGGTACTCGGGGACCCTCACTGGCTCAGAAAAAGAAAAATAATGTTGATGTCAATATTTTTATGTCCCGGGTTAAGTCCGGTTGTTTGGTTGGATACTGATCCGTTAAAGTGCTTAACAAAGCTTTAGAGTGTCTTTAATATTATCTTTAGTGACACAATTTATTCCTGATACTTTGGAAAGTGTCTAGTAATATTTTTCTCATATTTTGGCACATTACTAGTTAGTTTTAAATGCTGAATTTTTTTTTAAAGTGCAGAATTTTGTACTCAAAGTACGTTTTAGGCACATCCGGTCACTATACTTATCACCTAGGGACACAGTTTTACAATCCTCACCTCCCTACACTCCCTACTAGTGTAGTAAACTATTCCCGGCTCATACTGGCCTTAGAGACAGTAACTATCTGATGCTGGTTATATCAGCATGTTTAATGGGTTATCCGTTCATTGTGCTACTGTGCTTTTGTGCATCAAGTTTGTCACTAAGGCTTGTGTGTAAATAATAGAGTGACAGTAATAAAGTATGATGCATGAACATGTATATATCAGAATTCAAGTAGCAGTTTAATCACAGCTGTATGCAAGCACAGTAATTAAGCAGTAATTAAATATTAATTAACTCGTACGGATACCTGGTTTGGTGAGGGTTGTCACAGCGGCTGCGCCGGTTGGGGAAAGGGCGGTTTCCACCTTTGTCTCTCTCGCACTAACAGATCGAGAGAGGGTTTAACAATAAGAATTGGGTGGGTGAAACAGAGAGAGAATGATTGGGATGGAGAGAAAGATGTGTTTTGGGGTGTGTTTGAAAGAGAGAATGACGTATCAATTTTTTATTAACCAAAATACATAAAATGTCAAACTTATTTTGAATTAAAAAGTAAAAACCCATTATTAACTTGCTAGGGTAATTTACTAGAATGCAAAACAAGCAAGCACTCTCCAAGATTTTCCACAATGCCAATAGTTAGAACATTATTTATTTTTATGCAAAATACCTTAACTTTATTAAGAACACTATATGAAACCGATATTGCATTTTATTATTACTTGGATTTGTTATAAGTGTGGCTTTTTTGGTTTAGTTTTTTTAACGAACTGTGATATTGTGTGTATTTGTGTTCTCTTTAGCTTGCTTGAGATTTCTTTTAAGTTTTCTTATTACTATCAATTATGACGTACTATGTTTTTTATTTATGTTTGATGTGTCGAATAGAGCAGGCGTAGTGAACCAAACACATGCATATATCGTTTTGTCATATTATGTATTTATTTTTTGGGTTTTAACTTTTGGTTGCTATAGTGTGTGCTGGTACTGAACATGTATCGTAACGAACTGAACCGATAATAACAGAATTGTTGTTGTGTCCCTGCCGCAACGCGTAGGTTGAATAACTAGTTAATAATGTATATAGTTTTTTTTTTTTTTTTAATGTTTCAAGTATGTGTCAAATTCTTAACGCCCTTGTGTGCCTTGTATATGACTTAATTTATATTTAAAATCGTCATTCTTTCTTCTTCTAGATCCTTCTCTTTCAACGACGGATCTTCATTCAGGTAGTCAAGCTTCGCCATTCAACCATCTACTCTGTTTGATCTTCAAAACCCATCTCTCTTCAAAACCACACGCGCGGGAGCTGACGGCGGCGGCGTTCTCTCCCAAGGTAACCTTCATCTCCGACGATCACCCCACTGTCACTGTCACTGAAGCTGCCTTCCTCCACCGAAGCTGCCTCCGCCCCTGTCAACTCTTCATTTTACCGATCTTCAGTTATGGCTTGTACACAGCGATCTACTCAGGTTCAGCAACCGAAATAAAGGTAATAATCCACCGATTAAACTCACTACTGTAGTTATCAATTAGGTCAACATCCCCACACCATTTTCCTCTGCAATCAACAAAAGTTATTAATTTTGTGGGAAAAAAACTGAATTTGCTATTTTGGGTTTCTTGATTTTGCAATCTAAAAGTGGGTTTGCTTTGTTTTGTTCTGAGTCGGAGAAATCTTGAAATTTGGGGGAAAATTTTGGCTGCAATTGGTTGGAGCAAAAGGGGAACATTTTAGTAGGGGTGTTCAAAAAAATCCGAATCCGAAACCGAAATATCCGAAAACCGTATCCGAAATATCCGAATTTTCGGATATCCGAATTTTCGGATATCCGAAAATCGGATAATCCGAAAATTCGGATTCGGATAGTGATTTTGAGAAGTAACCGAAAAATATCCGAAGTATCCGAAAAATATCCTAAGTATCCGAAAAATATCCGGAGTATCCGAAAAATATCCAAAATTTATATTCGGATATCCGAAACTATCCGAAAAATCTGGTTCCAAATATTAAAAAATAATAAAAAAATAAAAATTAAATAAAAAATTGGATATTCGGATATCCGATTAGATATCCGAACCCGAATCCGAAATTTCGGATATCTGAAAATCGGATATCCGAAATTTCGGATTCGGGTTCGGATGTCAATATTTCACTATCCGAAATTTCGGATATCCGATTTTCGGATATCCGAAAACCGGATTATCCGATCTTGAACACCCCTACATTTTAGGGCTCTTGAGGAATTGATTCTTGTTCATGTTAAAACTGGGATCTGCCATAAGTGGTGCACTCATGACGTAGCTTTTTCTTGGTGGGGTGTCTGGGAGGGTGGGCAACTGTAGGTTGCTTTCCTCTCCTTCTCACCTTGAGACGGGGGACTTGTTATCACTTTACGATTTTGATTATCTTCAATGGGCTCTACTAAGGGTAGGAGCATGGCATCCAGTGCCTCTGAAGGGGATGTTGGCTCCACCTTGTCCAATGGAGTGTGGCTATGCCCCTTTAGGAACTTCCACGAGTGTAAAGACGACAAGCCTGGGTTTTCTAGGTATAACAGATTGATCGCGCATTTTCAACAATTTCATTTTAAAGATAATCGTAAAGAATTCCTTCAGGATGCGCTTTCCAAGGATTTAGACTTGTTTTCGAATGTTGGGGAAAGCATGCAGGTTATCGGATATTGGTTGTGTGGGAGGTGCATGAAGACACACGCACTTAGTAGGGGGTGTCATCATCCTGATGGTGTTTTCACGTTCTCCGAGAAATCCGGGTCTGATGAAGATTTTGTCATGGGGATCCTAAGGCCCCAAGATTCTGGGATGGTTTTTGAGCTTAGGACCCCGCATGGAGTGATGGGAGATGTCGCTCTCCTTGAACGTGTTTTCCCCCTTCTGGTTAGAACTGTTAAGAGCATCCCCCAAGCTGTTGTTTAGCATTTGCACAAGCTTTGACAGGTACCATCCATAAAGTAGTAGCTTCCCGTGGGACTGTTGAAAGCTGGATGAAACTCTTGCTCTTACTTCTTGTACCCTGAAGGTGGTTAAGCTGTCTTCCAGGTAAGAGTGAAGGTCGGTAATCGAAAGTCATTGCAATGTGATAGTATTTTGCGTGCCTTAGCTATGTGGAAGGAAGGTTCTGGTTTTGAGGTTTTGGTCAATTCCCTCCTCACCGATAGTGGAGAAGGTGTCGTGCATGGGGGGGGACACTAGGAGATAGCTGAGGAGGTTAGCCCCAACATCAAGCAATGTCTTAGGAAAGTGAGTGATGGTTACTTCACTACTGCAGTTAAGGTGTTGTGTTCCAGTGGGGTTGCTCCCCGGGGGGAATCTACCATGCAAGCCCTTATTGACAAACATCCCTTCGCGCCATCCCCGAACCTCCCTTTAACCCCTCTTTCCCAACTTGTGTTATCCGTGGATGAAGACTGCGTCCATAGGTGTGTGAAATCTTTCCCAAAATGGACATCTTGTGGGCAAGATGGCCTCCGAACCCAACACCTGTTGGACGATCTTAGCGGCGAGGGGTCGGTGACTGCCTCGAGACTACTTACTGCCATCACAAAAGTGGTAAACCTTTGGCTAGGGGGGTTATGTCATAGGGTGCTCGCAGATTTTGTTGCTTCGGCCCCTAACCCCTTTATTGAAACCTGATAATGGAATTCTCCCCATTGTTGGGGGGTAATTTGGAGAAGATTGGTCTCCAACGTAGCCATGAAGTAAGTTGGGAAAGAAGCTGTTAAGTACTTGGGGGACTACCAATTTGGGGTGGGGGTCCCCAATGGGGCGGAGGTGGTGCTGCACAGCGCTAACAGGTTCCTTAAATCTTTTCATTCAGATGGCTCGCTGGCCATGCTTATGGATGATTTTTCCAATGCTTTCAACTTAGTTGACCGTTCGGTTTTGCTTCGCGAGGTCCATCGCCATTGCCCATCCATATTCCTGTGGGTTCAATTTTTGTATGCCCAGCCTGCTAGGCTATACGTGGGGAATGACCGCATCAGGGCATTCACGGGGGTCCAGCAAGGGGATCCCTTGGGACCTTTACTTTTTTTCCCTAGCCTTACACCCCTTACTACTTCAGGTGCAGGAAAACTACAAACTCCCCTTCCATGCTTGGTACTTGGATAACAGGACGGTTATCGAGGACGCTGTTCAGGTTGCTAAAGCTCTTGACATCATCAGTTTGGGGGTCCAGCCTTGGGGCTAGGGCTTAATATTAGAAAAACTGAGGTATTTTGGGCGACATGCAATGGGGTGAAGGCCCGGCCAGGGCTTTTCCCCAGTGAGATTGGGAGGCCGGAGAGAGGTGTCAAACTGCTAGGAGGGGCAGTCAGCCGTGATGCCAGTTTTATTAGTGGTCTCGCGGCTAAGAAGGCAACGCGAGCTGTTGACATTATCGGACACCTTCCCTTGTTGCGGGATCCTCAAAGCGAACTCCTCTTGCTTAGATCTTGTATGGGGGTTGCAAAATTGCTATTTGGTTTTCGAACTTGCCAACCCCCCTTTGTAGATGATGTTGTTTCATGTTTTGATAAAGGTCTTTGGGGGGCAATAGAAGACACTGTCGTATGTGGGAGGCCTTTTCTTGGTGAACTCCAGTGGTGGATCGCGACCGTGCCGATGCGGCTTAGTGGGTTGGTCCTTCTCTAGGCCCGGGATGTGGCTGCCTATGCCTTTGTGGCTTCTAGGTCTCAATCTTGGGAGTTGCAGGACCACATCTTACGTAACAGTGGGGTTGCTAACACTGACCCGGATTATGCCAGCGCCTTGGAACGCTTGCATGAGTCTCTACATGACTTTGATCTCGGAGGTTTCTCTAACAAGGACACCGCCCTCAAAAAGCCACAAAAAACTTTGGCGAATGCCCTTTGTTGTCAAATCGCATAAAGTTTGGGAGAAGATTTCCATTTGTCCCCCCGCCAGAAAGTCGTTATTGAATGCCTACAGAGGCCTCACGCTCAGGATTTCTTAACTGTTATTCCTATTGAAGGTCTGGGTCAACGTATGTCAGCGGTGGAGTACCGGTTAATCCTTAAGTACCGTCTGATGATCACCATTTTCCTGAATGATAAAACTTGCCTAGTCTGTCGTAAAGCATGTCTGGATAAATACGGGGAGCATGTGTTACACTGCAGAGAGTTGTCGGGGTTTAAGTATCGCCATGACTTTATTCGAGACGCGTTAATGGATATTCTCAGACGAGCAGGGATCTCGGCAAAGAAAGAGGCACCGGTTAATTTTCTTACAGACCCGGCGGAAAGGAGGTCCACCATACGCCCGGCTGACGTGCTAGTTTTTGGTTAGGAGGGCAGGAAACATGCTTGTGTCGATCTCACAGATGTATCCTCTTAGCCGGGTTCCAGGAAAATGGGTGTGTTGCGGGGCAAGCGGTACTGAAAGCAGAGTCAAAGAGGTTGGAAAAGCAAACAAAAGCTTGTGAGGATATTCGACATGCCTTTGCCCCCCTGGCGTTTGACACGTTCGGCTTCTTGGCGCCGGAGGCGGTTTGGTTCTTCTCTAGAGTTCAATAATCACAATGCACAACGAAAGATGGGATTTTAAATTTATATTATAAAAAAGTTGTCACACCCTGATATTTCCACGTATTACCGGTGGGCCCGGTGGGGAGTATCGTGACGTAGTTGATATCATCGTAGTCAAACAACACAATTTAAATGCACAGCGGAAGCAAAAGATGAATCACATTACAAACCGAATATAAGTAATATCAAAGTATTACAACGGAATGTAAAAGATCCACAGGCGGATCAAAAATAAAAAGGAAAACTGTTCAATAGACTTCGACATCTAGAGCTTGCGAGACTTGATTATTGATGCCTGGAGTATCCAGCCTATTACGTATAGTACCTGCACTTAGCCTTTTTGGAAAATACGTCAGTTTACACTGGTAAACAATTAACTGACTCATTTTGAAAAGAGTTTAAGAAAATTAGTTTAAATGCACACGGCACAAAATATCTTTTATAACTTGGGACATTAAGTTCAAAATAATCTTGTATACAGTTTTACTTATTTGTCGTCCGTCAGTGCTGGTTAGAAGAGCCGGTCAAGATTAATTGACACGCCACAGGTATAATGCCCACAAGGTTGATTCCTTTAAGTGGATTACCAGTTTTTACATATGCAACTGTCAGGTGTATGCCTACACCCCGTGCTTAAGTTGTGGCCATTCTTATTAATGATGCCAAGGATATCCGGGACATGGTCATTTAACCCCCAAAGGCCATACACCAAATAATACAGATTAAAACGAGTTATGTAAATGCGTTAATTACAATCCGATTTAAATGACTACATACCCGACCAAGCGGTATTATTATAATACCGTATCCCAAGCCCGTATAGGGAAAATAAGTTAAAAGTATTTACCTGAGCAAATATTCAAATTTATCTCAACCGTATTCAATCAGCAATGCAGATAGCTTTTACTGGTCTCCTAATCTGGAACGAAGGTTTTTAATAACCTATTAGATTCCTAACGGGTTTTAATTAAGCCTATGCTTAGACCAGCTAGTTTTAAAGGAAGATATACGGTTCAAACGCAAGATTAAGCGAAGACCGGATTAGAATGTGATTTAGACCCGACAAGTTTGAAGACTTGTGTAATATGGGTTAACTAAACACATTCTGGGTTTTGAGATAAAAATGATAAGGTTTGACCCGTTTCGGTCAATTTATGCAAACTAGTTACATAAACCGTACCGAACGTGATAAATGCGTAACGGGTAACCAATTGAGTCATGAACAGGTTTTCTATGTTAATATGCCTTAAATATGTTGTGATATCAGTAGGATATTGTAACACCCTAACACGTAATATCTTACAAACGACGCAGCGAAAAAAGTGCCTTAAAAATTTCTTTCTTTATTAGACACATTACTCACATGACGGATCAAATACGTAATGTCAAACATTAACTAAAAGAAATATACAACATTCACTTTTATTTAACACTTTAAGGCGTTACATAATTAAAGCTATGTGACTATCCTCTCCGTACAATCCTTGCTCTCGACTCGATCCATGTCCGCTTCCCTTCGTTAGAGGTAGAAGAATTCCGTGTAGTAACTGTGGACATCACATACAACTTAACCGTTAGTCGTTAACAATATCATAAGACATGATTCTTATATAGTTTAATATTGCATAACATTTAACAATACAAGATTAGATTCATTATACTATCCTCTCGTATTTTCTTGTTCCGAGTTCGACATCGTTACCTCATGAACCCGATGTTCTCATACCTGCATTACATTCCAATCTCAAAACACATCATTAGTATTCGTCAATACTCATATGTATTGAAATCATTCCTACGTATATACATAGCGAATTAAATTCATACATGCGTACAATACTACATTTATACATACTTACGAGCTCTTAATTACCACTTAAATTTTCATGTACTTATTCCAATACGTCATATTCGCAGCTTTCCATTATATAATTTTGTACATATTCATATATCATGAAATATTTTTAGTTATATAATGTTTAAAACATATCTAGATAAGCCTGTATATCAAAACAAACAATTAAACAATCAAATTGCCAGCTTTATTGCCTGTCGCGGGCCGCGACAGGTTTAGCTTATGCTTTCACGGGCGCGAAGCCCCCTGGCAGGCCGCGACCAAAATGATGCTTATCCGTCGCGGGGCGCGAGAGTCTAATTTCGACAGAAAGTTTGCAGCTGGGAGCTGCATATTCCCAGCAATACCATTTTTCACGAAAACGTTCATAACTCCCTCAATTTATCTGTTTTACAATCTGTTTCTTCCTACACGATCGTAATTCAGTCCTCTAACGTATGGACCTAATATCTAATATCCGGACTAAAGAAATTCTTAACTTATACGTTTTCGACTTTTACATTCATTTACTAGTTATTTGACCCGTTCATGTCCTACCAAACAACTCATTCGTTTATACTTAAAACTCACAACCGAGTCTTTTAACTATTAATCCGCACCTCCGTTTCTCAACTAGCGATCTAATATACAATTAAACTTATTACCCGGTTATAATACCGTAGCCATTATTTAAGCATCATTCCCTCATATCAATAAGATCTCATTTTTTTGACCCGTTTGGTCTACTTAGCTAAAATTTCCGAATTCATACAACAAAAGCCATATTTAACTTCAATCGTCAATATGTTTAATAAACTAGACGTTACCTTACTTAAATAACTAAGAAGTGATTTCAGAAATCACTTACCTCGTGCATCCGAGTTCGTGCATAGCTTCCCTATTTACTTTTGACCCATTGCCCTTCCATGCTCGTGTCCATGTTGACATGGCTCCTACGCTTTCAGGTTATCATCAACACATTCTTGTTAGCATACATCATTGTACTTGGTAACGAGCATACATTTGCATAATTTCACATTCAACTTGCATTAATCGTTCCTAACAAGCATACGACATGTACCCGATTTCACATCCTTTCAAACCCATATAATCCATCATGTCATTCCATTTATAAAATATCTATATACCATGTACCATACGATTATCTATAATCTTATAAATTATAATCACAACAACAAGTCTAGTTGATGTTCCTTATGTGTAGTTGACTTTCAGAGTCAACGCTTTATCATTTTAACTTTTGGTTTAATCTCATATACTCATGACATCATAATAGGCTGTTTTGGGACGTCTTTTTACTGTACTTACGAGCTTGCAAAAATTACAATCTTTTTACGTGACGTGCCTCTCAGAGGGTTTATCCTTGTGTTAAATTTTTTGAGTCTAACTCTCTATAAAAAATTTATAAAAATTCATTTACTAAGCTGCAATCAGATTCGTCACTTCTGGCTGCAGCTTACGGAAAAATTCATTTAAAATTCCTCGTTTATCCGATTGACGAAATTCCAGTTGGAGATTTTTTATATCACCTAAAGCTACCTATAGTAAAAGTTTGAGATCATAACTCAATTACTAAATTGAGTTATGACATTCGTAATGGGCTGCAAATTCTGCCAGAAAACGCAGCTTGAACCTTCGATACAGAAAAATTCATAAAACTTTCATTTTTCGTCGAAAAAATGCCATTCCAGGTGGGTTTGAAAGGTTTTTCCTGGGAGTTCATCACAAACTCAGTAAACTTCAGCTTTTGACAAGATTTGACCCAGTTATAGCCTATTACATTCGGCTGTAACTTTCTGGACAGATTTAATTTTCACCAAATCTTTTCTAAATATCTCTCATTCTAACTTCACCTAGACATTTCATCATACACCTTGTGTGCGTACTACCATCTAAGCCTAATGTACAAGGGTTTCAAGTATGTTCTTCCCAATTTCATCTCATGAACCATCACATTCACGCAAAATCCCAAAATCATCAATTCCACATCAAGTTTATCTATCAAATAACATCTTTACATTACATAATCATAATATAACACCTACAAGTTCATCATGATTATCTTCTTCTCACTCATGCAATGGGTTTCATTCTAATTCATCCAAATAACTAAAATTTAACCATGATGCAACTTCAACATGATAGTATTAATAAGTATTCATTCTAATTTCAACCTAATTCACGGATTATACAAAACCCACTTCATTCAAGATCACCAAATCTAAGTTTTAAGACATACCTCATGACCCCTTGTGTAGGTGATCATTAATTCGTGTTCAATCATATGTTTAAGCTCCAAATTTTCCTTTAATTGAAGTTTCTTCATGATCTAGGGTTTGAACCCTTGTTCTTCTTTCTCCTGGAAGTCGACACACATAAACACACACACTACTATGTGTGTGTGTTGTGTTTTAATTTTATTTATTAAAATTCTTGTTTCCCTTTTAACGGTTTTGGTCCCTTAACTTTCGTTTGATAATAAATGAGACTAAAACTCTTATCTTGTTACTTATATTCATGTTACCACTAACGGTACTTTAACCGTTCCTTTATATTAACCGGGTTTAAAATTACCAAGCCCATTTTTGGGGCGTTACAGATATCTTCCATTATGCCCAAAACGGATTTAAACTCAAATTAAGCCCCGAAGGGGTATTTTGGTCATTTTAAAGATTATAAAAGAGATTAAATATAAATCTGAGGTTCAGGTCTGAATTAATCAGTAAAAATATTTAATTTAATAATTTATATCAGTAGGGTATTACATATATGTGAAATTTATCTTTTATAACCAAACTATGCACCGTAGGGGCATTTTGGTAATTTCACATAGGCTTTTAAAGGTCAAATTTGGAAATCTGGGTTCAAAAACTTTTCTTACTGTTAAAGTATATAAATTTACTTAAAACATCTGTAGATATTAAGTTTTATATGCCAAAAATAGTTTTAACTCATACTATGCGTTTAAAACGCGTAAAAGTCAGTTTTAAGCGATTTTCGGGTTATAATAGGAAATCTGAGTTTTTAATCAGTTTATAAAGTTCAAAATATTTTACTTATCATATAAAATCAGTAGCAAAAAGTTTGGTGTCAAAACATTATGTAAAACTCATTTTATAGGTCAAAAGGGCAAAACCGACAATTACCGAATCAAGGCATGAACCCTATGCCATGATCAGTTTAAAAATAAATATAAATCTTCAAAAATCCCAAAATATTATATTACATCATTGGGTAAAAATTTTGGTGTCAAAATTTAGGTTTAGATAGGCTTTATGCTAATAATGCCGTTTAATTAATAAAAAGCTTTCAAATTACGATATTGAGCATAGCTCCTAATTTAAACCTCAAACTGATGTCAAATTTTTAGGACATGTTTATAAATCAGTAATAAAGGTTTTTGTCCTCTCACATTTTCAAAAAATCTCGTTTTAAGGTCAAAAGGGCATAATGGTCAACTTTTAAGCATTTAACGGAAACATGCAATGAAATAGGATTTCTAAGGAACCAAGTTGTATAACCTTGGAGGGTTATACTAACATATAATACGGTCCTAAATAAATCCCAAAGCATATTTAAACTAAGCTAAATCGGGTCAGAACTGAAAGTCAAAGCAAAAGTCTACTTTTGCGACTTTCGGTTCCGAACCGAGCCTAAACCCAAAATTGACGGGTTGAACATGCTTAGACATGTTCTTACATTAATTACCAAGTTATATAAGTGTTAAAACAGGTTTCATAACTTCTACATTGTTAGTTACGAGTTTATTTGCAAAAATGGCTTTCTGTTGACTTTTTAATATTAAGTTTGACCCGACAATTGACCTAGTTAGAGTGGAAATCAGAGGGTGCCCTTTTAAGGGTTTATTATCCACATAATTACCAACTCATATCCACTTTCAATTCGAATAATGGCTGGATTGATAGTGATTAAACAGAAAGTCAAAGTTTAATCATGATAACCTTGACTTATGGCAATTAACTAATTAAAACTTAATTAGAGAAGCTAAGAGTACTTACATATGGTCCTATGGACTGAATATAACTCAGAGGAGGTGCCAAGGTGTTCAGGATCCTCAGATTTGAGAGAGAGCAAGAACTCAAGAAAATGGTGCAAGTGAAATGAATTGGGTTCTTGGTCTATTTATAGTGTTTGAGGGAAAATGGATGATCAACAAGTGTTGAGGAGGTTTGTAGGATTATTACAGCTGTTATAACAGCTGTTGTGATCAGCTTGTTGCCCAAGAAAAATGTTTGGTAGCTGCTGTTTTAGTCCCTGCCATGTTTTATTCATATTTTAACTTTCAAAAACAACCATATCAGTCCCTGCAGGTTTTTAAGGCATATATTTAAGTTTCAGAACTGACATAATCAGTCCCTATAGGTTTTTAATGCATATATTAAGTTTCATAACTGACATAATCAGTCCCTGCAGGTTTTTAATCCCTTTCAGACTTTCAGAACATGCAGTTTCAGTCCCTGTACTTGTTAAATGTCATTTCTGACTTATTTAAGGCCCTTTAACCTCATTTCAAGGATCTACTATGAATCCTAAACATAGGGGACATGAAACATGCTAAAAAATATGTCGGATGTCGGTTCGTTTGGTCGTACGGTCACGTTGTTCGGCTAATTACGACGAAACACGAACGGATGCGAAAAACGATCTAAATTACGCGACGAATGGAATTTTATCATGCCGAACACTAAAATAAAATATTTTAGTGGTTACATGAATTTTTGGATGTCCGGGTATATTCAGAATGTAAGATATGCGCGAAAATGCAAACTTGTGCACTTTTTGACACTTTTAGTCCCTGGTTGACATAAAAGCTTATTTTTGCGCACCAAACACATCTAAGCCTATATCTGAGCTATATAAAGGATATTTCGGGCATGTTCAACTTAGGATCATATTCCGAAAGGTTCGATACCCTACGAATAGGTATACTTTTGCAGTTTGACGCAATTAGTCCTTTAATTGCGCAAAGTAGCGCGGATTGTCGTTTAATGATATCCAAGCCCTCCATGGCCCATAATGGGTATACCCAAGCATGTTCTTAAGTATTTCTACGCTCTCGTTCGCTCAAATGGTCACCGAAAGGCTTAGATTCAAAAGTTGACGCTTTTGGTCCCTCTAATGCGTAAACTTGCGCATATCACCGTTTAATAGCATCGAAGTCTTATCTAATCCATGTTAGGCATTCTTGAGAGTATTATTAACCATCACGATGCTTCGGGTTTGTTAAAAGGTCATTTAGAGGTATAATTAAACATATTGACGCTTTAACCCCTTAAACTTGCGAAGTTGCGCGCAACGTCACTTAAAGGCATAAAAACCTTAGATGGCCAATACTTGGCATTCCCGAGAGTATAATTAAATATCATGAAGCTCTCGGTTTGTTAAAAGGTTACTCAGAGGTAAGAATTAACATGTTGACGCTTTTAATCCTTCATCGCGCAAACTTTAAATTAATTACGCAAACTGCTACTCTTAATCAACGAGCGGCTCAATTGTGAATATAAATACCGTAAGAGGTTATTCAGAAACTTATTTAAGGTATGTTGACACTTCTAGTCCTTTCATAATCAAAGTTTTTGATTTTTCAAAAAATTAGTCCCTAAAATTCAACGTTTGACTTTATTAGGGTTATTTACACGTGTCAATACATTATTGGACGTGATTTTACGAGGTGTTACAAAAGTACAAACTAGAAAACAATGTATAAAATTATTACAAGTTGTTTGTACTATGAAGATCCACAGGCGGATCGAATGATATAAAATAAGACTTGAGACTAATAGGGTCTTTTTCCGTAGAGTTGCAAATTCCAATAACTAAAGACCGAGCAGCTCCAACCTATTCCGTATGTTGGTGCATATTCGGTGACAACAGCTTAATAGTTTGATTATTTAGTCTTTGGATATTTTGTATTGGGCTTAGCTTATTGGTTAGTGAGTTTATTGTTGTATTGGGCTTGGAAAATGGCCTAGCCCAGTAGGAAGCCCAGTTCACAAACATGTGGTATATAAACATGTTTTGTGATTAGGGTTTTAGTAGTAAGAGAATTCTAGAGAGAGAAAGTAGAGAGAGAGTGAGAGATTTCGAAATTTGGGTTTAGCAAGATCACAGAGATAGGCTGTGAGGTTGTGAGGTCTTGAATTGATTGAAAACTGCAAGTTGGATAATCAATAGAAGACCTGTTTGATTGTGAATTTCTGTTTTCTACTCGTTTCTGTGATATTCTAGTCTAGAGGATTCCGCACTCTAGATTGGATTGACAATTCTGTGACGATCCGTATGAACAAGGGGACCTACAATTGGTATCAGAGCATTAGGCTCTTGAAGAAGCTCGGTTCAGAATTGGTGGCTGCAGAAACTTGAAGAATTTCGAAAATTTTGAAAGTGAAAAATTAGGGTTTTCAGATTTATTGAGTTTTGATATATTTCTACGAATTTGTGACTGTTTTGATCTTACTGTGTTCTTAGTTTTGCTGATTTGCAGGTTTTCGGGACAGTTTTTGCTGATTTTTGAAGAATTTTTGCTGGACAGATTTGAAGATTCGAAGACTGTTCTTCGTGTTCTTCAAAATTTTCAAAAATTTGTGCTGATTAGGGTTGTTTAATTTTGCAGAAACTGTTAGAAGGATCTGGAATATCTTCAGAAATTTCGAACAGATTGAGTTTCCAAAATTTTCTAGCAAAATTAACAATTCCGCTGACAAATCAGAAGAATTATCTGATCCAGCATATTTACCAGCAAAATTGTGACCTAGCAACTCGGTGACCGGTGAAATTAAATCCAAAGGCGACTTTGGTAACCGTTATACTTGTCCTCGGCGACATTATTACGGTGATCGGCGAAGTTACTAGACGTCGTGCTAGCGAAATTATTTACCAGCGAATTTGATCAGCTAGCATAATTAACCAGTGAAATTAAGCTAGCATAATTAACCAGCGAATTTGATCAGCTAGCATATTTATTCTAGCGAATTTAAAAACCAGCATAATTATAATTCCTCTACCAGCATAATTATAACTACTCTATCAGCATATTTAACTTGGTTTGCCAGCATAATTAGCGTGAAACAGCGAAATTAACTTGGTTTGCCAGCAAAATTAAAAGGTGGAGTATTTATTTAGATACGAATAGAGGAATTAACGTTTTCGAAAATAGAAAGTGATCCGTAGCTCATCTCGACAAACCATTTGCACGACTGGATTCGTGGGATTAAAAAAAAATAAAAAAAATAAAAACGACTCTGGAAAATCCCGAATTTGGTTTTCGACATTATATATCATTGGATTCGTTTTTTCGAGGCGATTCTAACGGTATAATTTGGTAAAAACAGTTTTTGGAAAAAATTTGTACGGTTTTTATCAGTACGCTTACGGTAAAACGTGTTAAAAGATGGTTAAAATGGATAAGGTCAGTGAGACTGTCAAGAATTGGCCAAAGCTGAGAAACGTCAAAGATTATTATGTCTGGAAGGAGGAGTTTGAATCGGTTGTGAAGAGTGAAGATATTAGAATTTGGTGTTGTATGATTGATGGATATGTTGCTCCTACACGTCGTGTTGAAGGAAGGGTTAAGGTGATTTCTTATGAGATGATGGATGAATCTGAGAAACTTATAGTTGATGTTGAGAAGAAAGTTTTAGCAGTGATCAAGAAGTCCTTGCCTGAGGGAAATAAACATACCATCAAGCACTATGGGACTTCTAGAGATCTGTGGGAAGGTTTAGGAAAACGTTATGAGAATTCATTAAGGAAGAGTGTAGGAGGTCGTGCTTTAGATGGAAATGCAGATGCTGTGGTAGAAGAGAAAAAGAAAGATGATAAGGAGAATGGTGAGAAGAAGGATACAAAAGTTTCAAAGGGCTTGACTGATGTGAACGGACTTACAGTAGAGGTGAAGGTATCATCAAAATCTGTAAGTCATACATGTCATAATTGCACTGAACTACAGGGTAAAGTTGACAGACTATCGGAGCAAAACAAAATTCAGTTAGCTGAATTGCAAAAATTAAAATAGTCAAATGTTCTTTTGATTAAACGAGAGTCAAATTGTTTAGATAAACTCAAATCAAATGAACAAGAAATCAACAGTTTAACAAGCAAAGTCAATGAACTGTAACAGGTCATTGATTTGGCTCGTGAAACTGTAAAGGATAAAACTAATGAATTTTCTGAAAAGTGCAGGGAATTGGCCGTTGCACAAGACCAAATTGTTGAACTTAAAGGAAAGTTAGACAAATTTGGAAAATCTTCATTAGTCAGGACTCAAATTCAAGCAAGTTTGAAAAAGAGTAATGATAAAAAGGGCTTGGGGTTTAGTAAAGCCTCATCTTCTAAAAATCAAGACTACTCTTTTTTACCTGATGAAAACGAGTTAATTGATTTTGTGCCTACTACACCAGCTGTAGTGGATCCGATAGCTGTGGACTTGCCAAGTAGTCCAAAATCTTTGAAAGAATCTGTTGGGTTTAACAGTACACCTCATAAATCGGATGAGGATACTGAAGACGACAAGAAGAAAACATTTAAAAAGAGATTTAACAAAAAGAGAATTTATAAGAAAAAATCTTGTTTTAGATGTCACAACAAAGGGCACGTGGCAAGTTGTTGTCCTTTGAAGAAAAATAAGCAAAAAGTTGATGAGGTTAAGGAAGGGAATAGGGTTGGTTTAAATAATAATGTGCAACCACATTGTCAATATAATCAACCAAGATTTCAATCTAAACCTTCATCATCAAGATGATTTGATAGACCAAGAAGCAATTTTACACATTATAGTCATTTTAATGGTAAATCAAATCGGTTTCAAAATCAAAGTAGAAATTTTGGATATCAAAATCGATACCAGACTTCTGGTAATCGAAATTTTCAAAGAAGAAACGAACATAAGGGTTTTAGTAACTCAAATGTTCAATAATATCCAAAAAAATTTCAAAATTCATGGAATGATAATGGGAGAAGAAGGTCAAGATAATAATTTTCAAAGGTCAGAAAATCCGAGAGTTTATTGGAACTCTTATGCTCAAAGACCTAGTGGAAGTTATAAATCTTGTTCAACAATAGGTAAAACATCCAAGACACCAGAAAGGTGTGATGGATATTGGTTAAAAGCATCATATGTGGATTTACATGGTCAACCCAAAACCGGTTAGGTTTGGGTTGTTAAGACTAACTGAGTTGTTGCGTGTATGCAGGATGACCAAGAAGCAATGTTGTAGAAGGCGCTAGGCGCTAGTCGGGCGGTGAGGTACCGCCTAGGGATTAATCTGGATTAATAGGGATTAATCGGAATGGGATTTTTATTTGTATTTTTTCAAAATTATATATATATACCCAATAATATAAAAATAATACTTCAAAATTCACATAAATACTTCAAGTTTCAGATAGTATGGTTCGATTTTGACCGATTTTGACCAATTTTGACCGCCTAGGACCGATTTTGACCGATTAATATAGTCCGATTAATCCGATTTTTGACCGCCTAAGACCGATTTTCACCGCCTACGACCGACTTTGACCAAAACCGATTAATTCCACCGACTAGCTTAAAATTAATCAGTTGCCAACCGCCTAGCGCCTAGGCGCCGATTAATCGGCCGCCTAGGCCGATTTCTGCAACAGTGCCAAGAAGGACTGTTGATGTGTTCGACAGTGGTTATTCCTGTAAAGTGTCTGAGGTGAATAGTAGGTTAAAGTTGGTAACGAACTATTTACTTTAGTGATTATTATGATTATTCTAAAACTTTAAAAGTGAAAAACTTATAGTCAGATTGAAGTGGGAGTCTATTTGTGTTTTAAATTTGTGTTTCTTAAAACTTGCTCCATAAAAACAAAAATATAGGGGGATAAATTTCCCTAAGCCAAAAAGAGTTTAGATAGTGCGTGTGTTTAGGGGGAGTAAGTTATAAATTAAAAATTTTTAAAATACAAAAACATTTAGAAAAATCAAAAACATAAAAAAAATATAGAAAATTTAAAATGAGTTATCACTGTGTGAAAAAGAAGAAATGATAGTACATCAGCAAGTTAGACTGTCACACTCAAACTAAATTAAATTGCTTAAGTGTGATAGCAGCTTCATCATACGACGTACCAGTAGGCAAAAAGCATGAAATAATCAACTTATCAATGTAATATAAACCTAAATAAACTGTGTATGAGTGGGGAACACATCAGTGATGTATGGTTTAATAACCTTAAATCTTGCGTTGATAGATTGCCAAAATCTGAGGTTTTGGGTCTTTATATTGTTATTTCATCCGGGGATATCAGGGGTGCCCTTCTGCTGCATCTAGATATATGCTGACCTAGACACACCCATGATATCTTAAAAGAGCTAAAAATGCCAAAACCCTGAAAATGAAGAAGCTCTCATAGAGAGTCATTAAAAAAATGCAAAAAGCATAAATCGTACCAAAAATGGTATTTGTCTTAGCCCTCGTTATATATTTTGGTCTCTTTGCTGTACGGAAGTACTGGCCTGATCACCAATTATCTAAACGTTGAAAAACAAAACGGATGAATTCAGTATACTCACCTACTACGATGAATCTTTGTGCATACCTTGATCGCGGGGGTATATCCTGAAGTGGGACACACTAGTATATCAGTAATAAAATTACCTTAACGTATCATACGGTAATGGTACTTGAAATGTTCATGCATTTTGTTTAAGTTGACAAACATACTGGTAATCGTCTTGGACTGCTTTTCACAAAAAAATAAATAAAGAATTTGATAATAGTGTGAAAACAATTTGATTTTGCTGATATGATCTTCTACATCATGAGAAACTCTACGCCAAATTAAATAAAGAACCAAGCTGACCACGAGAAACACCTTCGTTGTAGTCTCAAACTTCTACATCATGAGAAACTCTACGCCAAATTTTCGAAGTGCGAATTTTGGCTTCGAGAAGTCCAATTCCTTGGACATGTAGTAAGTGAGCGTGGAATCCAAGTGGATCCCGCTAAGGTGGAAGCAGTTATGAATTGGCAAGAGCCAAAGACGCCTACTGAGATTCGTAGTTTTCTGGGTTTAGCAGGATATTATAGGCGCTTTATCGAAAACTTCTCAAGGATTGCTGCGCCCCTAACTTCGTTGACACGCAAGAAGGTTAAATTTGATTGGGGCCTTAAGCAGCAGGAATCCTTCGACATTCTTAAGAAAAAGTTGAGCAATGCACCAGTATTAACATTGCCCGACGGTATAGAAGAATTTGTGGTGTACTGTGACGCATCACACACTGGTATGGGCTGTGTACTCATGCAGAAAGGCAAGGTTATTGCCTACGCTTCACGACAGCTAAAGGTGCACGAAAAGAACTACACCACCCACGACTTGGAGCTGGGTGCCGTTGTATTTGCATTAAAACTATGGAGGCATTACTTACATGGAACCAAGTGTGTGATCTATTCAGATCACAAGAGCCTTCAACATTTGTTCAATCAGAAGGACTTGAACATACGACAAAGACGATGGATGGAAACTCTAAATGATTATGATTGTGAGATAAAATATCATCCGGGCAAGGCAAATGTAGTCGCTGACGCCTTAAGCAGAAAAGAAAGAGTGAAGCCAATAAGAATCAATGCCAAGCGCATCGAAATCAGGAATAGTTTGAACGAAAGGGTGTTAGCTGCACAGAAGGAAGCTGTGTTGGAAGCTAACTATCCTGAAGAAAAGCTAGGAGTAACTGAGGAACAGTTATCCTATGACAAAGACGGAATGCTTAGATTGAATGGACGAATATGGGTTCCAGTTTATGGAGGACTTCGAGATGTTATTCTCTAGGAAGCCCACAGTTCCAAATATTCCGTTCATCCTGGAGCTGATAAGATGTACCAGGATCTAAAGGCCAACTACTGGTGGATTGGTTTGAAAAAGTCTGTAGCTGCCTATGTAGCTAAATGTTTGACTTGTGCGCAAGTCAAAGCTGAGCATCAGAAGCCGTCAGGTTTGTTACAACAACCTGAAATTCCCACATGGAAGTGGGAGATGGTGACAATGGATTTTATCACCAAGTTGCCAAAGACGAGAAAGGGAAATGATACTATATGGGTCATAGTGGACAGACTGACGAAGTCAGCACATTTCCTACCCATCAAGGAAACTTACAGCTCAGATATGTTAGCTCAATTGTACGTTGATAAGATTGTAGCTTTGCATGGAATTCCTGTGTCTATTATCTCTGACAGAGATACTAGATACACGTCACATTTTTGGAAGAGTTTCCAACAATCTTTGGGCACTCGTTTAAATTTTAGTACGGCTTATCATCCTCAGACTGACGGTCAGAGTGAGCGTACTATTCAAACGTTGGAAGACATGCTACGTGCATGTGCGATCGACTTAGGTGGTAATTGGGATAAGAACCTACCACTAATTGAGTTCTCCTACAACAATAGCTACCACACCAGCATAAAAGCTGCGCCTTTTGAGGCCTTATACGGTAGAAAGTGTAGATCGCCCATTTGTTGGGCGGAAGTTGGAGATGTCCAACTATCAGGACCAGAGATAGTTTTTGAGACGACGGACAAGATTGTCCAGATTCGCGATCGTTTGAAAGCTGCCAGGGATAGGCAGAAAAGTTATGCGGATCCAAAGCGTAAGGCTTTTCACTTCGAAGTAGGTGATAAAGTGTTGCTTAAAGTATCACCCTGGAAGGGGGTGATGCGATTTGGTAAGAAAGGCAAGCTAAGCCCGAGATACATAGGACCTTTCGAGGTTATCGAACGTGTCGGGTCAGTTTCTTATAAGTTAAACTTGCCTGAAGAGCTCAGTGCTATCCATAATGTATTCCATATCTGTAATTTGAAGAAGTGTTTCGCTGATGAATCACTGGTTATACCGCATACGGATGTACATATAGATGAAAGCTTGAAATTTGTGGAAAAGCCATTGTCGATTGAAGATCGACAGGTAAAGAAGCTTCGAAGGAAGCATGTACCTATTGTTAAGGTCAAATGGGATGCCCGTAGAGGTCCCGAATACACATCGGAGGTAGAATCCACAATGAAAGAAAAATACCCTCATTTGTTTCAGTAAATCTCGGGGTCGAGATTTATTTTAAGGGGGTGAGGATGTAACACCTCGAAAATTTACGTCCAATAATGTATTGAAACGTGTCATGGGCCTTGAATATGTGAAAACATACTTTAGAGGGACTAAAGTTGACAAACAGTGAAACTATGTGAATATAAGGGTCCAAGGTGTCAAAAATTGATAAATAGGCTCTAAAATAACCCTACATGATGTTTATAATCTTAAACGGATAAATCATGGATCATACGAAGCGGAAAATGAGAGAAAGTGAGGAATTACAAACTTCAGGGGCTAAATGTGTCAACATGTTGAAAGTATACCTCTGAGTGACCTTTTGGCAAACCCAAAGCTTTGTAATGGTAAAATATACTCACTAGAATATGTGATAAAAATTTCATCAAGTTTCGTTATCGTATGAGAAAGTTATGATCAAAACCGTGCACGAAGGGTTAAATGCGTTAACGTTAAAATTCGTGACTTTTCGGGTAAGCACAAAGTTAACCAAGGACTTTACCATGTTTATAAAAGTCCCAAGGTCCTTAAAAATCATATTTGAGGGTCTAATTTGCAAGAAAAGGAGCCAAAACCACGTAATAAAGGCCAAGGACTGAAATGTAAATGTTGAAAACTTGTAAAGCTGGTCACCCACTTGTACGCGGCCCGCGTAAAGGGTCTCGCGGCCCGCGAACAGGTCACCAGCGACAAAACATGCGCAGCTGCCAGTTATCAGTCTGATCTCGGTTGTTTCCAGCTGTTGTCGATACCTGGGGCTCTCCAATGGGTTTTAATGCATGTAAGGGCACTTGTCCTCATCCTACAACATCAGAGACTCATGTGGCAACATCAAATAAGATCAAAATTTGGCATAAAAGGGTCTTGTAGTTGCAAACATTCATTACTTGCATGTTCAAAAATTCACAAGATCATCTCTGGAGCTCTCTGGACGTCAAGCCAACTTTCTAGTGATCTCTAAGCTTTATTAGGACTCTTGTAAGTATTCATAACCTTCTCAAATTCGTTCTAGCCTAGTTAATTAGCTAATAGTCAAACCATCGTAAATTTAGTTTGACTTCGTGATTAAACGAAATTTGCTCAGTCTTTTCTCAAATTGAAAGTACCTACAAGTTGGTATTTATGTGGGTAACAAACCCTCAAAAGGGTATTTTCAGATTCCCACTCTAAGTATGTTAATTGTCGAGTCAAAGCTTTTCTTAAAAAGTCAACAGAATGATTATATGCAAATTTAAGCATGATTAGCAATGTAGGGTGCATGCAACCTGTTTGATCATTAAAATAACTTGGTAATTAATGTAAGAACATGTCTCAATATGTTCATCTCGACAATTTTCAGTTTAAACCCGAATCGGAACCGAAAGTCGCATAAATTGACTTTTGCTTTGACTATCAGTTCTGATCCGTTTATGCATGTTTGAGATCTGCCTTAGAGCTTATTTTGGACCAATTTTCATATAATTTTAACTCTCTGAGATTTTACAACTTGGTTCAACACTTATCCGATTCATATGCATGTTTCCGATTTATGCTTAAATGTTGACTATTATGCCCTTTTGACTATAAAACGTGATTTTTGAAAAAGTGAAAGAGTAGAAACATTTGTTACTGATTTATAAACTTGAACCTAAAATTTGATATCAGTTTGAGGTCTAGGTTAAGAGTTATGCTCATTATCGTAATTTGAAAGCTTTATGTTACTTAAACGGCGTAATTAGCATATAGCCTATTTAAACCCACTTTTTGATACCAAACTTTTTACCCACTGATGTAGTATAATATTTTGGGATTTTTAAAGATTTTTATTAAATTTTGGCTGAGCATAACATAGGTCTCTAAGTTTAATTCGGTAAATACCGATTTTGCCCTTTTAAGCCATAAAATGAGTTTTACAAATCCTTTTGACCCCAAACCTTTTTCTACTGATTTTATTTGATAAATAAAATATTTTGAACATTCTGGAAATATAAAAATATCAGCTTTCTTTTAAAAACCCGGAAACGGCTCTAAATCGCCTTTTTAAGCGTTTTTAACGCATAGTATGTACTATAACCATATTAAACATATAAGGTTGATACCTACTGATGTTTTTAGTATATTTTTATATAATAACAGTAAGTATAAGTTTTTGAACTCAGATTTCCAGTTTTGACCTTTTTAGCCCTTGTGAAATTACCAAAATACCCCTAAGGTGCATAGTTTGGTTTTAAATGATAAGTTTCACATATAGATCATACCCTACTGTTATAACATGTTAAATTAAGTATATTTACTGTATAAACCAGACCTGTAACTCAGATTTCTAATTTAACTCTTTTATAATCTTTTAAATGACCAAAATGCCCTTATGAGGCATAATTTGTGTTTAAATCCATTTTGGGCATAATAGAAGATATCATACTGATATTATAACATATTTAGAGCATATTATCTCAGGGAACTTGCATATGACTCTTACGGTTACCCGTAACGCTCTTTTCGCGTTCGGTTCGGTTTATGTAACTAGTTTGCATAAATTGACCGAGACGGGTCAAACATTATCATTTTTGTCTCAAAATCCAGAATGTATTTAGTATACCCATATTATACAAGTATTCAAACTTGTCGGGTCTAAATCACATTCTATCCGGTCTTCGCTTAATCGTGCGTTTGAACCGTATCGTCCTTTAAACTAGCCGGTCTAAGCTTAAGCTTAAATAAAGACCCGTTAGAAATCTAATAGGTTGTTATAGACCTTCGTTCCAGATTAGGAGCACCAGTAAAAGCTACTTGCATTTTGCTTGTTGTGAATTATACTTTACTCAGGTAAATACTTTTAACTTATTTTCCCTATACGGGCTTGGGTTACGGTATATAGAGTACCGCTTGATCGAGCATCAAATCTTACATCTTTGGGTGGTTAATTGAATAATTTGATCGGCTCGTTTAAACAGTCTTGTTCACTTAAAGCCTTTGGGGGGTTAATGACCATGTCCCGGATATCCTTGGCATCATCTTACGAGATGGCCACGACCTGAGCACGAGGTGTAGGCGTACACCTGTCAGTGTATAACTCAATAATGTGGTGGGTCCATTGATCTTTAACCCGGACAAGATCCGGGCTACTGAACGCACAAGTAACATGTAATTCGTTCACAAGATTATATATTAAATAATTATCCCAAGTTATAAAATGTTTTGTGCCACGTGCATTCAAATCAATTTTCAACTCTTTTCAAAATGAGTCAGTTAAATTGTATTTACCAGTGTAAACTGATATATTTTTCCCAAAAGGTTAAGTGCAGGTACTACACGTAATAGGTTGGTTGTCTTCTAGAGCGTCCACAATAAGTCTCGCAAGCTTGGACGACAATAAACTGTTGAACAATATCTTATTTTTTTTATTTTGATCCGCCTGTGGATCCGTTTCGACTATTAGTGATATTTAATATTACACTTTATTAAAGTTGAAGTGAATCTATCTTTGCTTCCGCTGTGCATTTATATATTGTGTTGTTTGTCTATGATGATACCAACTACGTCACGATACTCCCCACCGGGCCCACCGGTGACACGTGGAAAATAGGGGTGTGACAGATCAAGAAGTCATTGCCTGAGGGAATTAAACATACCATCAAGCACCATGGGACTTCTAGAGATCTGTGGGAAGGTTTTGGAAAACGTTATGAGAATTCATTAAGGAAGAGTGTAGGAGGTCGTGCTTTAGATGGAAATGCAGATGCTGTGGTAGAAGAGAAAAAGAAAGATGATAAGGAGAATGGTGAGAAGAAGGATACAAAAGTTTCAAAGGGCTTGACTGATGTGAACGGACTTACAGTAGAGGTGAAGGTATCATCAAAATCTGTAAGTCATACATGTCATAATTGCACTGAACTACAGGGTAAAGTTGACAGACTATCGGAGCAAAACAAAATTCAGTTAGCTGAATTGCAAAAATTAAAATAGTCAAATGTTCTTTTGATTAAACGAGAGTCAAATTGTTTAGATAAACTCAAATCAAATGAACAAGAAATCAACAGTTTAACAAGCAAAGTCAATGAACTGTAACAGGTCATTGATTTGGCTCGTGAAACTGTAAAGGATAAAACTAATGAATTTTCTGAAAAGTGCAGGGAATTGGCCGTTGCACAAGACCAAATTGTTGAACTTAAAGGAAAGTTAGACAAATTTGGAAAATCTTCATTAGTCAGGACTCAAATTCAAGCAAGTTTGAAAAAGAGTAATGATAAAAAGGGCTTGGGGTTTAGTAAAGCCTCATCTTCTAAAAATCAAGACTACTCTTTTTTACCTGATGAAAACGAGTTAATTGATTTTGTGCCTACTACACCAGCTGTAGTGGATCCGATAGCTGTGGACTTGCCAAGTAGTCCAAAATCTTTGAAAGAATCTGTTGGGTTTAACAGTACACCTCATAAATCGGATGAGGATACTGAAGACGACAAGAAGAAAACATTTAAAAAGAGATTTAACAAAAAGAGAATTTATAAGAAAAAATCTTGTTTTAGATGTCACAACAAAGGGCACGTGGCAAGTTGTTGTCCTTTGAAGAAAAATAAGCAAAAAGTTGATGAGGTTAAGGAAGGGAATAGGGTTGGTTTAAATAATAATGTGCAACCACATTGTCAATATAATCAACCAAGATTTCAATCTAAACCTTCATCATCAAGATGATTTGATAGACCAAGAAGCAATTTTACACATTATAGTCATTTTAATGGTAAATCAAATCGGTTTCAAAATCAAAGTAGAAATTTTGGATATCAAAATCGATACCAGACTTCTGGTAATCGAAATTTTCAAAGAAGAAACGAACATAAGGGTTTTAGTAACTCAAATGTTCAATAATATCCAAAAAAATTTCAAAATTCATGGAATGATAATGGGAGAAGAAGGTCAAGATAATAATTTTCAAAGGTCAGAAAATCCGAGAGTTTATTGGAACTCTTATGCTCAAAGACCTAGTGGAAGTTATAAATCTTGTTCAACAATAGGTAAAACATCCAAGACACCAGAAAGGTGTGATGGATATTGGTTAAAAGCATCATATGTGGATTTACATGGTCAACCCAAAACCGGTTAGGTTTGGGTTGTTAAGACTAACTGAGTTGTTGCGTGTATGCAGGATGACCAAGAAGCAATGTTGTAGAAGGCGCTAGGCGCTAGTCGGGCGGTGAGGTACCGCCTAGGGATTAATCTGGATTAATAGGGATTAATCGGAATGGGATTTTTATTTGTATTTTTTCAAAATTATATATATATACCCAATAATATAAAAATAATACTTCAAAATTCACATAAATACTTCAAGTTTCAGATAGTATGGTTCGATTTTGACCGATTTTGACCAATTTTGACCGCCTAGGACCGATTTTGACCGATTAATATAGTCCGATTAATCCGATTTTTGACCGCCTAAGACCGATTTTCACCGCCTACGACCGACTTTGACCAAAACCGATTAATTCCACCGACTAGCTTAAAATTAATCAGTTGCCAACCGCCTAGCGCCTAGGCGCCGATTAATCGGCCGCCTAGGCCGATTTCTGCAACAGTGCCAAGAAGGACTGTTGATGTGTTCGACAGTGGTTATTCCTGTAAAGTGTCTGAGGTGAATAGTAGGTTAAAGTTGGTAACGAACTATTTACTTTAGTGATTATTATGATTATTCTAAAACTTTAAAAGTGAAAAACTTATAGTCAGATTGAAGTGGGAGTCTATTTGTGTTTTAAATTTGTGTTTCTTAAAACTTGCTCCATAAAAACAAAAATTTAGGGGGAGAAATTTCCCTAAGCCAAAAAGAGTTTAGATAGTGCGTGTGTTTAGGGGGAGTAAGTTATAAATTAAAAATTTTTAAAATACAAAAACATTTAGAAAAATCAAAAACATAAAAAAAATATAGAAAATTTAAAATGAGTTATCACTGTGTGAAAAAGAAGAAATGATAGTACATCAGCAAGTTAGACTGTCACACTCAAACTAAATTAAATTGCTTAAGTGTGATAGCAGCTTCATCATACGATGTACCAGTAGGCAAAAAGCATGAAATAATCAACTTACCAATGTGATATAAACCAAAATAAACTGTGTATGAGTGGGGAACACATCAGTGATGTATGGTTTAATAACCTTAAATCTTGCGTTGATAGATTGCCAAAATCTGAGGTTTTGGGTCTTTATATTGTTATTTCATCCGGGGATATTAGGGGTGCCCTTCTGCTGCATCTAGATATATGCTGACCTAGACACACCCAGGATATCTTAAAAGAGCTAAAAATGCCAAAACCCTGAAAATGAAGAAGCTCTCATAGAGAGTCATTAAAAAAATGCAAAAAGCATAAATCGTACCAAAAATGGTATTTGTCTTAGCCTTCGTTATATATTTTGGTCTCTTTGCTGTACGGAAGTACTGACCTGATCACCAATTATCTAAACGTTGAAAAACAAAACGGATGAATTCAGTATACTCACCTACTACGATGAATCTTTGTGCATACCTTGATCGCGGGGGTATATCCTGAAGTGGGACACACTAGTATATCAGTAATAAAATTACCTTAACGTATCATACGGTAATGGTACTTGAAATGTTCATGCATTTTGTTTAAGTTGACAAACATACTGGTAATCGTCTTGGACTGCTTTTCACAAAAAAATTAAATAAAGAATTTGATAATAGTGTGAAAACAGTTTGATTTTGCTGATATGATCTTCTTACTAGTGATTCTCACAAAAATAGAGTGTTAATTGTTTTTGTAAATACTTTACTGCTTTCTTAAAATATCAAAAATACCAAAAATATTTCCTTTTAAAAGGACTTCCATTTTGAATTGACAGGTAGTTGTTTTTGCAAACTAAGATAAAATATTGGTTTATCTTTAAATGTGAAAAAGACTAATGGTTTTTCGAGATACTTGCTTGTGTTGCTAAACATATTGATGCAGTTATCAAAATGAAGTGCAGAATACAAGTAAAGTGCAGATTAAGAGTGAAGTGAAGATGTGTGAAGATGCATGGTAGGTTCATTCTACTACATTGCAGAGAGAAAGAGATATGAAGAGTTGGAGCTTACTTGCTTAACCAAGGATTGCTAGCTAACTGATCTACAATGAATGAAAGTTTTGGAGATTGGAAGCATTAGCTAAGGGGGAGTTTGATGATGTCAGAAACTGTGTAGCTGACGCTATCCAAAGACCAAAAGAACACAAGATGTTTGAAGACAAGGTTACACAATGAAGCTATTGTCAATGGGGAGTCTGTTGGTGCATATTCGGTGACAACAGCTTAATAGTTTGATTATTTAGTCTTTGGATATTTTGTATTGGGCTTAGCTTATTGGTTAGTGAGTTTATTGTTGTATTGGGCTTGGAAATACGTTAGTTTTTACTGTTGAGAATCTGCCAACGACACCCGTTACGGACTGTAAGGGGCTGCTTACGGTCCGTAAGGGACCCTGCGCGCCCACAGATTCTTTGAATGCCTTACACACCGTAAGGCTATAGCATGTGGTTCGTAAGGGCTTGTCAGAAGCCAAAAATTTGGCAATTGTTCACATTTGATCCCTCCATTTAACATCCTCCATATTTTATACAAACCAATCCCTCTCGTCCAACATATCTGGAATATTTTCGAGTGTATCGGACACGTGTTGCCATGTTATTCAATAGAAATTTCCAAGATGTTACATTCTCACCCCCTTAAAAGAAATCTCGTCCTCAAGAATTTGATTCAAATCGATAGGGGTACTTTTGTCTCAAATTAGATTCAACCTCCCAAGTAAATTCTGGGCCACGGCGAGAAACCCATTTGACTTCACGATGGGGATCAATTTCTTTCGAAGCTTTTTAATCTGTCGATCCTCGATCGATAACGGTTTTTCAATAAACCTTAGGTTTTCATCAATCTGCATATCATGTTGCGAGTCATAGCTAGCGACATATCAGTTAGATATTTTTTCAGATTTGAAATATGGAATACATCATGGATTCCACTTAGTTACTCGGATAGCTTAAGCCTATAAGCTATGGAACCAATACATTCGATTATCTCGAATGGTCCTATATATCTTGGCTTAAATTACCCTTCTTTCCAAATCTCATAACAACTTTTCAAGGTGACACTTTTAATAAAACTTTGTCCCTAATTTGGGATTTAAGAGGTTTTCGCCTCTTGTCAGCATAACTCTTCTGCCTATCACGGGCAGCTTTGTGCATGTCACAGATTTGTATAATCTTATCCGTAGTCTCAAGGACTATTTCAGGCCCAAATAGTTGGCTTTCTCCAACTTCAGCCCAACAGACGGGCGTTCTACATTTTCTCCCATATAAGGATTCAAATGGAGCGACCATGATACTCGTATGATAACTATTATTATAAGAGAATTCTATTAGTGGTAGGTTGTCACACCCTCAAATTCCACATGCAATGTTTTACCGCGAGGCGTGTACTGACCAGGATCCAGCCACTAATCACGTTGAACTAATTATTAAAGTTGTAAATTCATCACAATGAACACGATTTGTGATCATTGTTTAAAACTCTAAAACAAAGTTTAAGTTAACAGTGGAAACAAAGTTTAAAAATCCTGACGCAAAACAAAAACCACAAGTTCATAACATAGATAAAATGTAAAGTTTGATAACCCACTGCATTCCCTAAATTGCAAGCCTCCGTGTAACTATACCTAAAGTCTGCAAAGCATGCAATAGTGTGTCAACATAAAGTTGGTGGGTTCACAATTTTAGTTAAGCGTAAAGCGTAAGCGTAAGTTCACAAGCAAAGCGTTATAATTATTGTTTTGGTCAAAAATCTGATTAAGGATAATGTAACCAAACTTTGAATGTGAGGTAGAGTGCTTAATGTGTTGAACAAACGTATGAACAAGTATCAAATGGAAATGACAATGAACACAAGGACTTATACGAGAAAAAAGCCCTTGATCAATGAATGATCTCCGACATAAAAAACCTCGGGTGAGGGAAACTACTGATCACCAACTATATTGAACAATAAAGTGTCACACCCCAATATTTCCACGTATTACCGGTGGGCCCGGTGTGGAGTATCGTGACGTAGTTGATATCATCATAGTCAAACAACACAAATTTAAATGCACAGCAGAAGCAAAAGATAGATTTTATTTCAAACAAGTAAAATTGTAATATTAAGTATCACAATAATAGTTGAAACAGATCCACAGGCGGATCAAAAATAAAAAGGAAAACTGTTCAACAGACTTCGACATCTAGAGCTTGCGAGACTTGATTATTGATGCCTGAAGTATCCAGCCTATTACGTATAGTACCTGCACTTAGCCTTTTTGGAAAATACGTCAGTTTACACTGGTAAATACAACTTAACTGACTCATTTTGAAAAGAGTTTAAAAATCGATTTGAATGCACTTCGGCAAAAATATCTTTTATAACTTGGGACAATTATTAAAATAATCTTGTATACAGTTTTACTTATTTGTTGTCCATTAGGGCCGGTTTGTAGGGCCGGTCTAGATTAATTGACACGCCACAGGTATAATGCCCACAAGGATTATTTCCTTTAAGTGGATTACCACTTTTTACATAATGCATCTGTCAGGTGTACGCCTACACCCCGTGCTTAGGTCGTGGCCATTTCTTTGAATGATGCCAAGGATATCCGGGACATGGTCATTTAACCCCCAAAGGCCATACACCAAATAATACAGAATAAAACGAGTTATGTCAATACATTAATCACAATCCGATTTAAATGACTACATACCCAACCAAGCGGTATTATTATAATACCGTATCCCAAGCCCGTATAGGGAAAATAAGTTAAGAGTATTTACCTGAGCAAAGTATAAATCAAATACATCAAGTGCACGTAGCTTTTACTGGGCTCCTAATCTGGAACGAAGGTTTTAATAACCTATTAGAATCCTAACGGGTCTTTAATTAAGCTTAGACTTAGACCGGTTAGTTTTCAAAAGGAAGACACGGTTCAAACGCATGATAAAGCGAAGACCGGTTTAGAATGTGGTTTTGACCCGACAAGCTTGGAAACTTGTTTAATATGAGTAAACTAAACACATTCTGGATTTTGAGACAAAAACGATATGGTTTGACCCGTTTCGGCTAATATATGCAAACTAGTCATATAAGCCGATCCGAACGCGAACAGTGCGTAACGAGTAACCAAAAGAGTCATATGCAAGTTTCTTAAGTTAATATGCTTTAAATATGACGTGACATCAGTAAGATATCTTCTATTATGCCCCAAATGAATTTAAACTCCAACTATGCCCCGTAGGGGCATTTTGGTCATTTTAAAGGTTATAAAAGAGTTTAAATATTAATCTGAGTTACAGGTCTGATGTAATCAGTAAAAACACTTAATTTAATAAGTTATAACAGTAGGGTATAATCTATGTGTGAAATTTATCATTTCTAACCATACTATGCACCGAAAGGGCATTTTGATAATTTCACTTAAGCCTAAAAGGTCAAAACTGGAAACCTGAGTCTAAAACTTTTGCTCACTGTTAAAATATAAAAATTTACTGAAAATATCAGTAGGTATCAAACCTTATATGTTTAAAATAGTTTTAGTACATACTATGCGTTAAAAATGCTTAAAAAGGCGATTTAGAGCCATTTCCGGGTTTTCAAAGGAAAGCTGATATTTTTATTATTCCAGAAGGCTCAAAATATTTTATTTATCATATAAAATCAGTAGCAAAAGGTTTGGGGTCAAAAGGATTTGTAGAACTCATTTTATAGCCCAAAAGGGCAAAACCGACAATTACCGGATCAAGCTTAGAACTCTATGTTATGCTTAGCCCAAAATAAATAAATAAAAATCTCCAAAAATCCCAAAATATTATTTTATATCAGTGGGTAAAAAGTTTGATATCAAAAATCGGGTTTAGATAGGCTATTCGCTAATTTCACCGTTTAATTACTAAAAAGCTTTCTAATTACGCTAATGAGCATAACTCTTAATCTAGACCTCAAACTGATGTCAAATTTTAGGTACAAGTTTATAAATCAGTAACTAAGGTTTCTACTCTTTTACATTTTCAAAATTCATGTTTTAAGGTCATATGGGCATAATAGTCAACATATAAGCAATTAACGGAAACATGCATATGAATCGGATAACTATTGAACCAAGTTGTATAATCACAGAGGGTTATACTTATATGAAACCTGGTCCCTAAATGGCTCTAAGGTATTTCTAAACTATGCTCAAACGGGTCAGAACTGAAAGTCAAAGCAAAAGTCAAATTCTGCGACTTTCGGTTTCGAACCGGGCCTAAACTGAAAATTGTCGGGTTGAACATGTTTAGACATGTTCTTACATTAATTTCCAGGTTATATTAATGATAAAACAGGTTGCATAGCTTCTACATTGCTAATTATTCATTAATTTGATATTAAGCTTCCTGTTGACATTTTAATATCAAGTTTGACCCGACAATTGACCTAGTTAGAGTGGGAATCAGAGAGTACCCTTTTGAGGGTTTATTACCCACATAATTACCTACTCATAGGTATTTTTTATTCAAGATTTAACTGAACAATTATTGATTAATCTCGAAGTCAAACTTTAATTACGATAGGTTTGACTTATAGTCATTAAGCTAATTAAATATGAAATCAGGAAGTTAAGGACACTTACAAATGTCCTAAGTATGATTTGGTAGCCTAAGGAAACTTGTTGCTGATCAGAGGAGCTCCAGAGAAGTCCTTGAAGTGAGTTTGAATGAGCCAGTCCCCTTTGTTGCAACTTCAACTCCTTATATACTCAAGAACAAGTCATAAGATCTTGCCACAATAGTCTAGGACTGAACTCTGATGTATCCATGTGTCCCTATAATGCCAAAACCAGTTGCCAAGCCCCTGAATTTGAAAACCACTCATGTAAGGCGGTGCAACAGGCTGAACAGGCAACTGTCCATTTTCTGCTGCCAGCGACGGTTTTACGGACCGTAAGCATAACTCCTTGCGGACCGTAACCGACCTTGATCTGAGATGTCCAGTTACAACCTTGCGGACCGTAAGCCTTTTGCTTTGCGGTCCGTATCTGCTTTTTATTTATTACCTTTGTTCATCTCCGCCACCTTACGGACCGTAAGGTGGTCTCTTTGCATTCCGTATCCGTTCATCAGTGGACAAAAACTTGCAAACTTCCAAGCCTTGTCCATGCAACTTTGGAGTTTCCGAATCACCTGCTTTCTTTTCAGTGTAGGGACCATGGAACCAGGCTTTGCATGCTTTTGACATGTTACCATGCACTTACACATCCTTGGATTCTTATGGAAGAGTCTTGCCATGCGTTTCAAAATTTGAATCCTTCTTAACAAGAATTTTGTACGAACTTTGTTGTAACATTATCTAAATATCCAAATTCTTTTATAATATGAATTTATTTATTATAGGAATAACCGGTTTAGTACATCAGACGTTTATTATAATTTATGGTCTTGGGATTTATAATTAGGTCGCTCAGAGGTGTTAATTAACATGTTGACCTTTTAAATCCTACCATACATCTTTTACTTGATCCGGGTTCCTGACACGCTTACCTTACATGACACGTGTCTTTATTTTATTGGGTATGATTTTACGAGGTGTTACATCCTCACCCCATTAAAAGAAATCTCAACCTCGAGATTTACTGGAACAAATGAGGGTACTTTTCTTTCATTGTGGACTCTACCTCCCACGTATATTCGGGACCTCTGCGGGCATCCCATTTAACCTTTACGATAGGTACGTATTTCCTTCGAAGCTTCTTAACCCGTCGATCCTCAATCGACAAGGGTTTTTCCACAAATTTCAAGCTCTCATCTATGTGCACATCTGTATGTGGTATGACTAGGGATTCATCCGGTAGACATTTCTTCAGATTGCAGATATGGAATACATTGTGAATACCATTGAGCTCTTCAGGCAAGTTCAACTTATAAGCCACTGACCCTACACATTCGATAATTTCGAATGGTCCTATATACCTTGGGCTTAACTTACCTTTCTTACCAAATCGCATCACTCCCTTCCAGGGTGATACTTTAAGCAGAACCTTATCACCAACCTCGAACTTTAGAGGTTTTCGCCTTTTGTTAGCATAACTTTTCTGCCTGTCCCTGGCAGCTTTCAGGCGGTCACGAATCTGGATAATCTTTTCCGTCGTTTCAAAGACTATGTCAGGTCCTGATAACTGAACTTCTCCTATTTCTGCCCAACAAATAGGTGTTCTACATTTTCTACCATATAATGCCTCAAAAGGTTGCCTGAATACTAGTATGGTAGCTATTGTTATAGGAGAACTCGATCAATGGCAGGTGGTTATCCCAACTACCACCTAAATCAATCACACATGCACGAAGCATGTCTTCCAAAGTTTGGATTGTACACTCACTCTGTCCGTCCGTCTGAGGATGGTAAGCCGTACTAAAATTTAAGCGCGTACCCAAAGATTGTTGGAAACTCTTCCAAAAATGTGATGTGTATCTGGTATCTCTGTCAGAGATAATTGACACTGGTACGCCATGCAGATATACAATCTTATCTACGTACAATTGGGCTAACATGTCGGAGCTATAAGTCTCCTTAATGGGTAGGAAATGTGCTGACTTAGTTAGTCTATCTACTATCACCCAAATAGTATCATTTCCTTTCTTTGTCTTTGGCAACTTGGTGATGAAATCCATTGTCACCATCTCCCACTTCCATATGGGAATTTTAGGCTGTTGTAGCAAACCTGACGGCTTTTGATGTTCAGCTTTGACTTGCGCGCACGTCAAACATTTAGCTACATAAGCAGCTATAGACTTTTTTAAGCCTATCCACCAATAGTTTGCCTTCAGATCCTGATACATCGTATCAGCTCCAGGATGAACGGAATATTTGGAACTATAGGCTTCCTGGAGGATAACATCCCAAAGTCCTCCATAAACTGGAACCCATATTCGTCCATTTAATCTCAGGATTCCGTCTTTACCATAGGATAACTGTTCTTCAGTTACGCCTAGCTTTTCATCAGGATAGTTAGCTTCTAGCACAGCTTCCTTCTGCACAGCTAACAACCTTTCGTTCAAACTATTCTTTATCTCAATGCTCTTGGCATTGATTCTTATAGGTTTCACTCTTTCCTTCCTGCTTAAGGCATCAACAACCACATTTGCCTTGCCTGGATGGTATCTTATCTCACAGTCATAATCATTCAAAGTTTCCATCCAACGTCGTTGCCTCATGTTTAAATCCTTCTGATTAAACAAGTGTTGAAGGCTCTTATGATCTGAATAAATCACACACTTGGTTCCATACAAGTAATGTCTCCACAGTTTTTGTCACACCCTCAAAATCCACACGCGGAGTATTACCGCGAGGCATGTGACGACCAGGATTTTAGCCACTAATTATTTTGAACGGATTAGTTATTGTTAGAAACATTAGCATAATTAGTGACCTAATTTAAATTTTTCAAAACATAGTTTAAGTTTACAGCGGAAAGGGAAAGAAAACGCGTCATAATTGAAACCACAAATGTATCATCATGTTACTTACGAACCACGCACTCCATCCGATTGCAATGTCCGTCCTAAACTGTATCGAGCAACCTGCAAAGCATGCAGTAGGGTATCAACATAATGTTGGCGAGTTCACGAGTTGCCCAGTTTTATCTTTTCGAAAACGTAAGTTGTTTAGATAAAACTTTTATAATCACGTCATGGGGAGCTACCCCATATGAAAGCTACTAAACTGGCGTTACCGAAACTATTGACGAGAAGATTTTGTGCCCCGAGTCAATGTCTATCGTCATTGACCAAGATGCAAGGTATACTAGTTCACGCCCGATCTCCCCCGGTCACGGTGTGAGGTTGTCAAACCTAATAGCGCTATCAACTAATAACCCGTTCGCCCCCGGCGATTAATCGGTACTATGAGTAGGGACTTTACATGATAGAGATTCGTTTAGTTTTGCTAGTTGTGATTTATAAATAATATCCAAACGTATCTCCCCCGGAGATAGTATTGTAAAAGTACCCATTTGCATTTTCCCCCGGAAATATTAATTGGAAGTAATCTTTAAAGATGGCGGTTTGTTCGTGTCCCTCCCCGGGACGCATGCTTTTAGTGTGTGTGAACTCACCTTGGTTTGCTCGGTAGACAATGTACTTGTGTTATGTTGGTCAACCATACCCTATTATGGTTATATAAATATTTATTAGGTCAGGTAATGTCACATATAGATTACACATATCTAACACATAGCACGGAAGTCATACTAGCATATACGGTATTGGGCATGTCCTAGCATATAACAGTTAAACAGCAACAGTTAAACATTAACAGTAGCACACAGTCCAAAACATCAGTTGGTGCGGCCCAATAACTAGGCAAAACAGTTCAGTCGAAACCGGGTAGTCTCGACTCGAGACTATGAGGTCTCGAGTCGCAACCACTGGACTTGAAGTCGCAACGTCTGGTCTCGAGTTGTGAACATTTGAGTCGCAACCGTAGGGGTCTCGAGGTCGGTCTCGAGTCGAGATCAGGTGATCTCGAGTCGCAACCGTGCTGGTCTCGACTCCTGAAGTGCCTTGTCTGGTTTCGAGTTGATGATTGATGGTCTCGAGTCGCAACACTAAGGTCTCGACTCGTTCCATGCTGATGGTTCTAGAATTTTCAGAATAGATAGTACTGTCCAATCAAATTCCATCAGCATGTACTATCCAATTACATTTTATTAACGTGTTCTACCATACCGTACAATCATCAAATCAGATCAAAACAACCAATTTCAATTATTCAAATCAAACCAAATAAAGACAAAACATTTAACCATAGAATTTCAAATTATGAAATGCTCAAATGGGTTGCACATCATGCATATCTATATGTACATTATAAGAAACAGAGTATCATTACCCATATTCCATGAAGGTTCAATGAATCAAACTTTCAATTAACATAACCTATTTCAGTCAATTAATCATATATTTAATCATTTGCTTTTAGGGTCTACATCAATCTTTATTGCTAATATCATTCATTGAATTAAATCTTTGGATCCATACCATTCTTAACAACATCAACCATCGTGATCATCATCATCATTTCAACAAATCATATCTTGCACAATCATCACAATCACACCAACCCTAGTTTTCGTGTAAGGGGTCCATGTCTTTAATTTGTTAATATCACACACTCAAGCAGAATTGTTAACCCAAAAATTGTGTGACTCGCTATTATCATCACCTGATTATCGACTCTTGTACCAAACCCCTAATCCCTTATAAAATCATCAAATTTCAGCATTCATATCATCATAACAATTATCACATCCATGACTTATTTCAAAACCCCATTTAATTATTCAACCAAAAAGCATATGTTCTGATATGGACAAGTAGCTTGTCACAATTCTATTAAACTCCCTATCCTCAAACATGTAAAAGTACTCATTTTCATTTCACTAATCAAATTCACAATCTCAGACACTTAATCAACCCAAAACCATCAGACAAAATAACTCATCCATCGATTTCAACTTAAATTATTTGTTCAATACACACACACTAATTCATTCCAACTATTAGTTATAAGCACAACATAGTACATAACATTTTCAGAAAACATTCACTGACCGAGAGATGAGGAGACGAAAGGGTGTGTGTGTTTGCCATCGTTCCTATCCGTCACAGCCGTTGATACTTCACCGGCTACACGGAGTCTTGTCGGCAACTCAGGTTGTCGCCGGTGTTCCACACATGCCAGAAAACAGGGGGGGCGCCGGAGGTGGTCGGCTCCCCTAACAGCTCCGCCGTTCCTCTCTCTTCTTCGATCATTCCTTCTATCTCTTCGATCTCTCTCTCTCTCTCTATCTAACCGCATACCTTCTCTCTAAAATCTTTGAAGTGTATGTGTGTTCACAGGTTTAAGAGGGTGTAAGAAGGCACGAGGGTGGGGTGTGGTTGCTCGCCGGATATCGTCGTCGGAGCACTGGCTCCGTTCATTGGATTTGCAGGAGGAGACAAGGGGTATGGGGGCGGCATATGTGTGCGGCTGATCATTTTAATTTGTAGGGTTTCTGTTTTTAAAAAGAATAAGGGGTAGGGGAGGATAAGTAGTCTATATAGTGTAGGGTTTTTAGGGGGTTTAGGTAAGTGGGCTTGGGCCCGTTTTAAGCGACTACGCGTCTCGCTCAAACCGATTGGCTCGGTTAAAATTAACTAACATGTATATAATTAAAAGCTTTCGTCGCGGATTATTATTTTGTAAATAATAATAATATTTTAATAATAGCGATATTAATAAACACGCATGTTACTAAAATGCCCTTCTCTCGACAACGAGAGTACGGGTTGTCACAGTTTTAGTGCAAATACAACGGCACCCAGCTCCAAGTCATGGGTGGTGTAATTCTTCTCATGCACCTTTAACTGACGTGAAGTATAGGCAATAACTTTGCCTTTCTGCATAAGCACACAACCCATTCCGGTGTGCGATGCATCACAATATACTACAAACTCCTCTATTCCATCAGGCAATGTCAATACTGGAGCATTACTCAATTTCTGCTTCAAAATATCAAAAGATTCTTGCTGCTTAGGCCCCCACTCAAACTTGTTATTCTTGCAGGTGAGTAGAGTCAGGGGTGCTGCAATTCTTGAGAAGTTTTCAATAAATCGCCTATAGTATCCTGCCAGTCCTAGAAAGCTACGAATCTCCGTAGGCGTCTTGGGCTCTTGCCAGTTTGTAATAGCTTCAATTTTAGCGGGATCCACTTAGATACCATGCTCACTAACCATATGTCCAAGGAATTGGACTTCTCGAAGCCAAAATTCACACTTTGAAAATTTGGCACAGAGCTTTTCTTGTTGAAGTAGCTTAAGAATGCAACGGAGATGCTTCTCATGGTCAGATTGGCTTTTTGAGTAAATGAGAATGTCGTCGATGAAAACGATGACAAACTTATCTAAGTAAGGCTTGCAGACGCGATTCATGAGATTTATGAATGCGGCAGGTGCATTAGTGAGCCCAAACGGCATCACTAGGAACTCGTAATGACCATAACGAGTCCTAAATGCAGTCTTGTGTACATCTTCATCTTTAACCTTCAGTTGATGATAGCCTGACCTCAAATCAATCTTAGAGAAGTAGCTTGCCCCTTGTAATTGATCGAACAGATCGTCGATCCTGGGCAAAGGATACCTATTCTTAATAGTGACCTTGTTAAGTTCGCGATAATCGATGCATAAACGCATCAATCCATCTTTCTTCTTTACAAACAGGATAGGTGCTCCCCATGGAGATGAATTAGGTCTAATAAAACCTTTGGCTAACAAATCATCTAATTGGGTCCTCAATTCCTTCATTTCTCGCCAATCTGTAAGGCGCTCTTGTGACTGGTGCTGCTCCGGGGATGATGTCAATCCTGAATTCTACTTGCCTATCTGGTGGTAAACCAGGTAGTTCTTCAGGGTACTCAGAAATGACGGGAATATCTTCGATCTTGGGTTTCTGCTCATCAATAGTTACTTGTGCCATATAAATGACACAACCCTTCTTCAAACATCTAGATGCCTTGAGCATAGACACTTGCTCAGGCAGTCCATACTGGGTATCTCCCTGAATGGTAATTGTCTCACCAGATGGAGTCTTGATCACCACTTGCTTCTTATTGCACACTATCTGGGCTTGGTTACGAGATAACCAATCCATGCCTATAACTATGTCAAAACCGGTTAGCTTTAAAGGAAGTAAGGACAAGGGAAAAGAATGGTTCCTAATGGATATGAAACATCCATCTAACACTGTTGAGGCGGTTTCTAAGGTACCATCAGCTAATTCCACCTCATATTTCACACTTAGGGTTTTAACAGGTAAATTCAGTAACTTACAAAACTTATTATACGAATGACTTATCAGCACCTGAATCAAACAATACCCTTGCATAAACATCATTTATGAGGAAGGTACCTGTGATCACATTGTCGTCCTGGACAGCTTCCTTTGCATCCATTCGGAAGACCCTTGCATTGGTCTTCTTGACCTATTCAGGCTTCTTGGCGTATTTAGGGCAATTGGTTTTAATGTGCCATTTCTCATTGCAGTTGTAGCATGTGGCATCTTTAATCTTCTTGCAATCAATAGTCTTGTGCTCTTTAGACTTGCATAACCCACACGCAGGTGATCCTGACTTAGACTTGGACTCAAGTCTGCACTTTCCAAAGTGGCGTTTTTGGCAAGTCTTGCACTTTGGCTTTTCCTCAGCTTGTTGGCTACCCTTGTTGGATCCAGACTTCTTCCTGAAGTCAGTGTTACCTTTATGCTTCTTTTCAGATCTTCATGAGTTATCATCCTCACGCTTTCTCTTGCCTTCTTCCGAATTCCTAAGCGATCTTAGCCTGACCGCGTCCAAGGTAAGAGACAAAGATAGATCAGCTGCTGATCTGAAAGTAGTAGGTCTGGACGCCTTAACACTGGCTTTGATTTCTGGGGCTAAACCCCCAATGAAGCGAGCAATCCTTTTGGGTTCCGGGGTTACGAGGTACGGAACCAGCCTAGACAGGGTATTGAAACTGGTGAGGTAAGCTTGACAATCTAAATTCTTCATCACCAACGATAAGAAATCTGATTCAATTCTTTCAACCTCATGCTGCGGGCAATAGTTCTCCTTAATGAGAGCAACGAACTGGTCCCATGACAAATTGTAGAGCGGGATTTTTCCAGTAGCTTGAATGAGAGACTTCCACCATGCTAGTGCCTCTCCCTTGAACGATTGGGATACATACTTCACTGCATCCTTCTCAGCACAACCGCTGATGTCAACTACTGTGTCCATTTCATCTAACCAGGTTATACAATCAATTACCCCTTTCTCCCCAGTGAAATCCCGGGGTTTGCAGAAAACAAAGTACTTATAGGTACAGGACTTGGTACGTGGTTTATCATCAAACACTATCTTTTTAGATGGAACACTGTTTTGATTAGATGAATGTCGATCATCATCTTTCTTTGGCTCATCTTTCTTAGAGGGTGGCTTGCTATGAGCCTCCGAATGAGTCTTAAGTTTGGAATGCGTTGCGGATAGGGTCCTACTTCGAGTCCCGCTAGATTCATTATACTGCCGCTCTATAGCTTTTGTAACAGCATTATCTACTAATGCTTGCAGCTCTGCTCCGGTCACATGTATCTTAGTATTTTCATGGTTTTCCACCGGATGACTGTTTCCCTCTCCTGACCTAGTCATGTAGCTTTAATTGCTACATAAAGAAAATAAGGAGAAGGTTTATTTAGAAACCTAAACAGTACTATCGTTCTTGACGATTTATTAACCATGGTTTTAATAGCCATTTTAGTTAATTTGTTAAATATAAAATTATTCAGGATCTTTATCATAATCCTAAATTATAAATTAGTAATGGCACAAAAGGCCTAGTCACGTAGACAAAATTTTAGTTTATAAGCCCAGGTTTTATGGAATCGAGGCGTTAAGGTTTGAATCTAAGTTCATTACCTTTTCTTGACAGGGAGTTGTAGGCTACCACTGTCTTTAGTCCCAAAGGACGTTAATTATAACCCGTGGGCACTTCATCCTTAAGGGATGATTATTTAAATAAGGGAATTTAAAATAACCCAATTTAAGAAGGACTTATGTGATTTTATCGAATCACGTTTGTCAAGCATGTTAATATGCTTTTAGATGTTAATAAGGATTGGAATCTTTTGAATAGGTTTTACCATCTTGGCCATGTCTGCAACGACATATAGGCTAGGTTTACCTTTAAGATTCTTTTTTTTTAATATATAACACAGAACAATCCTAAAATGAGAGGTTAATAAGGATCTGAATCTAATGGAGGAATTACCATCTTGGCCTTGTCTTAAGGTGACATATGGCTAGGTCTGGTCCCTTTTTAGATTTTGCCATTTTATTATAATGGTAGATTTTTTTTAGTAGGAATGTTATTTTATTTATTTCACATTTTATGTTTATACACATAATTAATAAAATGAAAATTTAAACTAACCATTCCATTAAAATTTAACAAATACAATTTTGCCCTAAACGAGACTTCTACTGAAATAACATGCCCACGCAGGGGCTTAAACAAACAACATACCCACACAGGGGTCAACAGAAAGACATGCCTACGCAGGGGCAGAATACAAAAAGACATACCCTCGCAGGGGTTAAACAAAAAGGCATGCCCACGCAGGGGCTGGATTGAAAATAAGGAAAATACAACCAACAATTTAAAGGATTCAATGGTCCTTCTTGATCTTTCCTTTTATTAAACTTGTCAATCCCTTAAAGAAGCCTTGTTGTTCCCTGCGATCTCTGTGAACTTCCCGTTCAACCTGATCCAACCTTTGGAGAATTTCCTCCCATTCTGGCGGGGAAAACCGAGGTATCTGCGGCTGATGTGGAGGTCAAAGAGGCGGCTGCTGTTGGTATCCATAAGCTGGGTATCCAACTCCCCAAGGAGTTTCGTAGGGCCCTTCGGGGTTGAGAGTGTTGTAGTTCCACGCTGCCAAGTATGGGTCGACCTCAGCATAATTGAAGCTGGTGTGAGCCGGCTGCTCAAAGGGATTATACGCTGCTGAGCCAGCGTACGTAGGAATTGGGTTGTCAGGTTGAGCGGGAAGTTCACAGGAATTAGCTTATTGGTTAGTGAGTTTATTGTTGTATTGGGCTTGGAAATACGTTAGTTTTTACTGTTGAGAATCTGGCAACGACACCCGTTACGGACTGTAAGGGGCTGCTTACGGTCCGCCCTGCGCGCCCACAGATTCTTTGAATGCCTTACACACCATAAGGCTATAGCATGCGGTTCGTAAGGGCTTGTCAGAAGCCAAAAATTTGGCAATTGTTCACATTTGATCCCTCCATTCAACATCCTCCATATTTTATACAAACCAATCCCTCTCGTCCAACATATCTGGAATATTTTCGAGTGTATCGGACACGTGTTGCCATGTTATTCAATATAAATTTCCAAGATGTTACATTCTCACCCCCTTAAAAGAAATCTCGTCCTCAAGAATTTGATTCAAATAGATAGGGGTACTTTTGTCTCAAATTAGATTCAACCTCCCAAGTAAATTATGGGCCACGGCGAGAAACCCATTTGACTTCACGATAGGGATCAATTTCTTTCGAAGCTTTTTAATCTGTCGATCCTCGATCGATAACGGTTTTTCAATAAACCTTAGGTTTTCATCAATCTGCATATCATGTTGCGAGTCATAGCTAGCGACATATCAGTTAGACATTTTTTTCAGATTTGAAATATGGAATACATCATGGATTCCACTTAGTTACTCAGATAGCTTAAGCCTATAAGCTATGGAACCAATACATTCGATTATCTCGAATGGTCCGATATATCTTGGCTTAAATTGCCCTTCTTTCCAAATCTCATAACAACTTTTCAAGGTGACACTTTTAATAAAACTTTGTCCCCAATTTGGGATTTAAGAGGTTTTCGCCTCTTGTCAGCATAACTCTTCTGCCTATCACGGGCAGCTTTGTGCATGTCACGGATTTGTATAATCTTATCCGTAGTCTCAAGGACTATTTCAGGCCCATATAGTTGACTTTCTCCAACTTCAGCCCAACAGACGGGCGTTCTACATTTTCTCCCATATAAGGATTCAAATGGAGCGACCATGATACTCGTATGATAACTATTATTATAAGAGAATTCTATTAGTGGTAGGTTGTCACACCCTCAAATTCCACATGCAATGTTTTACTGCGAGGCGTGTACTGACCAGGATCCAGCCACTAATTATTACGTCATTAGGGCCGGTTTGTAGGGCCGGTCTAGATTAATTGACACGCCACAGGTATAATGCCCACAAGGATTATTTCCTTTAAGTGGATTACCAGTTTTTACATAATGCATCTGTCAGGTGTACGCCTACACCCCGTGCTTAGGTCGTGGCCATTTCTTTGAATGATGTCAAGGATATCCGTGACATGGTCATTTAACCCCAAAAGGCCATACACCAAATAATACAGAATAAAACGAGTTATGTAAATACATTAATCACAATCCGATTTAAATGACTACATACCCGACCAAGCGGTATTATTATAATACCGTATCCCAAGCCCGTATAGGGAAAATAAGTTAAGAGTATTTACCTGAGCAAAGTATAAATCAAATACAGCAAGTGCACGTAGCTTTTACTGGGCTCCTAATCTGGAACGAAGGTTTTAATAACCTATTAGAATCCTAATGGGTCTTTAATTAAGCTTAGACTTAGACCGGTTAGTTTTCAAAAGGAAGACACGGTTCAAACGCATGATAAAGCGAAGACCGGTTTAGAATGTGGTTTTGACCCGACAAGCTTGGAAACTTGTTTAATATGAGTAAACTAAACACATTCTGGATTTTGAGACAAAAACGATATGGTTTGACCCGTTTCGGCTAATATATGCAAACTAGTCACATAAGCCGATCCGAACGCGAACAGTGCGTAACGAGTAACCAAAAGAGTCATATGCAAGTTTCTTAAGTTAATATGCTTTAAATATGTCATGACATCAGTAAGATATCTTCTATTATGCCCCAAATGAATTTAAACTCCAACTATGCCCCGTAGGGGCATTTTGGTCATTTTAAAGGTTATAAAAGAGTTTAAATATTAATCTGAGTTACAGGTCTGATGTAATCAGTAAAAACACTTAATTTAATAAGTTATAACAGTAGGGTATAATCTATGTGTGAAATTTATCATTTCTAACCATACTATGCACCGAAAGGGCATTTTGGTAATTTCACTTAAGCCTAAAAGGTCAAAACTGGTAACCTGAGTTTAAAACTTTTGCTCACTGTTAAAATATAAAAATTTACTAAAAATATCAGTAGGTATCAAACCTTATATGTTTAAAATAGTTTTAGTACATACTATGCGTTAAAAATGCTTAAAAAGGCGATTTAGAGCCATTTCCGGGTTTTCAAAGGAAAGCTGATATTTTTATTATTCCAGAAGGCTCAAAATATTTTATTTATCATATAAAATCAGTAGCAAAAGGTTTGGGGTCAAAAGGATTTGTAGAACTCATTTTATAGCCCAAAAGGGCAAAACCGACAATTACCGGATCAAGCTTAGAACTCTATGTTATGCTTAGCCCAAAAAAAATAAATAAAAATCTCCAAAAATCCCAAAATATTATTTTATATCAGTGGGTAAAAATTTTGATATCAAAAATCGGGTTTAGATAGGCTATACGCTAATTTCACCGTTTAATTACTAAAAAGCTTTCAAATTACGCTAATGAGCATAACTCTTAATCTAGACCTCAAACTGATGTCAAATTTTAGGTACAAGTTTATAAATCAGTAACTAAGGTTTCTACTCTTTTACATTTTCAAAATTCATGTTTTAAGGTCATATGGGCATAATAGTCAACATATAAGCAATTAATGGAAACATGCATATGAATCGGATAACTATTGAACCAAGTTGTATAATCACAGAGGGTTATACTTATATGAAACCTGGTCCCTAAATGGCTCTAAGGTATTTCTAAACTATGCTCAAACGGGTCAGAACTGAAAGTCAAAGCAAAAGTCAAATTCTGCGACTTTCGGTTCCGAACCGGGCCTAAACTGAAAATTGTCGGGTTGAACATGTTTAGACATGTTCTTACATTAATTACCAAGTTATATTAATGATAAAACAGGTTGCATAGCTTCTACATTGCTAATTATGCATTAATTTGATATTAAGCTTCCTGTTGACTTTTTAATATCAAGTTTGACCCGACAATTGACCTAGTTAGAGAGGGAATCAGAGAGTACCCTTTTGAGGGTTTATTACCCACATAATTACCTACTCATTGGTATTTTTAATTCGAGATTTGACTGAACAATTATTGATTAATCTCGAAGTCAAACTTTAATTACGATAGGTTTGACTTATAGTCATTAAGCTAATTAAATATGAAATCAGGAAGTTAAGGACACTTACAAATGTCCTAAGTATGATTAGGTAGCCTAAGGAAACTTGTTGCTGATCAGAGGAGCTCCAGAGAAGTCCTTGAAGTGAGTTTGAATGAGCCAGTCCCCTTTGTTGCAACTTCAACTCCTTATATACTCAAGAACAAGTCATAAGATCTTGCCACAATAGTCTAGGACTGAACTCTGATGTATCCATGTGTCCCTATAATGCCAAAACCAGTTGCCAAGCCCCTGAATTCGAAAACCACTCATGTAAGGCGGTGCAACAGGCTGAACAGGCAACTGTCCATTTTCTGCTGCCAGCTACGGTCTTACGGACCGTAAGCATAACTCCTTGCGGACCGTAAGCACTTCTTACGGACCGTAAATCCAAGTCCTTGCGGTCCGTAACCGACCTTGATCTGAGATGTCCAGTTACAACCTTGCGGACCGTAAGCCTTTTGCTTTGCGGTCCGTATCTGTTTTTTATTTATTACCTTTGTTCAACTCCGCCACCTTACGGACCATAAGGTGGTCTCTTTGCGGTCCGTATCCGTTCATCAGAGGACAAAAACTTGCAAACATCCAAGCCTTGTCCATGCAACTTTGGAGTTTCCGAATCACCTGCTTTTTTTTCAGTGTAGGGACCATGGAACCAGGCTTTGCATGCTTTTGACATGTTACCATGCACTTACACATACTTGGATTCTTATGGAATAGTCTTGCCATGCGTTTCAAAATTTGAATCCTTCTTAACAAGAATTTTGTACGAACTTTGTTGTAACATTATCTAAATATCCAAATTCTTTTATAATATGAATTTATTTATTATAGGAATAACCGGTTTAGTACATCAGACGTTTATAATAATTTATGGTCTTGGGATTTATAATTAGGTCGCTCAGAGGTGTTAATTAACATGTCGACCTTTTAAATCCTACCATACATCTTTTACTTGATCCGGGCTCCTGACACGCTTACCTTACATGACACGTGTCTTTATTTTATTGGGTATGATTTTACGAGGTGTTACATAAAGGTTACAACTTTGGATGATATTGAGCTTGTTATAATGAGAATTCTAGTGTGTTTGAGAGCTGTGTTCGAGAGAGAATGTATACGAGTGTGTGTGTTGTAAACTTGTTAACTATCAAGCTCAATACCCCATAAAATATCTAGCTAATCTCAAATAACTAACTATCCGAAATTATTGCTAAGCATCCACGTTCACCATAACAGTCACTAGCCCATGCACGTGCTCGAAATGGAAGCATATTCCCCGTCATTCCCGGTTAGAACAAGTATACTTCGAAATATACCTGTAAAATAAGGCCAATGATACAGGAAACAATTGTTAGTTAGATAAGATAATAGCAAGGATCCTTGATCCTCAGTCCTTCTGCACCATTTGCTAAGGATCTGTGATCCAGACCGAACTAAGGATATATGATCCATAAGTATCAAAAATCTATCCCTAACAAGTATGACTCGTGTAGCTAACCCTCATCAAGGTAACTAAACTGTGTGTATCGGATGCTGACGTTATAGTTTTTATGTCCTCATCAATTTTTATCCGCATTCATGCAATGAAAAGGTCAATAGTTCACCCCCAACTCCCAGCATGGTGTGAGGTTTGTCAAACCTACTAGCGCTATCAACTAATACACCACCTGCCAACCCGGCATACTAATCGGTAAAATGTGTAGGAACTCCCAGATAGAGTTTGTGTTTAGAATTGTCGGGTTGAACATGCCTAGACATGTTCAATTAATATTTACCACGTTATTAAAGTGACAAAACTTGTTTTATTGCCTTTATATCATTAATTATGAATTTTGTTTAAAAACGACTTATTTGACTTTTATTTTAATAACTTTGACCCGACAATTTAACTAAGCAACGTGGTAATTAGGAGGTGCCCTTTTAAAGGTTTAATACCTTCCTAATTACGGTCACGTAGCCATGTTCGTAGCGAACAATGGCTTAACCGTTTAAAAGTCAAAGCGTTTATCGAAAACGCTTGACTTTTCGGTTTAAAATGCTAAATAATTTAAACTAAGCATGAAAGGATACTTACAAGAGGTCCTAAGGACTGAATGGAGGTTCCCACAAGTTTAGAATCCTCCTTGAATCAGAGAACAAGATCAGAATGGAAGAGGTGCAAGTTGGAATGAAGTGGGGAAGGGTATTTATAGGTTTTTCAAGACCGTTCATCGATAAACGAGCCTTGATCTGGATCGTACACATCTTACCCCCTGTTTTTCAATACTATGGGTGCCCAAAGATTGAAGAAATACCATTTGCAAGTGCTGGATCAAGCTGGAACAGGCTGTAGATGGCTATAAACCACATTCTGCAGGTCTGGAGGTTCACGCGCCCCACGTAAGACCCAAGGGGGGTCTACGCGGCCCGCCTGGGCTGCACAGTTCAGCAAAAAACTTTCAGATGTTGCTGTTTTGGTCCCTGCAGTTGGTTAGGTCCTTTTTTGACACGTTTAAAGCTTGTTAAGACAACTTTAAGGCTCTACAATGATGCCTAAACATAGTGTACTTGAAACATGCTCAAAAATGTGCCGGATGTTGGTTCGTTTGGTCGTATGATCGCGTTGTTCGTCTAATTACGACGAAACACGAACGGACGCGAAAAACAATCCAAATTACGCGACTAATGGAATTTTATCATGTCGAACACTAAAATAAAATATTTTAGTGGTTACATAACTTTTTGGATGTCTGGATATATCCATAACGTAAGATATGCGCGAAAATGCAAACTTGTGCACTTTTTGACACTTTTAGTCCCTCATTGACTTAAAAGTTTATTTTTGCGCACCAAACACCTCTAAGCCTATATCTAACCTATATAAAGGATAATTAGGGCATGTTTAACTTACTATCATATTCCGGAAGGTCCGATACCATACGAATCGACATACTTTTGCAATTTGACGCAAATAGTCCTTTAATCGCACAAGGTAGCGTGAAATGTCGTTTAATGATATCCAAGCCTTCCAAGGCCCATAATGGGCATTCCCAAGCATAAGTTTAATTATTTCTACGCTCTTGATCGCTTAATGGTCACCAAAAAGGTGTAGATTCAAAAGTTGACGCTTTAGGTCCCTCTAATGCGCAAACTTGCGCATATCATCGTTTAATAGCATCGAAGCCTCATCTAATTCATATTAGGCATTCTTGAGAGTATTATTAAACATCACGATGATTCGGGTTCACTAAAAGGTCATTCAGAGGTATAATTAAACATATTGACACTTTTAACCCCTAAAACTTGCGAAGTTGCGCGTAACTTCACTTAAAGGCATAAAAACCTTAGACGGCCATTAATTTGCATTCCTGAGAGTATAATCAAATATCATGAAGCTCCCGGTTTATTAAAAGATCACTCAGAGGTAAGAATTAACATGTTGACGCTTTTAACCCTTTATTGTGCAAACTTTCAATTAATTGCGCAAACGGCTACACTCGATCTACAAGTGGCTCATTTATGAATATAAATACCGTACGAGGTTATTCAGAAACTTAATTTAGGTATGTTAACACTTCCAGTCCCTTTATAATCAAATTTTTTGATTTTTTCGAAAAATTAGACCCTTAAATTCAATGTTTGACTTCATTAGGGTTTATTACACGTGTCAATACATCATTGGACGTGATTTTACGAGGTGTTACATTCTCACCCCCTTAAAAGAAATCTTGACCTCGAGATTTGATAAAGTAATGGATGTACTTTCTGTCGGACAATGGATTTAACTTCCATAATCTATTTGGGCCTCTAAAGGCATCCCAAATGACCTTTATAATAGGTTCATGTTTTCTTTCATAGTTTCTAATCCTGCCGATCCTTAATTGATACTGGTTTCAAACCAAAATTTTCATTAATATGCACATCATTAGGTGATAATGCTTCTCAACTTATCGGCTAAACATATCCTTAAATCACTAGTGTGGGTCACATTGATTTTCATCAAGCTCCTCAGGTAAGTTTTAACTTATAAGCTACTTGATCTTGATATGTTCGATTTCCTCGAATGATTCTTTATATTCAAAGCTTAACTAGCCTGATAATTAACAACTTAGCACACCCTTCCAGGGTGACACCTTCTGTTTAATCTTATTCCTTATTAAGTACTTAAGGGGGTTGCGACTTTCATTAATCCTTGATTTTCTGCCGAATACTGGCAACTTACAGATGATTATGGATTTGTATGATCTTATTCGTTGTTTCCAAGGTAACTTTCAGATCCTGATAATTCAACTTACCAATCTTCTGTTTAACAATAAATGTTTAACATCCTATCTATACAAGGTCTCCCAAGGAGCAACTTTGATACTTACATAACAACTATATGGAAAAACTTATTTTAAGTTGAGATGGTTATTCCAACCAATGCTTAAAACTAATCTCAAGGAATAGCTAATCCTTACAGCTAGTCGAACAAATTGACGATCCTGGGCAGCTGATGGCGATGCTTAATTGTTGCCTAAACAGGGTTGCGGTAATCAATGCATAAGCAAAATGAACCGTCTTACTTAATTAACAATACCGGATTCTCAGAATATTGAGTTAGGCTTTATGAACCTATATCTTAAAACTTACTTAATCAGGGATTCGATTATTCCATAATCAACATGGAGTTTTCACAATACTGAAGCCCTAAGCGGGATGTTAATCTTAACTCTACTTGCCTCTCAGGAGGTAAACAGGGTAATCTTAGGAAAAGATAACTAAGACACAAGGAGGTTACAGAGATTTTCCAAATCTCAGGCTCCAGTTCATCCATCATTGCCTGTGTCAGAAAAGTGACACATTCACGTTACGAGCCCACGGATTCCTTAATCAGAGACATTTACTTGGATAATTCCATTCTAGATATCTCCTTTGAATACCATTAGCTGACTTTAATACCGTATGACCATTGGAATATCTTTGTGGTTCCATGCATTAAACCTCCATACTGATCAGGCATGGAAGCAATCTATGGAGCATATTAAGATACACCAATCCTCATATGGCGCTTTTGTCATACCATTTGGTATTCGTAATCAATAGAGGTCAAAGAGATATCAATTACATATGATGATGCATTTTATCTGGAGACAGGGTACATTAGAATTTCACGATTGAAGATTTCTGACAGGAACAGAAGAAATGGTTCCTGTGATTTTTTTTTGCCTGTAAGTTTTACCTTACACTTAATATCTAGGGTTCTTATGGAAGATTTTAGAAATTTGCTATACTTATAATTTTATGAAGGATTTATTGGTATCCGAATTAAAACAAAACTCTTAGCATTTATATTCCGATAAATGTTAAAGAATGTATCTAACGTCATTATTGATATGAACTACTTCTGGCACTCTTTAGGAGAGTTTAAGCGCTTTCATTCTTAGGCTTTCCTTCCCTAGACGCACTTCCTTTGACAGATGAAGGGCATGTAGTCTTGATGTGGCCTTTCTCACCACAGCCGAAACAGACTGCATTCGCCATGTCCTTGCAATCCAACGTTTTATGCTCCCTTGATTTGCAGATCCCACAAGCCCTAGGCTGCGATTGGGATTTTGGTTCGAACCTGCACTTCCCTAGATGGCGCTTCTTGCAGGTCTTGCATACAGGTTTCTTGTTGGACTCTTGCTTGTTCTTTTTCTTAGAACTCTGGGAGTTATCTTCCTCCCTTTTCCTCTTTAGTTCATCCTTTGCATTCGAGGCATGAACAAGATCCTTCTTGTGAGTAAGGAAGTGTGGTCTTGGATGAGATTTGGAGCAAGTAGCATTGGGCTCCTTGAACTTTTTCACGGCCTTCTTCACAGCTTTTCCAATAGCTGCATCTATCATAGCCTGGAGAACATCTTTGGAGATTCTGAGGTTCACAATTGTAGCATCATTAGCATGTGTCGCATCATCCATAACACGATCAACGGATGTCTTATCCGAGATTGTCATGCTCGATATTTGGTTCCTAACACCAAATAAAACAATTATTTAGTTGCAATCCAACAACCGCTATTCATCATCCTGATGACCTATATACTAACCATGGTATCGTTAAACCATACAGGCTAATATAGTACGAACATTCTCAATGAACGTCATTTAGATATGTATATATATCAATTATACTTAGCCTAGGCCATAAAAGACCATTAATGACAATTAAGATTTGGACCTAGTCCATCACCTTTTTGACAGGGGATCAAATGTCGCATCTGTCTTGATTATATTGATGATTTTGGATAGCTTGAAAGCTTGACATTAGGATATTGGATAAGAGTGATTCCTAATGGATATAAAGCATCCATCTAAGATTGTTGAAACAGTCTCTAAATGTTATCGGCCAATTCTACCTCGCATCATAAGCCTAAGATCCTAATAGGCGGATACTACAGCTTACGACATTTATTGTCCACAATAGACTTTTCTGCGCCATAATCAAGCAATTCTCGCATACACATCATTGATAAGGAAAAGTACCTAATACGTCGTCATCATTCTGCACCATCTCATGGGCGTTCATTTGAAAGACCCAAGCATTGGCCTTCTTAGCCTCTTCAGGCTTCTTCTGATTCCTAGGGCAGTTGGTCTTGATATGCCCCTTCTCGTTGCAACCATAACAGGTCGCATCCTTCAACTTCTTGCAATCCAAGGTCTTATGCTCCTTGGACTTGCAGATTCCACAAGGTAGAGGCTGAGATTCGAATCTGCATTTCCCGATGTGGTATTTCCTACAGATTTTGCATCTGGTCTTTTCATCCGACTGCTGGTTGTCCTTTTTAAACCTGGAACTCTTCTTATGATCAGAGTTCCCCTTTTTCTTCTTATCGGAGTGATGAGAATCCTCATCCTCCTTTTTACGCTTCCCATTATTAGAAGCTTTAGCAGCCTTGTTTCTGACCGCATCGAGCGTGAGAGATAGTGACAGATCTGCCGCGGACCTGAATGTAGTAGGTCTCGATGCTTTCACACTTGCCTTGATTTCTGGGGCTAGACCCCCAATAAAGCGAGCTATACGCTTCGGTTCTGGTGTGATCAAGTAAGGAACCAATCGAGACATGGTATTGAAACTTGTAAGATATGCCTGGCAATCTAGGTTTTTCATGACCAATGCCAAGAAATCAGTCTCAATTTTCTCAACTTCGTGTTGAGGACAGTAATTTTCTTTAATAAGAGCAACAAATTGATCCCATGTCAGTTTATACAACGGGATCTTCCCTGTATCTTGGATCAATGACCTCCACCAAGCTAGAGCTTCTCCTTTAAAAGATTGTGAAACAAACTTCACAATGTCTTGCTCTGCACATCCACTAATATCAACAACGGTGTCCATCTCATCAAGCCACGTCATGCAATCGATGGCTCCCTTTTCTCCTGTGAAGTCTCTGGGCTTGCAGGAGACAAAATATTTATATGAACAGGTTTTAACCCGAGGCTCCTGATTGAGCTCAACCTGCCTAGACGGCACACTTCTCTGATTCAAAGAATGATGAGAATCGCTTTTGCGAGTCGTATGAGTCTTAGAGGGTGGTTTTGAATGAGGTTCTGATTGAGTTCTGACGCGAGTATCACTCGATTCATTATCTTGTCTGTGCAGAGCTCGAGTAACGGCATTGTCTATTAATGCCTGCAGTTCCTCAGCAGTTATATTAACTCTGGTAGTATCATTTTTCTCCCTCGGGTGGCTGTTAACATCCTCTGATCCAGCCATGTAGCTTGATTGCTACATAAATATTAACAATGATTTATCCAGAGGTTATTACGGAATCATCATTTTTGATGATTCATCAACCATGGTAATATAAACCATATTGGTTAATTTGTTAGTTATATTTAATTAGTATTTTCATTATAATTTATCCTAGTTATAAAACATTAAGGATATTAAAGTGCCGCAAAAAGGCTTAGTCACAAGGACAGTTTTAAATTTATAAGCCATGATTTCAGAGAATTGAGGCATTAAGGTTTGAACGCAGTTCATTATCTTTCTTGGCGGAGAGTCAAAGACTACAACTGTCTTTTGTCTTTTAGGATAGTAGCTATAGCCCGTAGGCGTTTCATCACTAATGGATGTTTGTAAAAATGATCATCTTAATTTGATGATTTAAGCCATGATTTCTGTATCACTGGGCTAGATAAGGGGGTTGGATAATTCCCATTATAAAGATGACAAGTGTGATTCTATCGTATCACTGTTGTCAGGAGTGTTAACATGTTTTCAGATGTTAACAAGGGGATCTCTTCCTTTAAACAGGTTTTACCATCATAGCTAGGTCCTTAATGACATACAAGCTAGGTTATACCCTTTAAGATTCTTTTCATTATATAGGCTAATAAAAAGAAGGATATTATGATTTATTTTATATAATATATCCATTTATATATATCGGTAATGAATTTTTGAATCAGTAAATGAAAGGAGTACATAGATGCCCTAAGCGGGGCTTTAAACAAGAATTTGTCCACGAAGGGACTAAAAGATAAATATGTCCTTATAAGGACAAATGAAGAAATGGAAAACAACGAAAGAGTTTCTTCTTTACTTTATTTCTGAAATTTTTCTCCTTGGTTCTCTGCGTGAGGTATGAATACCGAAGGTTTTGGTGGGTAATCCAAATTTTCTACTTTAGGGATCTTTGCAAAAGTGGAATCCAAGGATTTTATGGGTAATCAATAATATGGATCATAAATAAGATCAGGATAGGTATATTCCAAGTCTGGGATTCCGGGACTTGGAGATAAGAATTATGAGTCCTTTCATTTCATAGATATTATCTTTGGAATAGGATCTTCAAGGACAGCAGGTACGAACTCCTCCGATGTTGGCTTCTCATTTAAAGTTCCAAAAGTCTTGGGTAAAGAACTTGAAATATGATTAATGGGTTCAAAATGTCATTCCTCCATACAGGTCGTATGCTAATTCGAGCTGCAGTACGAAGCTTTACATTCTTAAACTTCGGATTTGGAGAGCCTCCACCAATGGCAGATTTGCTCGGCTACACGCTCCGGAGATACATAAATATTGAAGGCAATGCATACATATAACAGGGATGAGATCATTCCTAGTTCAAGTCTAGACTCGGAAGTTAAGGAATGTGCTATTGTGTCATTGAGATTAAACACAAAAGGCTAGTGTTTAAATCACTCAATGTTGGCTCTGATACCAACCTGTCACACCCCTAAATTTCCACGTATTACCGGTGGGCCCGGTGGGGAGTATCGTGACGTAGTTGATATCGTCATAGTCGAACAACACAATTTAATGCACAGCGGAAGCAAAAGATAAATATATTACAAACCAATTCAAATGTAACATTTGATATTACAAACGGGTTGTAAGATGGATCCACAGGCGGATCTTAAAACAGAAAGATAAACACTATTCAATAGACTTTAGGCATCTAGAACTTGCAAGATTCCCTATTAACGCCCTGAGCTCCCAGCCAATTACGTACAGTACCTGTTACTTAATCTTTTTGGAAAAATATGTCAGTTTACACTAGAAAAATACAATTAACTGGCTCATTTTGAAAATGTTTTAGAAAATTGATTTGAATGCACAAGGCACAAAATATCTTTTATAACTTGGGACAATTATATAAAAATAATCTTGTATACAGATTTACATGTTCGTTATACATTTAGGGCTCGGTGTTAGAAACCGAGTCAAGATTAACAGACACACCACAAGTATAGGCCCACAAGAGAGTGAGATACTGTTTCCCTTATGCAACTGTCAGGTGTATGCCTACACCCCGTGCATAAGACGTGGCCATTTTTATGTTATAATGATGCCAAGGATATCCGGGACATGTTCATTAACCCCTAAAGGCCTTTATTTCAAACAAGACAGATTAAAAACGGGTTACCTCAATAATTTAACCACTATTCGATTAAACATTCAATACCCGACCAAGCGGTATTATTATAATACCGTATCCCAAGCCCGTATAGGGAAAATAAGTTAAGAGTATTTACCTGAGCTTAAAATGCAATTTATACTCAGCCGTATATCCTAATTAGCAAGCACAAGTACCTCTACCGGGGCTCTTAATCTGGAACGAAGGTTTTATTAACCTATTAGATTCCTAACGGGTCTTATTTAAGTTGTAACTTAGACCGGTTAGTTTTTAGGAAAGGTTTACGGTTCAAAACGCATGATTAAGCGAAGACCAGAATAGAATGTGATTTAGACCCGACAAGTTTGGGGACTTGTATAATATGGGTAAACTAAACACATTCTGGATTTTGAGGTAAAAATGATAAGGTTTGACCCGTTTCGGTCAGTTTATGCAAACTAGTTACATAAATCGCATCGAACGCGAAAAGTGTGTAACGGGTAACCAAAAGAGTCATGAACAGGTTTCCTAAGTTAATATGCCTTAAACATGTTGTGATATCAGTAGGATACCTTCTGTTATGCCCAAAATGAATTTAAACTCAAACTATGCCCCGTAGGGGTATTTTAGTCATTTTAAAGCCTTAAAAGAGTTTAAATATAAATCTGAGTTCCAGGTATGATATAATCAGTAAAAATACTCAATTTAATAAGTTATATCAGTAGGGTATTACATATATATGAAATTTATCTTTTAAAACCAAACTATGCACCGTAGGGGCATTTTGGTAATTTCACATAAGCTTAAAAGGTCAAATCTGGAAGTCTGAGTTTAAAACTTTTACTTACTGTTAAAGTATAAAAATTTACTAAAAATATCAGTAGGTATTAAGTCTTATATATTTAAAATAGTTTTAATACATACTATGCGCTTAAAACGCGTAAAAAGGCGATTTGAAGCGATTTCCGGGTTTTATAAGAAAAGCTGATATTTTTATTATTCCAGAAAGTTTAAAATACTTTATTTATCATATAAAATTAGTAGCAAAAGGTTTGGTGTCAAAATGTTTTGTAAAACTCATTTTATAGGCCAAAAGGGCAAAACCGATAATTACCGAGTTAAAGCTATAACCCTATATTATGCTCAGCCTAAAAATAAATAAAAATCTTCAAAAATCCCAACATATTATTTTATATCAGTAGGTAAAAAGTTTGGTATCAAAAATTGGGTTTAGATAGGCTTTATGCTAATTACGCCGTTTAATTAATAAAAAACTTTTCATTTACGCTAATGAGCATAACTCCTAATCTAGACCTCAAACTGATGTCAAATTTTAGGGACAAGTTTATAATTCAGTAATAAAGGTTTCTATCCTTTCATATTTTCAAAAATCTCGTTTTAAGGTCAAAAGGGCATAATGGTCAACAATTAGGCATATAACGGAAACATGCAAATGAATAGGATAACTAAGGATCCAAGTTGTATAACCTCAGAGGGTTATACTAACCTATAACATGGTCCTAAAGGAATCCTAAGGCATATCTAAACTAAGCTAAATCGGGTCAGAACTGAAAGTCAAAGCAAAAGTCAACTTTTGCGACTTTCGGTTCCGAACCGAGCCTAAACTTAGAATTGTCGGGTTGAACATGCCTAGACATGTTCAATTAATATTTACCACGTTATTAAAGTGACAAAACTGATTTTATTGCCTTTATGTAATTAATTATGAATTTTGTTTAAAAACGACTTATTTGACTTTTATTTTAATAACTTTGACCCGACAATTTAACTAAGCAACGTGGTAATTAGGATGCGCCCTTTTGAGGGTTTAATACCTACCTAATTACGGTCACGTAGCCATGTTCGTAGCGAACAATGGCTTAACCGTTTAAAAGTCAAAGCGTTTATCGAAAACGCTTGACTTTTCGGTTTAAAACGCTAAATAATTTAAACTAAGCACGAAAGGATACTTACAAGAGGTCCTAAGGACTGAATGGAGGTTCCCACAAGTTTAGAATCCTCCTTGAATCAGAGAACAAGATCAGAATGGAAGAGGTGCAAGTTGGAATGAAGTGGGGAAGGGTATTTATAGGTTTTTCAAGACCGTTAAGATCGTTCATCGATAAACGAGCCTTGATCTGGACCGTACACATCTTACCCCCTGTTTTTCAATACTATGGGTGCCCAAAGATTGAAGAAATACCATTTGCAAGTGCTGGATTAAGCTGGAACAGGCTGTAGATGGCTGTAAACCACATTCTGCAGGTCTGGCAGGTTCACGCGCCCCGCGTAAGACCCAAGGGGGGTCTACGCGGCCGCCTGGGCTGCACAGCTCAGCAAAAAACTTTCAGATGTTGCTGTTTAGGACCCTGCAGTTGGTTAGGTCCATTTTTTGACACGTTTAAAGCTTGTTAAGCCAACTTTAAGGCTCTAAAATGATGCCTAAACATAGTGGACTTGAAACATGCTCAAAAATGTGCCGGATGTCGGTTCGTTTGGTCGTATGATCGCGTTGTTCGTCTAATTACAATGAAACACGAACGGACGCGAAAAACGATCCAAATTACGCGACGAATGGAATTTTATCATGTCGAACACTAAAATAAAATATTTTAGTGGTTACATAAATTTTTGGATGTCTGGATATATCCAGAACGTAAGATATACGCGAAAATGTAAACTTTTGCACTTTTTAACACTTTTAGTCCCTCCTTGACTTAAAAGTTTATTATTGCACACCAAACACCTCTAAGCCTATATCTAAGCTATATAAAGGATAATTAGGGCATGTTTAACTTACGATCATATTCCGGAAGGTCCGATACTGATGTGGGGTAAAATACACATATTTGTCCCGTGTAAAATGTATACTTATTGTATAGTTTTTATTTTATTCTTTTGAGTTTTTAGTGTTGCTACATATTCTTTTGTGTTTTGCCAGGTCCGGATGCAAATGAAGCGAAAACGAGTAATAAGAAAATAATAAGCCAGTTGAGCAGATTAAGGCGCTAGAGACCCCGGATATACACGGACGAAAAGGCTGCCAATATCATTATCGTTAAAAAAAGAGGATACAATATATTATTTGAGGCACAAAGTGGAAAGTAACAAATAAATCTCAAATATTAGTGGGTTGCCATGATGTTACTGTTTAAGTTAGGATGTCACGACAAAAGTAAAGAAAAGGCTTGAGATTGTTTTAGATGTGAAATACCCAAAAAGCCCTTAATGAATTCAAAGTATTACCACAAATGCCATCGATGAGCTTTGCAAGTTTTATTGTTTGTTTTCGTTGGCTGTTGGATAAACGGATGGACCAGGCCCAATTACAATTTCTGCAACACATGGCCAATTAATATTTTTATGAGGGCTACGACTGAATTTGGAGGGCATATTATACACGGCTGCACATCAGATCAGAACATCATCAGCGAACAGACGGAGAGGCTATTCTGGACGCAACGCATAGGCATACGGTGAAGGAATTATTGGGGTTGAAGATCAAGAAGCTTGGAACTTAAGGGATTACGGTTTTAGCTTACCGGGTTCTTTTATTTTCTAGTTTCTTTTATTCTATGTCAATAAATTCTTTATTTGAAACCAACATGCTTGGCTAAACTTTTAAGCCACCTAGACTTGATGAATGGATTAATATGAAGATTTTACCGGTTTTGTTAATTGCATGATTATTATGGATTGATTGTGTTTAGTAAAAAGTTTGGTTTAATGATTTGATGTATATGCATGCTTTGAGTTGGTTTATTGTTATTATTTGCTTCATATGATTCTTATTGACGGTCTATATCACAACATAGAGTCATATTAGGGTCTAGGATTTTGGAGAGTGTCTATATCACGTAAGAAAACCTTAACTCTTTAGGGTGAAATTGCGCAATAACCCCTAGAAGTAATTGGTAATAATTTGCTAAGTCTTAGTGTTCTACTAGTCCTAATACCTGGAAAGTGAGGGGCTATTGGTAGGTCTTACCCGGCGAATTGCTTTAGATAGTCCTTGGAAAAGGTCGTGTCTTGGTTGACCTGTCGGTTTTATTAGTCTATCAAGTCAAGTTAATTAATTCAAACTACCCTAGATCTATGATTGGAAAAGAGTAGGTCAACATTAGGGTACTTACACAATAATTAGACAACTGGAAAGGCGTCTAATAACCGGTAGGATTAACAGCCTAGGTAGTTCCACAGGTTTCACCTTGAGAAGGCTCGAGGGGCATAGTTGGTTCTTAATAGGTTTAGTACTTTAAGATCTCGGTTCCATAATTCATGCATTTAACTTAATCGGTAATTCTTTAAAATCAATCCAGGATTCTAGTCTAGGTGGTCCTCGTTATCATATAAGAAAAGCCCTTAGTCTTCGTTCATATTTAGTCTAGTTCTTAGTTAATTAATTAGTTTAATAGATTTCCTTGATTTTCAGTAACCCCCCCCCCCCCAAACAATTAAACAGTTTAAGTCGTGTCAGTTTAGGTCTAGATAGAGTCTAATAAGCGTAATTAGAGAGTCTCGTGGGTTCGATACTCGGACTTACTTAGGCTATACTGCATTGACCGGTACACTTGCCGGTGGTGTGGTCTAGGTTTTAGAGAGTCTGTTTTTATAAATTTAAAACTTAGAGTGTCTAATTTAGGGCTAAAATTAGTTAGTTTAATTAGACCACTTTTAGCACATCAAGTTTTTGGCGCCGTTGCCGGGGACTCTTGGTAATTGCGTTAATTTCTTTGACTGATCTTATCTGACATATCTGTGCTACTTGTATATTTTGTATATTGAGTCGTAGGAGTCTAATTTTCCGTGTCTTCTATTTCTTTTGAGTTTTAAATATGTGTGAAATTTGTGGAGGGCCCCATTTTACAGTTAAATGCCCACAATATAAGGGGTCCTCTGCACATTATTATGCTAACCCCTATGTGCAGCCGCAGTCATATTTTTCACAGGGGTATTTGATGCGTGCGAAGTGTCGTATATTTTAGGTGTATATTTTAAGCCCTTTTTAACACTTATTTTAGCCAAGTTTTAAATTTATAAAACACGATATTTCACTAACACTAAACACACATATGGGCAAGTGCACCCATCGTTGAGTGTAGTATAGCGTTGGTAAGATACCGAGGTCGTCCAAGGACACAAGAGCTTTTAATACCGGTTTATCCTCAACGTCTAACCAAAATAAAAGTTTAGAAAAAATGTTTTAAGCTAAGAAAATAAAAACTAACTAAAATGCTGAAAATAAAAATAAAATAAAAACAGATAGACAAGATGAATCACTTGGTTCCGACTCGTATCTAGTATAACCTTTGATTATTTCCGCACTTTTGCACATAATTAAGAGATTATCTTAGTTATTGTAGTAGGCCCCTCTTTTGAAGGTGACGTTACCCTCACCCCAGTAGTTTGAGTCAGCAAGGATACAATCCTAAAAGGGTGGATTATTGGAAGATAATGAATTAAGTTATTAATGCAGTATTGTGGTAGGCCCCGCTTTTGGCGGTGACGTTACCCTCGGCTAAGTAGTCTGAGTCAGCAGGGATACAGTCCTAAATAGCCGGGTTATAGTATTAATAGTAGTTAACTTATGAGGGGATCAAAGAGTTTGGACCCCCGCCATCCAATACCGTGAAGTATTGAAGGAGGTCCTACTAAATTTGACCCAGGTCCATTGCAGGACCTCTAAACGCTGAACAATGGCAAGACCTTTACCAAACCGTTCCCTTAACCCCCGACCAGGTAGCCAACATACCTCCATATAGACCGTGGAGATATGAATGGTGAAGATCCTTTATTTTATATAGACAGTAAAATAATGCCAAGACACCACGGACAAACGATAAGGAAATATCACCTTCAACATAAGTAACTAGTTATTAAAGTCATTAATACAAAACCAAATAAAAAGTGCAAAAGATTAGAAATAAAAAGTATTATACTAGACACTTTGTCTTCACCAAGTGATGTAAGAGACTTAGGCAAACATGGCCTTGATTGTCAAGAACTCTTACGATCAATCTTGGATCCCGAGACGACTCACACACTCTACGATGGACAATGGATGATGGTGGTGGATGATGGTGTTGTGATGGTGGTGGGTGGTGGATGAAGTGTGAGAGAGGTGGTGTGCCAAGGGATGAGATGAAATGAATCCAAGCACTCCTATTTATAGGCTGAACAGAGAGCTGGACACGGCCACGTGTCCGCTGGGCACGGCCCCGTGTCCGTCTGACACTCTCTCTCCTCATTAATTGTAATTCGCAATTACAATAAATGCGCCTGCTGTACTTTCGACACGCCCCCGTGTCCGCTGAGCACGGCCTGTGGTGGGCAATAGAAGCTTCTATGGATTTGTCTTTTCTGCTGCTTCTTGGGCACGGCCCCGTGCTGGCTGAGCACGGGGCGTGTTCAGACTTCTGCCTTCTCTATTTTGCTTTGGAAGGTGCCGTTGAGGGGTCGGGCATTCCACTAATGTTCCTTTCCTTGTATTTATGTTGGATTTAGCTGTCTTTTTGCTTCTTTTGCGTTTTTTAGCTCATTTAATCCTGAAAATACAAAAGGAAGACAAAAACACTCTTTTTCCAATATTAGTACTTAAAAAGGGTTAGTTTTATGCCTTATTTGATGTAATTTATATGTTGCATTTTGCACACATCAGTATTCCTCGTACCAGTATGAGGAACCGTATCACCAGCCCCAACAGCAAATTTCTGAAGTCTATGAGCAGGACCAGCTGGATAGGATAATGGGGTTGTTAGTTCAACTGGTAGCTACAGATGAGACTACTTATAAAATGATTCAAGAACATGAAGTCATGGTTCAAAATCATCAGTCTATACTCTCAGACATTCGATGTTCAATAGAAGAAATGTCTAGGAGATTAGAAGAAGTAGAAGAAACGGAGAAGAAGGGCATCATTGATTTTGGCTGTGAAGAAGAGGAGATTACGATGCAGGTGGCTAATTGCGGGATAGTGATAGAGAGTGATTCAGATGACGAGGAAGAACAAGAAGAGTGATGAATCTACCAAGAATCATTAGTTAAGGAAGTAGATGTTGAAGAGGAATTAGATTTAGGAGATTCATTGGAGAGTATGTTTGATGATGAGATAAAAGTTGAACTAGAGAAAAAAGTGTTAAGTTGGGAAGATGAGTTTTTAGGGGAGTTAGAAGGTTTATCAGAATTTGAACAAGTAGGGGAATTTGATCCATTAGGTGATTTAGCAAATTTAGAAGCCCTACTAGAAGGTAAACCCGAGAAAATAAGTGAACCCACACCGCACGTAGAAATTAAGTGTGGGGATCTTCTCAAGGAAGTAGACCAAGTGGTGGAAGAGGAAGAACACCACAGCTGGCCCGTGGTACTTATAATAAACGAAACTAAAAGATCAAAACCACCGTAGAAGGCAAGGAAAAGAAAAATAAAGAACCGGGATTGGTTGCGGGTCAAAAGCTGGTACAAGGAGGAGAGGAATGAGCCTTTGAAGCAAGACCATTCTTCTCGTTACATGCCACGCATCCGGTTCATGCCAGGTAAATTTAAATTTTGGTGGTCTGACCCGTTTCTAATTTTTAAATTCTTTTATAATTCCGCCATTAAATTTTTAATTGTTTACGAGGAACGGGTGGAATTAAACGGGTTAGACCGGGTTCAAGTCAAGGAAAAGCCTCATGATTACATTCAAGTGTGGGGAGGTTTTGTAGAGTTTGTATAGAGGCGTACTTTTTGTATATTGAGTCTTAGTTAGTAGTTTTTGAGTCGTATTTTGTTTAGAGTCGGTACTGCTTTGGTTTTTGCTTGTTTTTGTTTATGCAGGTTTGAATATGTACCACCCGTACTCAATATACATTCGGGTGATTTTGGAGCTGCTTATCAGATATCAGGCATTTTCCGAGTGTACTAGTTAGAGTGAAGCCGATCGCGACCGAAATGCTATACGATCGAGCTGGATTGGACGAGAGTTTTGGAGCACACACGCTAATATAACTAGCTAAGTCCTTTCCATTTATGCCCTTTGTCTTTTTATTTTTTTTATTTTTAGTTTTTGAGTCGGTTTCCATCCTACATTGAGGGCAATGTAGAGTTTAAGTGTGAGGATGTGAAACTATCGTTTTGTGTCGTTAGTATAGTTAGTCGAGTCATAAAAAGTCGAAAAATAAAAAATTGAAAAAATCCAAAAAAAAATAGAAAAATTAGAAAATGTCTTTTGAATAAAAAAGTTTGCAAAATTAATACAGAAAATGATAGAAACGATGGGTTTTTGTTCGGGTTCAAATAATAATAATATGAGATAATACAATTGAGCTTGTGTCTAGTTTGGGATGTGTGGGTAGGCTCGATTCGGTTTTAGGTCCCTTTGAGTTAATATACCTTAATTGTCCGTCTGCTAGTGGGTTTTCATCTGGGAAATATGGGAAATTGAAACTGCCGATAATAGTATAAGGGACACCGTTATAAGTTAAAACTGTTAGAAATTTTAATCATGAAAAAAATAGAGAAAAAAAAAAAGATGAGCTAGAAACTGAATGAAAGTAGCGCATTCCTATGTAGTCTGGGTTGGGGATGGTGACTTTACAACCGGATTACCGCTAGGGTGTGTGAAATCGACCGTGCAAAGAAAAGAAAAAAGTACCGAATCTTAAGTAATCCGAGTTGGGGATAGCGACTCTACAGCCGGATTGCCTCTTGGTTAGGGAAAGCATCGTCTACGCTCATGGGAAAGAAAAAAAAAGAAAAAAATTTGATTGTAAATTCTCTTGGTTTTGATATAAGACGGTTGGGGATTGGTCCAGTGATCGCTCCTTTAGTTCTATAAGCTTGAGGCGGGAGTAGGTGGACTGTAGATTCTAGCGTGAGACCCTAGGTAGATTGACCGCACTTAAATTAAATTCGCATGATAAGTGGCTTAGGACCCGGATTTGGGTTTAAAGGGACAAATATATTCGCAATCGCGGCTAATGCAAGCTCTGATTTTAACAAAATATAAATAATTTTTGACCCGAGTAACTATTCATCCCTGATTCCGTTGCATAATTCTTTTTCGGGGACGAAAAAAGGTTAAGTGTGGGGATATTTGATGTGGGGTAAAATCCACATATTTGTCTCGTGTAAAATGTATACTTATTGTATAGTTTTTATTTTATTATTTTGAGTTTTTAGTGTTGCTATATATACTTTTGTGTTTTGCCAGGTCCGGATGCAAATGAAGCGAAAACGAGTAATAAGAAAATAATCAGCCATTTGAGCAGATTAAGGCGCTAGAGACCCCGGATATACAAGGACGAAAAGGCTGCCAATATCATTATCATTAAAAAAAGAGGATACAATATATTATTTGAGGCACAAAGTGGAAAGTAACAAATAGATCTCAAATATTAGTGGGTTGCCATGATGTTACTGTTGAAGTTAGGATGTCACGACAAAAGTAAAGAAAAGGCTTGAGATTGTTGTAGATGTGAAATACCCAAAAAGCCCTTAATGAATTCAAAGTATTACCACAAATGCCATCGATGAGCTTTGCAAGTTTTATTGTTTGTTTTCGTTGGCTGTTGGATAAACGGATGGACCAGGCCCAATTACAATTTCTGCAACACATGGCCAATTAATATTTTTATGAGGGCTACGACTGAATTTGGAGGGCATATTATACACGGCTGCACATCAGATCAGAACATCATCAGCGAACAGACGGAGAGGCTATTCTGGACGCAACGCATAGGCATACGGTGAAGGAATTATTGGGGTTGAAGATCAAGAAGCTTGGAACTTAAGGGATTACGGTTTTAGCTTACCGGGTTCTTTTATTTTCTAGTTTCTTTTATTCTATGTCAATAAATTCTTTATTTGAAACCAACATGCTTGGCTAAACTTTTAAGCCACCTAGACTTGATGAATGGATTAATATGAAGATTTTACCGGTTTTGTTAATTGCATGATTATTATGGATTGATTGTGTTTAGTAAAAAGTTTGGTTTAATGATTTGATGTATATGCATGCTTTGAGTTGGTTTATTGTTATTATTTGCTTCATATGATTCTTATTGACGGTCTATATCACAACATAGAGTCATATTAGGGTCTAGGATTTTGGAGAGTGTCTATATCACGTAAGAAAACCTTAACTCTTTAGGGTGAAATTGCGCAATAACCCCTAGAAGTAATTGGTAATAATTTGCTAAGTCTTAGTGTTCTACTAGTCCTAATACCTGGAAAGTGAGGGGCTATTGGTAGGTCTTACCCGGCGAATTGCTTTAGATAGTCCTTGGAAAAGGTCGTGTCTTGGTTGACCTGTCGGTTTTATTAGTCTATCAAGTCAAGTTAATTAATTCAAACTACCCTAGATCTATGATTGGAAAAGAGTAGGTCAACATTAGGGTACTTACACAATAATTAGACAACTGGAAAGACGTCTAATAACCGGTAGGATTAACAGCCTAGGTAGTTCCACAGGTTTCTCCTTGAGAAGGCTCGAGGGGCTTAGTTGGTTCTTAATAGGTTTAGTACTTTAAGATCCCGGTTCCATAATTCATGCATTTAGCTTAATCGGTAATTCTTTAAAATCAATCCAGGATTCTAGTCTAGGTGGTCCTCGTTATCATATAAGAAAAGCCCTTAGTCTTCGTTCGTATTTAGTCTAGTTCTTAGTTAATTAATTAGTTTAATAGATTTCCTTGCTTTTCAGTAACCCCCCCCCCCCCCAACAATTAAACAGTTTAAGTCGTGTCAGTTTAGGTCTAGATAGAGTCTAATTAGCGTAATTAGAGAGTCTCGTGGGTTCGATACTCGGACTTACTTAGGCTATACTGCATTGACCGGTACACTTGTCGGGGGTGTGGTCTAGGTTTTAGAGAGTCTGTTTTTATAAATTTAAAACTTAGAGTGTCTAATTTAGGGTTAAAATTAGTTAGTTTAATTAGACCACTTTTAGCACATCAAGTTTTTGGCGCCGTTGCCGCGGACTCTTGGTATTTGCGTTAGGGGCTGTTTGGTAGCCTCTGAATGGTCATTAAGAGGCTACCTCTTAATGGAACCATTAAGAATTTTACCAATGAGAAGATAGAAGAATGTGACATGTGCTGATTTACCATTCAGAGGTTAGCTCTTAACTATTCAGACTTGAGGTTACCTCTTATTCATTCAGAGGTTTTAAACCATTAAGAGGTAGCATCTGAATGGTCATTAAGAGGCTACCAAACAACCCCTTAATTTCTTTGACTGATCTTGTCTGACATATCTGTGCTACTTGTATATTTTGTATATTGAGTCGTAGGAGTCTAATTTTCCGTGTCTTCTATTTCTTTTGAGTTTTAAATATGTGTGAAATTTGTGGAGGGCCCCATTTTACAGTTAAATGCCCACAATATGAGGGGTCCTCTGCACATTATTATGCTAACCCCTATGTGCAGCCGCAGTCATATTTTTCACAGGGGTATTCCTCGTACCAGTATGAGGAACCGTATCACCAGCCCCAACAGCAAAATTCTGAAGTCTATGAGCAGGACCAGCTGGATAGGATAATGGGGTTGTTAGTTCAACTGGTAGCTACAGATGAGACTACTCATAAAATGGTCACCAAAAAGGCGTAGATTCAAAAGTTGACGCTTTAGGTCCCTCTAATGCGCAAACTTGCGCATATCATCGTTTAATAGCATCGAAGCCTCATCTAATTCATATTAGGCATTCTTGAGAGTATTATTAAACATCACGATGCTTCGGGTTCACTAAAAGGTCATTCAGAGGTATAATTAAACATATTGACACTTTTAATCCCTTAAACTTGCGAAGTTGCGCGTAACTTCACTTAAAGGCATAAAAACTTTAGACGACCATTAATTTGCATTCCCGAGAGTATAATCAAATATCATGAAGCTCCCGGTTTGTTAAAAGATCACTCAGATGTAAGAATTAACATGTTGACGCTTTTAACCCTTTATTGCGCAAACTTTCAATTAATTACGCAAACGGCTACACTCGATCAAAAAGTGGCTCATTTATGAATATAAATACCGTACGAGGTTATTCAGAAACTTACTTTAGGTATGTTAACACTTCCAGTCCCTTTATAATCAAAGTTTTTGATTTTTTCAAAAAATTAGACCCTTAAATTCAGTGTTTGACTTCATTAGGGTTTATTGCACGTGTCAATACATCATTGGACGTGATTTTACGAGGTGTTACAGCCTGAAAGTGGCATAGCGGTTTCTAATATCTGATTATATTTTCCAAATAATATACACATAATTTTATATATTTGGATATACTGATCTATTAGTGGTTTGCTAATAAAATTTACACAAGCTTACGATGATTTATATATTTTTCACAACCACATAAATAGTAAAACTAGATACCAAGCAAGAAAAAGTATACATTTTTCACAGAACCACAAATAACATGAGTTCCAGCTTTTAGATTGGTCGTGACTGATAAACTTGAAATAAGATGCTCCGGTTGACCGATTGCAAGTCCTGTTCGCAAGGATAGTGTAACAAACATTGCTTTTGAGGTTGGGTCCCCGATGGATGGCTGGTGGAGTAATGGGTGGTGGGAAGGGGTGGTGACTAAATTTGGTAAATCCGATGATGAGGATGTTCAAGTTTATATTCCTGGTATGTTTCTTGATTTAAATCATAAAAACTTTAGTTTAATATTTTCTTTATTTTTTCTCGATATATATTTCATGAGCCCCGCTTGCGGTCTGCTCATATAATGTAATATATGTGTGGGCGCTCGGGGGGGCAAAAGCAAAAGTGCACTAATTTTTAACGTTATTTTACTAATTTCGTGAAAATAACGTTAAAAAGAGGGGATCGTTAATCAGGCATCATGTGGTGGCGTTGATAGCCGAAAGACAAGGGGGTACATGCACCAATTGGCGTTTGTCTCAATTGCTGAGTGTTATGTGCCTTATGTCCAAGGCTTGATGCAAAACCACAATCGAGCCGGGGGTCTCATTGGAAGCAGCCTCTCTATTCCTACGGGGTAGAGGTAAGGCTGTCTACATCCCACCCTCCTCAGACCCTACCTTAGCTTTGCTATAGGTAGGATATACTGAGTACGATGATGATGATGATGATGATGATGATGATGATGATGATGATGATGATGATGATGATGATATTTCATGAGCTAACTCATAGCAACTTGAGCAGTTGTGATTTAATAAGACCGCTGGAGGTGGAATGGCCCGATTGGGTATATAGTGAAAATGGTTTTTTTTTTTTATCTTGATATATATTTCTTAATATATATTTCTAAGCTAAATCGTAGCAACTTGAGAAGATGCACCGGTAAGTACTAAGTACTTTTAGGTCAAATATTAACTTTCTTTATTTTTGTTTTTGTAATTATCTAATGGAAGAAGATGCACCGGTAAGTACTAAGTACTTTTGGTTTGAATTCATAGCTTGATTTTTTTAGGAATTACTTCATTTAAATTCTACATATTTTTTAACAGTTCACTTATATCTTATATGGTAAAAATTGATGCATACCAAGCATAAGGAGAAGATCAACATTGGGCCTCTCTTTGTATTGATGGTGGGTAACATATGTTTCCAGATAATGGATGTTGGGTTTAAAGGTTTTAGTAGTTAGTAGATGTGTTCGAGGTAGTTAAAGGCTCAAGGCGCACTCAAGGCGTAGAGGTGAGCCTCTCGCTTAGGCGCACGATGCTTAAAAGGTGATATTAGACAGTTCTTTTAGTTAAGTGCCTCTTTGTTGCCATCTAGGCGGTTTGGCTAAGCCTTACCTTGCCTGGGTGCGTGCCTTTTGTCGCCTTTAACTGCCAAAGATGGGTTTACTTGGTACATAATAGTGATTTGAATAGCCTGTTGCTATTGACATTATTTCTTTGATTATAAATTACATTTTTGCTGCCATTTTTTGCACATCCGGCCATCCAGGTTCTTATTAACTACAGAAATGATAAAAAGCTTATAGGACGTGTTAGGGCATTTGATCCGACATTAGAATTTGGTGCTGGAAAAGTCAGAGAGATGTGGAGTCAGGTTGGTTCTATCATGAAAATAACTTATGTGGCAGTTCGTTTGTTTCATTTTTTTGCATTTTTTAGTTATTTTAGGATTTTTTTGTTGGGTGTCAATGACAAAATGTCCCCCTTTTTTAAACATTTGTAATTTCTTATGGATTTCGTTGGTACATCTTTTTGTAATTTTGTCTTCTTGATTTGTGAATATCTGTAACCTTTAACTTTATATGTTTTTTAGGAGTTGGAGAATTCAAGTTCGCAATTTCGCATCATACATGCCTGTCATGTTGACTTGTGATCACCATGTTATTGATGGTATGTGTTGTTATGGACATAAATATGTGTCTAAATGGACTTGGTTGGTTAACGAGTCAGATGGGTATCGTTGGTACATGTCGGGTTGACATGTAAATGTTTTTGTCCAAAGTTACTAATTTTTACTAATAAATATTTAGTGTGAATTATGAGTATTAAATTTTTGTTATTTGGTAATAATCCAATTTTTAAACAAAATACTACGGATAACTTTGGACCCATCTGACTCGTTTCCATTAAAACTATTTTTTTTGTTGATACAGATATATGGTTATGTATAAAATTTAATCAAAGACTATTTTCATTAACTAATAAGAATTCTATTTATTATATTGGGTGTTTTTAAAACTAGGGAAAATGGTAATGGGTTAACCCGAACCATAACGGTCATGGTTCGGGTTGAAAAGAAAGATTACTGATTTGGTCGGCTAAAAGTCAAATGTCATGGTTGAAAAGAAAGATTTTTAGTTACATTAACCGTCAAAGTTATACTTGGTATGTGTATTTTTAATCAAGTTATATGTTCTTAAAGTTCAGTAAACACTAACCAAAATGGTATTGCTCAGCCTTTATATCCAAGCCACTGAAAAGTCTAATGTAAAAATGTCAAAAAGGCCATCTTTTGTTTTAATAACTTTGTTTTGATGTGTTATTTTAGGTCTCAAGAAATGCAACAAAAGGTCAAAAAGGCCAACTTCAAAAAGTCTAATGTGAAAAGGTCAAAAAGCCTATTTGTTGTTTTAATAAGTTGGTTTTGTTACATTATTTAAGGTCTCAAGAAATGCAGAGATTAGGATAAGCAAGGGATGTGGGTAAGTGACTTAAAAACTATATATGACAACTTTGCCTTTCTTTTGTAAAAACGAGTGAGTTTGGTTTGTGTTTAGTCTCAAACGGGTCAAATAATTTATTTTATTTTTGGTAAAGTCTTTTTAACTGCATACAATCTTCTAAAATGTATTACCGAAATATTTGTATTAATATTATACAAAAATTGACCAAAGAGTGTATGTAGATCGACCGACTCCACCTGCCCACTTTTTAGCTGCCTAAAAAATAGCATGTTTCAATGATAACCTGTTGTGACATGTTCCATGTCATAGCAATTCACTCATGTTAATGGAAGATTACCATTTGATTTTTTTTTTGACACAATGGATGCCTTATTTGATGTTAAGCATGTCATCATGCTTAAAAAATGATGTACTATATTGAGTTCACAACATTTTAGGCCTAAACTTCAAGGCAACTTGTGTTCTCTGTTGGATTTGAAGGCAATGTTTTTGGTTCTGTCCCTCTTCAAACCGCTAATTGGTTTGTCCACTTTAGGTTATAACATCTGCGCTACCTATTTAATCTGTTGGATTGCTTTTACCTGCAAAGGTAATGGGGTTTGTCTATTAGAAATTTTAGGTTATAAATACTTCATTTGCTATGAATTCGACTTTAATTTAGTATACCCTTTTATTTCACGTTAAATTATGTTTTATATACCTATGTGAGAAGTTGGGGGATTTCTATGTACACGATAATTGCTGATTAAATAACTCAGTGAGAAGTTGGTGGATTTGATAGACTATGAGTCACTCACATCTTCAACTCTGCTACTTTGTGAGTATTTTTACTTAATTTATTAATTCATCAATATGTTTGCTTTCATATACATTGTATATACCAGGTATAGTGTTATTGGATGGTATGATATCATTGAAGTCGGAGATATTTCGTTAGGTGATGATTGTCTTTTCAATTGGTCTACAAGGAATGCAAGGTTATTGATTATAAAGCTCCAAAAAGAGAAAGTACTAGATTATTAGGTTTTGCATTGTTATTTCGCACAAGAGAAACTTAATTTCATCATTTATTTATATTTTCTTATTAATTACATCCATAGTACGTGGATTGTTTTATTTACTTTATGAACCTTTTGTATCCGATAACAATTTCTATTAAAGATTTTGGATATGTTAATTATAACCGTTTAATCTTCTTTGTCAATATCTCGAAAACATATTGTTTTGTCAAACCCACGAATTTCGCGGGTATTAGTACTAGTTAAATATTAATTAAATAAAATTATAAATGATATGAAGAAATAAAATGCTTTGTGGCATTAGTATATATGAGGAAGGTTCATTTTAGAAGAACAGAAGGGAAAAAAAAAAAACAAAGGGTAATTTTGTAAAACATTAAATAGTTTTTTCACTTATCTCATTTATTATCATTTTTACTAATTAATTAGTCATAAAAACTAGTATCCTTCACACAAACTTTTTTTTGCCTATACTAGTCAAAAGTTATCTTACATATTTCGTAATTCATCCTACACGTTGAAATTTATCTTACACAACTCGTAATTTATCCTACACAACTCGTAATTTATGCTACACTTTAAATTATTTTATTTTTTTGAAAAATATATATTTTGAAAATAAGTTAAAAAAATTTAATGTAGTTAGCTATTAAAGAGGAAGACTACAAATTAATGACCTATGTAGATTTACAAATGTACCCTTATAGTAACATTAAATACTTATATTAAATAAAGTAAAATAAAACATTCTTATTGGTTGGAATTTCTTCTTTTTTCTTGTTACAAAAAATTTCTTCGCATTTGAACTCTCCACTAGTATATATATGTGTGTGTATACATGTTTATATATGTATGTGTATATGTATATATAGATTGAAGATCTTGTACATTAATTCAAAAGTGTGAGAAGTGTGAGAAATATTGTGGAGATGACATGTGTCCTCAATCTAAATTATTTCAAAATGGTAAACAAGTAATTTTCTAATTGATTTAATTAATTGATAACCTTCCATAACCACCACTCTTAATTATAGGAATATGAATTAAGAATTAATTATGAATTCGTGTCATCTCGTTCAGAATTGTATAGTGTTATATATTTTTATATAGTGTTACATAGTGTTATATGGTGTTATATAGTGTTTTTTGGTGTTATATAGTGTTATATGGTGTTATTTAGAGTTATATAGTGTTATATTTTTCTGATAGCATGTCTATAGTGTTGTATATTCTTATATAGTGTTACATAGATGGTGTTTGTTTTTCCTGAAAACCCTCTTCTAACCTCTTACGTCTGGGCCGCACAGACTACGCGCAGACGTTTAGCTCTGCAAAACCGTTTGTTTTTTAGAAGACATTTTATTAAAAAAATGTCTTCAAACCTCTGTACGTTCTCTTCCCCACGCAGACATGGTCCAATGTCTTCCCACCTCTTCCAACCCTCTCTCCAAACTTTTTTCCCTTTCTCTTTCAACCCTTTCAAACCTCACGACCTGCAATCAATCACCCACTATAACCGCCGGAGGATCAATTTATCAACTGAACATATAAGAGGTTCCTCTATAGAATAGACTTTACCTCTCCCAACCTTTGTAGTATCAATTCTCAAAACACGTTTTCCAATTCCAACAACAAGAACTTTCCTACAACGCATAAAACCCCAATAGATATTCTTATAATATCAAAAAAATAGAAATTCAAAATTATTATTAGAAGTTTATAACAAATTATTACTTGTTTATGACAGTGCCAACAAACACGAGGATGAGCAGGCTCCTCGTTCTCCGGCGCCGTCTTCAACCTCTCAACCACCATCGTCGGTGCCGGAATCGTGGCCATTCCGGCCACTCTGAAGCAGTTAGGCGTGATTCCAGGCCTAATTGTTAAACAACTGGTCGGAATCTTGACTGAAACTTCCGTTGAGAGATGCGTTCGGTGCCGGATTGCTCGTTGTTTACATGATTATTATTGGTACTTACACATGATTAGATCCTGCATTTTATTAATTGTGACGTTTGAGGATCTGAAATGTTCAAGAGAAAGGGGTTTGGGAGGAGAGAAAGGGAAAAAAAGTTTGCAGATGTGGGATAAAGAGGTGAGATAATCAAACACTCTTTTTATTACACTCCGCAGATATTTGGTCCACCTCTTCTCGTGCAGAAGTTTGCAGATGTGGTCCGCAGACTGTAGACTTTTTGCATCTGAAAAAACAAACACCACCATAGTGTTATATGATGTTATATGGTGTTACATAGCGTTATACGATGTTATATGGTTTTATATAGTGTTATATGATGGATGTATAGTGTTACATATTTCTTGTAGCAGTTACATATTTCTGGATTTTTTAGAATGTTTGGATTTTAGAATAAGTTTAAAATTGAATCGCTAGAATTTAGGAGAGGTTACCTAATTTGAAACATATACAAAGACGCTGTTACCCCTACAATTTTCAAATCTGTCCAAATAATTAAAACACAATTTATAATTTGGTCCCTATTGATCTCAACCATTAGATCAAAGATCTAATGGTTTAAAACACTTCTCACACTTTAGACACTTTGTACACTATCCCTACCCTGTATATATATATACTAATTAAAAAAAGGCAAATTGGAAAATAATAATCCCATCTTCTTTCTGAAATTGACCGATAATAATCCCAAGTCAGTTATTAGCCAATATTAATCCGACCTCGTCCAATTTTTTTTTTTTTGTAAAATAGTCCGCCGTTAAAATAGCTTAACGGAGTTAAGTGTTATTCCGAATTACAAACCGATGTTTTAGGGCTTTGATCATAATGAGGATACGAGTCGATTGATGTAAAACTTACCTCGAAATACTGCCCCAACCCACAAAAACGGTGCTTCAATTCGGGTGTTTAACTTCCAATTAACAAAATTCAAGCCATTTCGAACACAATTTCGAGGTAAGTTTTACATCAATCGACTTGTATCCTCGTTCTGATCAAAAGCCCTAAAACAGCCCCCAACCCACAAAAACGGTGCTTCAATTCGGGTGTTTAACTTCCAATTAACAAAATTCAAGCCATTTCGAACACAATTTCGAGGTAAGTTTTACATCAATCGACTTGTATCCTCGTTCTGATCAAAAGACCTAAAACATCGGTTTGTAATTCGAAAAAACACTTAACTCCGTTAAGCTTTGAAGGGGTAAGGTCCCAAAAACCTCATAATAAGTATTTGGGGCCATACCATAACCTTGCCTTTTAAACCTTTTTACCTTGCGCGACCGCGCACTGGTCTTACAAAAGGAAGAAAGTAATCAGCAGTCTATAGTCGCGCGCCCAAAGGAAATCATAAATCCTTGCGCCTTCTCCCATTAGCAAAGGATAAAAATCCTGAGATAAATACTTCCGCCTAAATATCCAGACTTGGATATTATTTTACCCAGACTTGGGATTTATTTATTCAGTGATCTCCACACGATAAGGTGCCACACCAGATTACAGCAGTAATATTCTAGAAGAAATACAATCGTGCACCACCCAGACGGTTATAACCGTCTGGACACGTGTCATTACCACAGGCACCCCTGAAGTCACAACGAAGGCATGTAATTGGAGAGTAATCTCCACTTGATCACTTTACACATGGCCAATCCCCAGCCTTCGATCTAAACCACGATCCGTGTGCTCTCACGTCGGATCAAAGAACTTAAACGGAAGGAAATGTAACCGCTTACGGGGTTAGCATCTTCCGTTAACCTTTCACTAACAGGTTTTCCCGCCCAAACGACTCCCGGCTATAAATATGAGAAAAACCCAGGTATGAATTCAAGTTACACACACTTCTCAAATACATCTTCTTCTTCATTACCAATACTTATTCTCACACCGGAGTCGGGTCAAGGAGAGAACCCTCTTCTCCCCTTGGCGAGGCTAACGGTGTTCTTTTTTGCAGAGCTATCGGAGAAGAAGGTCTGTTAAACCCGAATCGATCGAGTGGAAACCAACCTTTTTATGCGGATTCAAACCCCCTAGATATCTCGGTTCCGACCATTTATCTAGTGTTTCTTCAAGCTTATTTTAACGACAGACTATTTTACAAAAAAATTGGACGAGGTCGGATTATTATTGGCTAATAACTGACTTGGGATTATTATCGGTTAATTTTAGAAAGATGAGATTATTATTTTCCAATTTGCCTTAAAAAATAATAATTCGAGCCCAAACAAGCCGAACAGACCTTTACTCTCATGCTTGGCTCGTTTACAAACCAAACCGAGCAGAGCGGTTCGTTTACAACCGAGTATCAAATCGAACGGGTATTTTCTGAACAGTTGAGCGAGCGAAGCCAAGACGCCAAGGTAAGCTAACCCAAACACCCTCTGAATCGTTGTCGCTGAATGGAAAAATAGACAAGGAAGGTCTTCAATTCTACTACCCCTTTTCCTTAATAGCACCTTCTTCCTCATTCTGCCCTACAAGGTACCGCCCCCTTCTCTGCTCTTCGATCAGATCGTCTCTACCCTCGTCGCACTCTAACCTGTTAAGACTGCGTAACTTATACAGCTTGTTTTACGATCTCCTTGCTTGCAGGTTGTTTTTGTATAGTCTTGAAGAATTGCAAGTAGCTAGTTATTTCAATTGAATTGTTTTTTGATAAATTAAAGTAACAAATTTGCCTTGATATTCAGTAGTCGTTTGGTGTGTGTGCCAAAACAAACAAACAAACGTGAGAGATGGTGAAGGTTCGGATGAATACGGCGGACGTCGCCGCCGAGGTGAAATGCTTACGCCGGCTAATCGGGATGCGCTGTTCTAATGTCTACGACCTCTCTCCTAAGGTCACCCTAAACCCTAACTGTTTGATTTTATTCACCAGAGCTAGTAATTAATTAATTAATTAATTGTTGCTGCAGACATATGTATTCAAGTTGATGAATAGCAGTGGAATTACCGAATCTGGAGAGAGTGAGAAGGTTTTGTTGCTCATGGAAAGCGGCGTCCGCTTGCATACCACTGCATATCTTAGGTAACCTTTCCTTTCTTCTAGATCAATTCTGTAAACTCACTGTGCAATCTTCCAAACCTTCAAGGTCAGGGTAAATACGGTGCCCTGTATAGTGGCACCTTCCTTGTATAACATCATCAAAACTCTAGATAATTGGTATGAAACTGATGCCGGATACCTTATGAGTTACACTACTGTAGCTGCATGTCCTATAATGATCAGTCATTTTGATAGACCATGTTCTGTAAACCAAACGATTTAAGTTAGCCAAGGGAAGGAGAGAGATAATTATGTTTGTGTGCATATAAGAGCAGCTCATTAGTTGTTGTAAGTGGATAAATGTTTTATTGAATAAATGTTCTACAGTGTATATTCAGTTTCGGTGATGTTTGCAGGGATAAAAGTAATACTCCTTCTGGGTTTACCCTCAAATTACGAAAACACATAAGGACTAGAAGGCTTGAGGATGTAAGGCAGCTTGGATACGATCGGGTAATGCCTTATTTTACACTTCATTGATTGTTGGATTATGCTCTTAGTTCGCTTCTCATTTACTATTTTGTCTGAGCAGATAGTTCTCTTTCAATTTGGGGTTGGTGCTAATGCTTACTACATTATATTGGAGTTATATGCGCAAGGAAACATAATACTCACCGATTCCGAATACATGGTTTTAACTCTTCTGCGGTCACACAGGTTTAAACTCTTGAATCATACTTTTTTGTCTTGCCTTTTGTTATATTTCAATGGGTTACTAACTAACTTTATTTAGGGATGATGATAAGGGATTTGCAATCATGGCACGGCATCCTTATCCGATTGAAAATTGTAGAGTCTTTGAGAGAACTGATGGTGCAAAGCTAGAGTCAACGCTAACATCCTTCAACAATCATCAAATTGAGGAACATGTGGAAGATGGTTTAGGTGTAAATGAGACACCTGGTGCACCACAAGCTAAAAAGGGAAATCGAAAGGCTGTTAAGTCAGGTGATGCTAGTAAAAAGAAGGATAATACCCATGGCAAACAAGCTACATTGAAGGTTGTTCTTGGGGAAGCTTTGGGTTATGGACCGGCATTATCAGAACATATTATATTAGATGCTGGCTTAACTCCAAACTTGAAAGTTTCCAAGGATGTGAAGTTAGAGGATAGTAGCATTCAGGCTCTTACTGAAGGTGTTAAGAGGTTTGAGGACTGGCTGGAGGATGTTATATCAGGTGCCAAAATTCCCGAAGGATACATCTTAATGCAAGAAAAGAAAATAGGAAAGGATCACATCCCTGTTGAATCATCTGGCACTGATCAGGTTACGTTTCATCTTTAGTCATTGTTTGTACTAATTTTATTAGTTTTTATCACAGGAAAACCGTGTGCAAATCATATTGTTAGTATTGACATGTTTTGATCTCCTTTTCAGATTTATGATGAGTTCTGCCCGTTATTGTTAAATCAGTTCAGATTGAGGGTGTCTGTGAAATTTGAGACCTTTGATGCTGCATTGGATGAATTCTACAGTAAAATTGAGAGCCAGCGAGCTGAACAACAACAACAAGCAAAAGAGAGTTCTGCAATGCAAAAGCTTTCCAAAATTCGCAATGACCAGGTCCTAATATATTATAATTTATTCGTTAAACAATATCACAAGTGCCATTAATTAAAGCTAATTTTAAGTTTTTGTTATAGGAAAACCGTGTGCAAATACTGAAGAAAGAAGTAGATCGAGCTGTTACAATGGCAGAACTTATAGAATACAATTTAGAAGATGTGGATGCGGCTATCTTGGCTGTTAGAGTAGCTCTTGCAAATGGTATGAATTGGGATGATTTAACCCGGATGGTCAAAGAGGAGAAGAAATCTGGAAATCCCGTTGCAGGCCTTATTGACAAATTACATCTTGAAAGAAATTCCATGAGTCTGCTTTTGAGTAACAATCTTGATGAAATGGACGATGATGAAATTACTCAACCCGTGGAAAAGGTTTTACTTGAAATTTCTATCATCCACATATTCTTTTCTATTACCCACTTTCTATAGCCTCTATTACTTAAGTAGCTACTGATTATTAATAGCCCTCATGACGTATATGCGTGAATTTCATTTAGGTGGAAGTTGATCTATCACTTTCTGCTCATGCCAATGCTCGACGGTGGTATGAGCAAAAGAAAAAACAAGAGAGCAAACAAGAAAAGACTCTTACAGCTCATGCAAAGGCCTTCAAGGCTGCTGAAAAGAAGACACGTCAGCAACTCTCTCAGGTAATTTACACTAAACGCTTTTATCTGAATGTGTAGCTTCTATGGTGCCAGATTTACTAACTATGCTTATGGTGAAATAATTATCAGGAAAAATCCGTTGCTGCCATTTCACATATACGAAAAGTGCACTGGTTCGAAAAGTTTAATTGGTTCATCAGCAGTGAGAATTATTTGGTTATCAGTGGACGGGATGCTCAACAAAATGAGATGATAGTCAAGCGTTACATGTCAAAAGGAGATCTGTGAGTGCATACTGCTATTTATTGACGGTGTTATCTATGCTATTTGGTGAATCTTTTTATGCTGATATCAATGTTTGTTGATAAACAGGTATGTCCATGCAGAATTACACGGAGCTTCGAGCACAGTGATTAAGAATCACAAGCCTGATAATCCTGTACCCCCCCTTACACTAAATCAAGCCGGATCTTTCACTGTAAGTAAAAACTATTCATTTCTTGACATTTGACAAAAGTTCTGTGTGTATATAAAAAACGATTGTGATGCAGGTCTGTCATAGCCAAGCTTGGAACTCGAAGATCGTTACGAGTGCATGGTGGGTGTACCCTCACCAAGTGAGCAAAACCGCTCCTACGGGAGAATATCTTACGGTCGGCAGTTTTATGATCAGAGGAAAGAAAAACTTTCTTCCACCTCATCCATTAATCATGGGCTTTGGAATATTATTCCGTTTAGACGAGACTTCATTGGGGTCCCACCTGAACGAAAGGAGAGTAAGGAGTGAAGATGAAGGACTTAACGAGACTGAAGACACCGAGCCTTTTAAAGAACTGTCGGATACCGGTTCTGAGAATGAAGCACCAGATGCTGAAAACCCAGTGCACGTTTCTGATTTATCAACAGATAACCAAAAATTGGGAAATGTTTCCTCTGAAGTTGACTGCAATCGTGATTTATCAACAGATAACCAAAAATTGGGAAATGTTTCCTCTGAAGTTGACTGCAATCGTGAAGTTAGCTCCGATTCGGCACAGGTTTCTGTTGAAGAGAAGACGTCTGCTGCAACCGCGTCCCCTGAACTTGAGGATCTATTAGATAGAGCCCTTGAACTTGGATCGGCTGCTAAAAAGTACGGGCTCGTTCCGTCCTCACAAACAGAATCTGATATTAATAATAACGGTAACGAGGAGAAGAAAGAAACAGTGAGTAGGGAGAAGCCTTATATTTCCAAAGCGGAAAGAAGAAAGCTCAAGAAAGGACAAACGCATAGTGAAGGTGGAAATGGTGGTCACGTGGAGAAAAAGAAGTTTAGTGAAGGCGGAGATGGTGGTCATGCAGAGAAAAAGAAGAATAAAGCTGAACAGAAAAACGTTGAAAATATAATGGTGGACGGTGGTGGAAAGGTCAGTCGTGGTCAGAAGGGTAAACTTAAGAAGATGAAAGAAAAATACGGGGATCAAGATGAGGAAGAACGGAAAATCAGAATGGCTTTACTTGCCGTGAGTGTTAACAATTTGTTGTATTATTTTGTATTAATTTACACTAGGCTAACCGTGAAAATACTGCAGTCTGCTGGAAGAGCTAAATCTAATGAACAAGAAGCGCAAAGCGAAGCAATAACTACAAGCAAAGAGTTGAAACCTGTAGGCGGCGGTATGTATCACTAATACATATTATTCGTTGAAAATATAAAGTGTGTGATTAATATGATGAGATTCAATGAGAATGCAGGCAATGAAGATGCTATAAAAAGATGTTACAAGTGTAAAAAGGTTGGGCATCTGGCTAAAGATTGTCGAGAAGACGCAAATGGAGTTGCGCAGCTTAATGAAGCTGAGAGGATGGCAATGGAAGAAGATGATATAAAAGAGATTGGTGAAGACGAGAAGGAGAAATTGAATGATGTGGATTATCTGACAGGGGTTCCTTTACCAAACGACATTCTTTTGTATGCGGTGCCTGTTTGTGCTCCTTATGCTGCTGTACAATCATATAAATATCGTGTGAAGATAATCCCTGGAACAGCAAAGAAAGGAAAAGGTAAATTTCAACAAAGAAAATTTGAAATTTGAATATTGTTTTGTTCTACTTTTTGGAGTATGATGATGATGTTTGGGTTTGTAGCTGCAAAAATGGCGATGAATTTGTTTGGTCACATGCCGGAAGCAAGCCAACGAGAGAAAGAGTTGATGAAGGCATGTACAGACCCGGAGTTGATGGCTGCGATTATTGGAAACGTCAAGATATCTGCAGCAGGACTGACTCAGCTTAAGCAGAAACAAAAGAAAGGAAAGAAAGCAGCCAGTAAACAAAGCTAAGTTTACCGATAGGAGAGGAGAATGTAAACATACACGACACTAAAATTTTGGCAATGCAGATGAGCAAAAAGTAAACTTTATGGTATAGTTGCGAGTAATCATTCCGCCAAAAGTGTTTTGCTATTATAACGTTCTGTTTTCGACGCCAAAAGCATTTTGCTATTATAATGTTCTGTTTTCGAAAGCCAGTTACTGATTGACTATATGCTACTCACCTCATACCGGTTTTGGTTTAATGTTTGGTCTTTCTTTCTTTTCTTTTTTTTTTTTTTTGCAATCTGATGTATATAATAAACTCAAAACTGTTCTCATACTTCCAATAAGAAAATGATTATTCTTACAACCCCTAAAGAGGTAAAGATGATACTACTTTTGTTAGTCCAACCTATACCATATAGTTACAAATTATTTTTAGAGTAAACTGCTATTTTGGTCCCTGATGTTTGGTCACTTTTGCCACTTTAGTCCGAATTTGAAACCTTTTGCATCTGAATTCCTGTGGTTCTTTTTTTTTTTTTTTTTTTTTTTTTTTGCCATTTTGGTCCAAAAATGAAATCAGCTCATATTTCTTAAATTAAATCTTGGTATTTTGTTCTTTTCCTTAGTGGCAAAATGGTCATTATAATTTTATTATCACACATTATTAATTAAAATAATAAAATTAAATAATCCCCTTTTGACCATATAAAAGCACAGACATCATCTTCCCTTAGACCCAAACCATAATCCATAATCTTCTTCAAACCACATTCTCCATTGAGATTCGTTCTTTTTCACAGTGTTCAGCCCAAAACAGATTCGAGTTACCTTCAAAGCAGCTTATAATATCATCGTTATCAATTTCCGGCAACACCCACTCTTTTTTCGACCATACACCGGAGCCATACGGCCACGTGCTCCGACCGACACGTGAGTCAAACAACGTGCGCTAGTACTTACCATCAAAATGTTTCAAAGCATTCATGTCGTGTTGAACATCCAACAGGCCGCCGGAGCTACTCCGCTAAATCTCCTCCGCCGCCGTCGTCTCCGTCACCGTCACTATCGCCAGTCGCGTCGCAGTTCCGCTCTCACACCGCCGCATCGGCTGCTTTCCGCTCCGTTCGCTCGCGGTGGAGCCACGACGTTGATTGGAAGTCTCCGGCTTCGTTGAGTTCCCAGATCCGAACTGCTGCTTCTCCTGTTCTGGATCGGTTTTATCATAATCTCTCTACGATCGGTAATCATTTCGTTTGATCTATCGTTCTGATTGTCTCTGTTTCTTTTGATTCGAAGATTTGTTGTTGTTGTGTGGAATTCTGTTGCTTTTGTTCTTAGTGGTTGGGGCTCCACATGTGCATACCACCATTGTCGATCTTCACTTGCAGGAGAATGGGATTTGGAGAAGAGGATGAATTAGGGTTTGGGTTTTGGGGGATGATAAGTCTATGCTTCTTTTATAAGGTCAAAAGGATTAATTAATTTTATAATTTTAATTAATAATGTGTTATAATAAAATTAGAGTAAACTATCATTTTGGTCTCTGAGGTTTGGGCAGTTTTGCCACTTTAGCCAAAAACTTTCATTTTGGTCCCTGTGGTTTCAGTTTTGTGCCATTTTGGTCCAAAAGTGAATTCAACTCATATTCCTCAAATTAAATCCTTGTTTTTTTGACCTTATCTTCAGGGGTAAATTGATCATTATCATTTTTTTATAACTGATTATTAATTAATAATAAAACTAAATAAAAAAATCTTCATCTTCCTCAAATGAGTCACAAGCAAACCCTAATCCAAATCCCAATTCTCTGCAACCATCATCTTCTCCACCCCATTCTCCGCCACACCCACCATGCTTTACCACCACCCACCTCCCACAGCCACCCGCCCCTAACCCACGAGTTTGTTCCGGCCACCACCACCACCACCGCCGTCGCCGCCGCCGCCGCCACCGCACCACCGCTGCCGCCACCACGACGACTCTCTTGTAACAAATGAATATCTACGGTCGCAATTTTCTTTCTATCAGCCACTCCGACTTCTTCTCCAATAACAACAACCTCAATCACTTAACAAAAAAATCGATCTTCTTTTACGTTTATTTTCTTCTCGAAAAGCTTCTACAATTTAACAACAAAAACTGCATCTTCAAATTCAGATCTAGAACTTTTCAAACATAAATCTAAATTTTTTTTTCTCGAAATCTCTGAAACAAATTGTTACAACACCAACTCAGATTTAATAGTGCCTGAGATTGAAGCTACAATTCAGATTTGAAATGAAAAAAAAAAAAAAAAACTCAAAACAGTTTCATTGTGCTTGGATTTCAACAAGTTGAGATGTGTTTTTCAATGAAATTCAAGGAAACAGATTTACCAAAACAAATCGAAACATGCTTAAAATCAAAGAAACATGTTTAAACTTGTTAAAATCACACCGAACTGATCAAAAACACACCGAAACACACTAAGTCAAATCGAAACTTGATCGAATCAGTCCGTATGTGATCTAAAACCAACAGAAATGTTCACACTCGATCCGATATACACTGAAACAATCCGATTAGAGGTGGTGGTGGATGTTATCCGGTTGGTGGTGGGTGTTTGATTAAGTTCTCTGTGTGTGGTGATAGAGTTTAGAGAGAGAGAGAGAGAGAGAGAGAGAGAGAGAGAGAGAGAGAGAGAGAGAGAGAGAGATGAGTTTAGAGAGAGAGAGAGAGAGAGGAGAGAGAGACTGAGTTTCAGTTTTTATAATTTAGTTTTATCAATTTTAATTGATAATCAGTTATAATAAACATAAATGACTAAAATACCCCTGAGGAAAAGGACAAAAGTTGAGGGATTAATTAGGGGAATCTGGTCTGTTTTCATTTTTAGACCAAAATGGCAACAAAACTGAAACCACAGGGACCCAATTGTAAAAAGTTTAAGATTTGGACTAAAGTGGCAAAATTGACCAAACCACAGGAACCAAAATGGCAATTTACTCATAAAATTATGATGACCATTTTGCCCCTGAGAAAAAAGGACAAAATACCAGTATTTAATTTGAGAAATATGAGCGGATTTCACTTTTGGACCAAAATGACAAAAAAATGAAACCACAGGGACCCAAATGCAAAATGTTTCAAATTTGGACTAAAGTACCAAAAATTGACCAAACCTCAGGTACCAAAATGGCAGTTTACTCTTATTTTTATAAACTAGTAAAATATACCATTACAACAATAACTTATTAGAATTTTGCATGCATTAGTGTCTATCTATCCCATTTGAATCTGATTCACCGAGAAAAAAAGCAAGAATTTGGTTTCATTAACAAAGAATGTCCTAGTGACTGGATCATCTCTCTGTACTTTTCTTTATATCTCTCATTAAATTTAGACACAAAATACAGAATGACATCATAAAGTCAAGCCAAGACTATTCATTCTTCATCTTCAACTGGGGGAATTTCATTGAAATCCAGGCCCTCAGCGGGCAAGTCTGTGGTCAGCGGACCCAATATGCCGTCTGAGTTCAGTGTCAACCCACTCTGCAATGCAAACAAAGTATGCTTCTTAGTTATTCTATGAATCACGTTAAACTTAATTCTGTAAAACCATACTTACCTCCGGCTGGAACCTAAGCATGTCCGCGCGTGCCATGGCTTCTGCTTGAGCGATTCTTTGCCTGAATGTCTGAGCCATCTCTTCTGCCTGTAACATAACAATAACATACATGCATCTCAAATTAACCACGAGTCCTTTATACATATGATATACTGAAGCTAAAGAAAGAAGCTACCTTCTCAAAAACCAATTTGGGGTTACGAATCATGTCCCCTGGAGTCGGTTCCAGTTTCTTAGTAGATAGACTAACTCGGCCTCGCTCACGGTCATGGCTTAATATCATGACCTAACAAAAAATAAAGTTCCATTACATATAAACCATACTATCTGTGTTAAGATAAGATAACTGCAACACCTACCTTGAGGGTATCACCGGGTTGTAGGACGGTTGCGATGTCAGATACACGATCATGGCTGATTTGACTGACATGGAGAAGACCGTTGATTCCACCAATATCAATGAAAGCCCCGTACGGTTTCAAGCTCTGAACACTTCCGGTGACAACGGAGCCGATTCCAAGCTGTGCTTGGCTATCAGCCATGGCCTTACGGTTGCTTAGAACAAGTCTTGATTGTTCTTCATCTACTTCCACAAACTTGAGTGGCAGATCCTTCTCAAGCAGCTCTTCTGCACTTGATTTCTGAAGTAAATGTTGTTAGATAAAGGTTGGCAGTCAAGAAAGAAAGTGAGTATTATACAAAGTAAATTACTGACTGAGGAAATTTGAGAGAAGGGAACGAATCCGCGAAGGCCTTCAACAACAGCTACAATTCCACCTTTATTGGCACCAACGACCTTGCCGGTAACTACAACATCTTCAGCTTGCAGCTGCCTGCAGCGTTCCCAGGCCAAGTCATACTGAATTTGGCGTAAACTCAAAATTAAACTGTCATCATGTTCATTTTCACCGATAATAACAAATTCCTCGCGTAACCCTGGGACAATGCCTGCTTCTTGTACATGCTTAATGCCATGAATGCAGGCTTCCCTAATAGGCAAGAATGCGGATGACTTGGCAGTTAGATCAACAACTGCACCGTTGGCATCTACACTGAAAACAGTTCCTTTGACCTACAACAATGAAGAGCATCTCCTTTCTTTAAGAATGAATGAATGAATGTTTCTAGGCTTAAATGTTTGATTGATTTCCCACAGCAAGCAAGCAAGAGTCTAATTTGAGATTACAAGAAATAATAAACAGTTGAAAAAAAAAGTAAAAATATTATTGATAACCACCAGTTAATGTTAACCTAACCTAAGAAAGGAAAGGGAGTGAGTACCTTGGTGCCGATTTCAGAATTGTAGTCATACTTTTCGATGGCAGCGTGAAAGTCTTCAACGGTGAAAGCAACGCCTTCGTAGGGGGAGGTGCGGCAGCGCTCATAAGCCTCTTCGAACATCTCTTTGAGTTTCATTCGCTCTCTGGTCTGTGCGTTTGAGACAGCAACAGCAGCCTTGGTTGTGAAGGCTCTCTTCAGGTTGTGGTTGTTGTTGTTGAAGGATGCTGCTCTTGAGAGGCGTGTGTCGGAGAGAGATGGGCACCTCAGTCCACCAATCTGCTGCGCCAACGACACCATGGCTTGTGTTTGTGTTTGTGTGGTGAAAGAGATGAGGGAGGATTGATTGGGGTCGTCAGATAAGGTAGGTAGGTTGTCCGGTAAATCCACAACTCATTTATGTGACTTCTCATCAGCTCTGGTGTTATCCAACCCCACCCCAGTGGCCCACTCTTACACTCTATTTCCGAGTCTCATTTAACAGGGGAGGGGAGGGAAAAGAGATGAAAATATGAAAAACCATATTCCCGAGTTTCATTTAACGGGGGGAGGGGAGGGAAAAGGGAAGAAAATATGACCAAATATTCATCCTCCCAAATTGGAGAGATTATGAAAGAAAATTTTCCTTCCCCTCCCTTCCCCTCACCTCCCCCTGTTAAATGACTCGGGAACATAGGTGAGAGGGGCACTCCCCTCTCTTACGCACGGCCAATCAGCACGTGCCACGTCAACTCCCCTCTTAACACCCCTCACACCCTCAATTTGATGGCGGCACTCCCCTCTTAACTCCCCTCACACTCTCTTTCTCTATCTTTCTAGAAGTTGCAGGTTGTGTGTGAGTGTAAAATGGGTTTGGTTGTGCGGTGAACCCTCCCCGATCCCCCTCCCCGCGGTGATGGCGGCGGTGTTCCCGCTCGGGGACTTGGGTCACCGCCCCACTCCCCGCATGGTGCCCCGTTCACCCTTACCTTTAGATCTCAGTCAAACACTATATTTACTTTTACACCTTACTAGGTGTAACACCCGTGTGTGAATACACGGGTATGTTTAAGAACGATCTAAGTCAAATACTAAAAAACATATTATAATATATCATTTAAATTCTTTGCGTTTAGTTACATATCTTTATAAAACAATGTTAAAGACAGTATGTGTTAGTGAACATGTTTGATATAGAAATAAACTAAGTAGTTTATAATGTGCAAAGTTTTTTCCTACATCTATATGTAAAATATGATGTGAAATTATTTAATGAATTCACATTCGCATTATAGTTATGAATTGACAACAACATCAGGCATAAGTCATAAGTGAAGCTACAAAACATTCAGAAACAAAAGTCCTCTGTCTCTGTTTCAAGCCAAATATTGACCTTGAAACCATATCTGCAAGTGGCGCTGAATTTCTTGATCTCAATACCCAACCTACCTGAAATTGACAATTACTATCCCGTAAGTTTCAAAACCACATTGAAAAATCATATATAACAACCTAAGTTTCGAGATGTATTAAGGAAAACCGTTACCTGAGATGTAAACGGAAAGAATGTGATGGCTCAATATTGGTTGCTGTCATTAGGTGCTTTGAGACCTAACATAAAGAATTTGATGGCTTAAGTATAATTATAAGCTTATTAACGAATGAGACCATATTAATTTAAAATTTAACCTTGTGATAACCAAAATGCAATCTTTGTATATTCTGAAACATAAGACCAAAAATAGGACATAAGCCTTTGAATTTAAGGTTGGGGCATCATGGCATTTGGATTTGCAAGGCTTAGCGCAGGACCCCACTACTCGTCGTATTTGATTTGGTATTGCGACCGCAATCCATTCAACACGCGCAATTTCTTTTCCGTCAATGATCATTAATCATGGTCATGTACATGGTGAACACTCTTAGCATACATCATAATGAGAAGCTCTGTTGGCATTAATAAAAAAAAAAAGAATAAATTGTAGCAGCAGAAGATAGTAGTGATAACACCTCTACAAAAGAAGGTAGAAAATATGATCGATTATCCTAAAAAGTCGATGGCACATGACAATGTACAACACACAACGATATTTCCCAACTTAAATAAGAACATAAAAATGATGGTAGCGATCCGAAAGGTTTATACCTTATATAGTGAAGCACCATTTTTAAAAATTTTATACATATGTTTATATTAAGTTGGGTTTTTAACTTTTAAAGAGCCCATTATGTTAAGACTTTGAGCCGAATCCGAGCTAATGAATTTTGTTTTTTTACAAAAGTTTGTATTTTAAGGGCCCATTTTTATTAGTTGCATATGGTTTACAGAATTTCGAGAACGGACTTGAATATGATAGCAATGGCTCCAAAGAAAAAAGAACATAATTCAAAGTAGAAAACATGTATACAGTGAAATGCCCAGTTCATGGCCCAGACTTGTTCGATCCGAAAACTCCATTTTTCTTATTTGGCCATGTTAAGTGGACCCAATAGTTAGTGGCCCATTTAGGATTGGGCTGTCCTTTATCGTTTATAACTTTATAATGGGCTTGATAAATTCCAATCCAAACTAATTACTTCCATAGTTCTATATACAATAATTATTCATTGCTTCTATTATTCATATTTGCATATTCCAAAAACTAAACTCACGTTTCTTAACCTTGATACAAATCATACATACATGATAAAAAGAATCATGAATCCATTCTTATTTTCGTTTGTCCTATAAATGATATACCCATGTTACCCCTCACCGGAGAACTAAATGTTAGCGTAACCTTCGGTTGTTCCTAGTGGACACTCCATGCAACAATTTCACAAATCCTAGATAGCTTAGTTTCCCATCATAATGTCGTATCCATTCGCTCACAACAACGTGTAATGGGACTGAAGGTCCGAGCCCCAATTCCTGAAACGAAAAGTGATCAAATTCTTCAGCTTCTTTCTTGAATATATGTTTTAACTTATAAAATAATAAGCTTTTTATGAAAGTTTAAAGAACTTAACCATTTATTTGAAAGTTTATAGAATTTATTACACTAAGAGTTCTTGTAATAATTTTAACTAAAACGGGTAAAGTAAAACCATCATTTGCAAAATCCTAAAAGAAACTTTAAGGGAAGTTAGTTATAAACTCAATTTTTTTTTTATTTTTATTTTTTTTTAAACTTGGACCCCAAATGTGTGATTAAGTTCAACCAAATGAACTATTTATGTAACTAACTAAAGTTTATATAAGTGTGATAACCTTATATTTTATTTTATAGTATAATTATTTAGTACCAATTGCGTATATCAGCTTACCGATGCTAGTTCTTCAATAATGATGGCCTTGTTACCATCGTTTTCGAAAATCTCGTAAGCAGATTGGGTAAGTTGTTCCCAATGATCAAGTGCTTCGAGTTGATGAACGTTAATCGCAGCGGCACAGAAATCATTGAAGTCTAATTCGAGGGCAGTCAGCTATTAACCATCAAACATAAACAAACTTTGAGTTAAAACATGCACCAAAAGACGGTTAATTAACAAAAAGTGTAAACACAACTAAGTACCCAATTGAGATAGTCTATGATTCGGGACTCCTTCATTGCATTTGTTGTATGCTTCAACAACGCCTGTTCACATACGATTATAAGGTACAAACATTAAGTCATGTTTCACCCTTTTGTGCATTTTTCAAAAATTTTAAATTAGAAAAGAATAAATAGACGAAGTCAAACCGTTTTAATGCTCCTGTATGTTACGCGCTCGGATGTCGCTAAGTGCATAAACTGTTTCTTAAGATAAAAGAGATCCTCTGTAGTCAATGTACTCGACATTGCCTGTCACGTATAGAGAAAACATGTAACTTGATGCACATAAACATTATATTATATGTTTATAGATTTACTTGTGTTAATGATAACATTTTATGTTGTGCGAACCTTTAAAGCCGCCTTGCGCAAAGGAGACGCAAGCGTGTAGGCTTTTAACGTTCTTAAAACTCGAATGTCAATAGGTACCTCCACCGTGTTATGATCACGAATCCATGGGTGACCTGAATAAAACAAAAAAAAATTGTATTTATGAAATCACGTGGAAGAAAGTAAGGCTAAGGAAAAAAAACTCAGTATAGACCAGTCAAATCGATGGCCCTAACCAGGACCGGTCTGACCGGCCCAAACCAACAGTAACCGACCCGGTATTCGATTCATAATTTTATGGCTTTTCGGTTTGGTCCAAAACCTACATTAATCAAGACCGCCCAAAAAAGACCAATCTTTCAACTACTTTCATTTTGGGATTTTGTAACTCTATAAATTTTTTTTAGAAAGTTGACAAATATTTTTTGACATTAATTTTGAAGCATAGAGTTTTAATGTAAACTCACATATAATTGTTACCATGATGCTGCTATGTGTGCACATAAGAGAAAACAATTTAGAAATACAAATATGTATTCCTGGACTAAACAAAACGGTCTTAAAGCGGTCCCATCGATAAATTGCTCGAACATAACCTATTTAACCAGAACTCTCCAAGACTTAACAGGCCGGGTCGGTCTGGTAAACTATGTAGTGTTCCAATTATTTTATAAATTTGGGATTGAGTTGATACGCCAATTTTTATTGTCTTTTCAAAAGTCAGTTAACACTTACTTAGAGCATGGGCAGCGGTTAACCGTTTACGTGGGTCTTTAGTGAAGAGACACTTGACAAAATCTTTAGTAAGTGGAGATCGTGAAGCCCATGCGGTTTCAGCGAAACTTGGAACCGTTTTAAGGACAGCCCAGAAAATGCCTGACTCAGTCCGGGCCCAAAACGGTCTACTACCACATAGAAGAATGTATGATATTACGCCTACGCTCCAAACATCAGCTTCGGTATCATATGACCTAAGAAGAACCTCGGGTGCCACATAATACGCACTTCCAACAATATCGTTCAGTTTTTCATCTGCAGATCGCTAAGAATTATCATCAACTCTTGAATAGCATCTATACCTCAACTAACACATTAACATTATACGTTTGAATCTTCAATACAATTTCTCAATTTCTTACAACTAATTATTTGATTGTGATTATTAAACCAATTTTAATCAGTTTCAAAACACAAATCTAAACATCCGTCAATTTGTGTTCGTAGACTTACCTGGCTTAACAAAATCAGATAACCCGAAGTCGATGGCAACATGTATGTGATCAACAAAGCTTAAAACATTAATTTATCAAAACCACAAAATAGGCATATAATTGTAAACAGTAAAGAATTTTGAGTAGAAGCATACCTACTAAAAATATTCGTAATTCTTCTATTGGTGTCATTTTGATCCCTCAAACACCTGGTCAAAGATTCAAATGAAATCGCGAGACTTCAAATGATGTTTTGAGGCTTTACATCTATTTTTTCCAATGACCACTTGAAAACAAAACAATTACATTTTACATTATTTATTTGCTACAAATGACATATTAGAATAAAATCAAAACTATTATAGGCAAGCAATACTTACAGAAGTAGACATGGCTTTCAATTTCACCCCACCAGTTTTCCCAACCTATAAATTGATCACATATAAACACAAAATCAAAACCTATAAATCAAATCAATCAACAATCAAAAAACCAAAAACAAAGCCTTAATTCAAATAAACCACTCACAACAGCAATAGACTTAATATAAGGATTCTCCACTTTAAGCAGCTTCCTCAACTCACCCTACAAAATCAAGATGTCAAACCCTAGATCGATACATGTCAGAGATGGAATCCACCTCCTACATCTTTTGAATTGCCAGGTATATAAATCTCCATTAAAAAACCTAAATCTAAGAAATAGGAGAAGATAATAAGATGAAGGCGATTGTCGACTTGGATTCAAGATTTATACCTTGATTTGGAGCGGCTACAGGTTGTTCTCGGAAGCAGGAGGTCAGAATCTTCTTGGAACTTCATAGATTTGGGGATTTTGAAAATAGAAGAAAGAGAGAAACATCGCCTGTGATATTGAATAGAGAAGAAAGAGAGAGTTGGATGGAGATATGATATATTCTGAGTGCATTAAATGGCCAAAACAACTCCCTATGCATTTCAAATTTCAAATTTTGCCTCCTAAAAAACAATACAATAAATAAAAATCTGATTATTATATAGATAATATTTAGATAGTATAGTTTTTATATATATAAAAAACGGAATTATGACATAAGCATGGGCAATGTGGCATGGCTGAGAGGCTGACACGTAAGCAAAGTGAGGTCAGCCTCTAAGCTCCTTTAATAGATAGTATAGATTTATTATCCCGCGCTTCTTCATCAACACTTACCAAACGAGATATCTATTCGTTCGTTAATTTTAGCTTTTAGGTAACCAACACAAACGTTCATGAACACAAACAAGCATATATTAAAAGGTTATATAATACACTAATATTTATTAAATATATTATTACTTGAAACTTTTAATTATTTGAATAATATTCAAATTGAAAACCCTAATGAACTATTGAACGTAAACGAACATAAACGAAAATGTTACCGAACGTTCACGAGCATAAATGAACCAGCACAACATCTGTTCATGTTCGTTGAACGAAATTTCTTGTTCGTGTTCATAAGTTTCCCCCTTGTTCATCATCACAGCGGCTCTAAGCACGCGAGCCTACTCAAGCGCCCCTTTGTGACGGTGTTCACTACCCACACCCTGCAAAGGGGCACGGTTGGCGCCCTCAACCAAGCCCACGGCACACAACCTAACATCCTAACTTTTATTTTATGATATAACAACCATAACTAATTGAAATATGATAAATGTACATATATATTATCATCACTAAGGTGCTGTTTGTTTTTTCTGCGAGAAAAGGTCTGCAGTCTGCGGACCACATCTGCAGGCATCTGCAGGAGAAGAGGTGGACCAAATGTCTGCAGTCTGCAAGGAGAAGAGGGTTTGTTTTTTTTCTTCTACAAAAACACTTCACACACACACACACACAAAACACACACTGCCACAACTCTCTCTCTCTACTCTCTCTCTCTACAAGATAGCACCACCACCGCACCACCTCCGCCATCACACCACCGCCATCATCTACCGCCAAGAACAACCACCCACCCCGTCTTCGTCGTTCAACCACCAAGCACCACCGCCACCACTTCGATTTGGGGGTTTTTGAAACAGAGAGAGAGAGATCCAGAGAGAGAGAGACTGCGGGCGGAGCACTACACCACCGCCACCACTTCGTCGTTCAACCCCCGTCGTTCAACCACCACCACCGTCACCACTACATCTCCGATTTGGGGGTTTTTGAAACCCTAATTTCATGATGACGATGATGTTCGATGATGATGATAACAGAGATCCAGAGAGAGAGAGAGATCCAGAGAGAGAGAGTTCGAGGAGAGAGAGAGACGGTGGTGTAGGCGGTGGTTGTGGTTCCTGTGATGATGATGATGGCGATTTTGATGGTGGAGGTGATTGGGGGTGTCGGGTGGAGGAAAGAGAGGGTGTCGGAGCTGGAGGTGGGGCTGGAGGTGGTGGCGGAGCAGGGATGGGAGGTGGTGGCGGAGTGGAGGTGGTGGCGGAGTGGGTCTGGTGGCAGAAGAGGTCTGGAGGGAGAAAAGGAGAAGGTGAGAAGAGGTGTGAAGACCTTTGAAGACAAGCTTGAATGTCTGTTTGAAGCAGACCTCTCGCAGACCTTTTTTAATGAAAGGTCTGCGAGAAAACAAACAAGCTGCAAACCACAAAGGTCTGCGCGCGTCTGCGCGGCGCAGACAAAAGACATCAGGAAGAGCTTCTAGGAAAAAACAAACAGCACCTAAATTGTTTGGAATATGTAAAATATTTTACGATGATATAGTGGGTGGACCCGTTTTAATACTTTTTTTAACAGCCTGTTTAGCCCGAACTCATTTTTTACTTGAACTCATTTTTCAGTCGAACCTAGTCCAAGCCAAACACTCATTCCGACACCCAACTTGACTCGTTTTGCAAGACTTAGACCCAAAGTATAGAATTGGTTCATAAAAGTTTGGTTAGTTTCACGTAACACTCTAGTTTAGCTTAGTTACACATATTGAGGGCTGTGGTTGTCAAAATATGATGGTTTCAAGGTTCTTGACCGTTTGATTGGTGGTTAACAAGTAGAGGCGTCTCTGAGAATTCACGTACCCCGCTCGAGCTTGAAAAAATGTGTCATTCCGTAATGTTTTACTATTATTTAAAAAAAATTTAATTTAGTATTGGGTTCAATAAACCTAATGTCAAGTGGGCTAAATTTTAAACCATAAAAAATGATTTGCAAATGGGCCTATATTGGAATTGGTATGTGTTTACTATTAAAAAAAATAACATATATACATCGGATTTTTTTTTAAAATCGCGTGCCCCTCGAAATCACGGGCCTTGTACGAAGGTCCTCGCACACCATCGAAGCCGCCACTGTTAACAAGGAACCTTTAAAAGAGGTTTCTTTACCATTCAAAATTTCACGAATTAGGCCTATATCTAATAGTAACCAGAAAGTTATTTTCAACACCAAAATACTTTGTTTCTCTTGTACATAAGAGTATTTACATTACATTCCTTATCTATATCTCTATAACTACACTAAAAATTATTACTTTTTTGTTTCTTCTTTTTAATTAAATAATATTTTATACCTTTATCATTACATTTGCTCTCTACTCTACTCACAACCACCTTTAAAAATATTAAAAAAATTATAAGGGATGAACAATGTTTCTCATGTATTTTACAGATAAACAGTAATATTTCCATATATTTTCTCTCCTCCACTCACAATCACTCAAAACTACTCACAACCGTTCTTCGTAAATATAATTACCTCACTCACATAAATATAAGGGTTCCATTGTGAATGCTCTGAATTACCATATATTTGAGATTTTACTAGGGCTGATTCATGGGAGGGCCCTGGGCCCATTCTCACATGGGCCTCCAAAATTCTTAAGAATTATGAGGGACCGCCATAGTTTTTACGATTTCTATTTGCTTGAAATACTTAAAACCCCATAACTTTAACCACAAACCCAAAGCACAATCTGAATTGAAATGGTGGGTGTAAACTGAAGCAAAAAGTCATAGTTTCAATTGTATTTTAGCAGCTCAAAACCAATGTCCTCTCAACATCAGTTCATTCCCACCTCCTTAAACGATGCTGCAACCAGCAAGAATATGATTTTATTTTGGATACAAAAACAAACACACATACAACAATCTTATATACATGATGATGATTAATTAAGCAAAAGAAAAAAAAATGGTTGGTATCAGATGTTAATGGGTTTATCATAAGTGGCCATGGCAGCCTCCTTCAAAGCCTCACTCAATGTAGGATGAGCATGGCATGTGCGCACAATATCCTCACTCGACGCATCATAACTTATCGCCAAAGCAGCCTCGTGGATCAACTCTCCAGCGTTGGATGCCATGATATGAACCCCAAGAATCTTGTCCGTTTCTTTTTCAGCTATCACTTTCACCAGCCCTTCCGCATCATCAATGGACTTGGCCCTGCTGTTCCCCATCATGGGGAACTTCCCTACCCTGTAAGCCACCCCCGACTCCTTCACCTGCTCCTCCGTCTTCCCCACAGACGCCACCTCAGGATGCGTGTACACAACGCCTGGAACCTTGTCATAATCCACGTGCCCTTCCTTTCCAGCAATGAACTCAGCCACTGCAATACCATCATCCTCTGCCCTATGAGCCAGCATAGGCCCAGGAATAACATCCCCAATCGCGTAAACCCCTTTCACATTCGTAGAAAACTTTCTGTCCACAGGGATTCGCCCCAACTTGTCAGTTTCCACTCCTATGTTCTCCAACCCCAGTCCAGCTGTATACGGAGTCCTCCCAGCAGAAACAAGAACCACATCCGCTTCCAGCACCGTCTGATCACCACCACCCGCTGCAGGCTCAAGGGTCAACTTGACCACATCACTGCTACTAGTGTCAACACCCATCACCTTAGTATTAAGCATGAATTTCATCTTCTGCTTCTCCAAAGAGCGTTGAAACTGCCTCCGGATCTCACCATCCATCGTAGGGACAATAACCGGAGCAAACTCGACAACAGTAACCTCCGAACCAAGGCGGGCCCACACAGAGCCCATCTCCAACCCTATATAACCAGCTCCAATAACTATAAGCTTGTTGGGTATTTGTGTTAAAGCCAGGGCACCTGTGGACGACACGATCCGCTTCTCATCGATGGTTATCCCAGGTAGCCCTTTGACATCAGAACCAGTTGCAATTATAATGTTTTTGCCATTGACTAGAACAACAGTCTTCTTCTCCCCTTGTTCTTCTTCTTCAACAGAGATCTGGGAAGGTGACAGGAAGGTGGCGGCGCCTTTGACATAGTTAACTTTGTTCTTCTTGAAAAGGGCTTCGACACCTTTTGTGAGGTTGAATACGGCTTTGTCCTTCTGGGCCATCATGGCAGGGAGATCTACTTGAACATCACTACACTTTACGCCATGGTTTGCAAACTTAGTTTTGGCTTCGTGGTACAAGTGAGAAGAATGAAGAAGTGCCTTGGAAGGGATGCATCCGACATTGAGGCAAGTACCACCAAGGGCACCACGTTTCTCAATACAGGTGGTTTTGAGGCCCAGCTGAGCAGCCTTGATCGCCGCAACGTATCCACCGGGGCCTCCTCCGATTACAACGACGTCGTTTACCTCAGATTCCGAGGCGAATCCTCTGTACCTCAACACATCTGAAGACCTCGTCGCCTTTCTCCTGAACAAATTCGCCATCGCCATAGTAAGAAGAAGATGGTGGTGGGTGTTACTTTTAGTTAAATGTTTATGTTTAATTCCCTTTGCTTTATTTTATATAATAATAAAAAAACCAAAGATGTTGATGAGCAGCTGAGCCAGCCAGTTTCTCCCTTTTTATATTGTTCCTCCCTCAATTTGCATGCTGACGGGGAGCCTAGGATCCGCACAATGTCTTTTTTGGTCAATGTTCTAACTGAAATAAACTTCACGTTTAAAAAAAAAAAAAAAATAATAATAATAATAATAATGACGTAGGATTGACTCAATTGAGGAAGAGGGTCTAGAAGTCCTAACTTCCATTCATTTCCACCTATTTGAATAGAGACACGCAAAAGCCAATTCTATTATTCTATGACCATAGGGTATGGTTTGGATAGTCTTTAAAGGGACCATCTACCATGTAGGCATCACCTAAGCAAGGATGGAGTACCATTCTATTGAGGACTACCCAAGGGTGTGGCGGATGATCCTCCCCCATTTTATATTATTTTTTTGATTTAGTTAAATAATTAAAACAAAGTAAATAAAAATAAAAAAAGTTACATTTAAATAAAATCCTAAAGCTACATTAAAAAAGAAATCCTAAAGCTACATTAAAAAAAAAACTAAAGTTACATTAAAAAAAGCCTAAAGTTACAAATAAATAAAAAAGCTACTCGTTGTTTTCTCCGAGATTCCAAATGTGTTCGATCAAGTTTGATTGAAGATTGGTATGTGTGAAATCGTTATGTAATGAGAATCTGTTTAAATCTTGTTGTTCTTCGCTAACCGGAACATTATTCTGCTCCACCGCATTCTCGTCATACTTACAAATTGCATGTCCTTCGTCTTCGAGGATCATGTTATGCAGCAAAATACAAGCATACATACAGTATCGCAACGTTTTGGGTGTAAAAGCGCGTGCCGGATTTTCAATAATATGCCATCTTTGTTGGAGAACCTAAAAATACCGTTCAATATCTTTCATAGCCGCTTCTTGAAACTTGGCAAATTTCTTTCTTTTTTCATCTGGCGGATGCCTAACAGTTTTAACAATTGTAGAGTACTGTGGGTATATTCCATCGGCAAGATAATACCCGCGTCTGTACTCCACTCCCGAAACCGTAAACCTCGTATCAGGACCGATCCCTTTTATAACATCGTCAAAAAGCTCGGAATTTTGTAGAACGTTGATGTCGTTATTCGAACCAGGAATCCCAAAGAAAGCATGTCAAATCCATAGGTCTTGAGACGCAACAGCTTCTAGAATTATTGTTGGATGTCCCTGATCGCCTCGCGTATCCATTCCTCGCCAAGCGGTAGGACAATTCCGCCATGGCCAATGCATGCAAGCAATGCTCCCGAGCATGCCTTCCAGTTAAAGCCATCCACGTGTCTCCGTCCTATTGGACGACGCTACAACTTGCTAATCATTGTTAAATTGACGCTTCCCATGCGTGAAACGTCTCTCCCAAGACTTGGAAGGTAGTGGTGTGCGTATAGCGTTGATATACGTTAACTATACATATTTTTAGCCCCCAAAACACTTCCTTTTTAAGTATTTTTGACGAAAACACGACGTTTAGGTACCAAATCCGGTACTTTTATATTTCAGGTCTTAAACGAAGCACAAAAGAAAAATCTGAAGAAAACGGACAAACTTTGATGAAACGGGCAAAATTCTGTTACTGCCAAGGTATCGCACAACCGTGCGACCTGACGGCACTACCCTACGGATCGCTCGATCTTGGAAGCACTGCCAGTGCAACTGATGGTGCCAACCTGCTACCGGGTCGCACTACCGGTGTACATACTGTGAATGCTTGTGAATATTCGTACATTCTTGTATTTAATTGTTTTCTTTTATTTACTAACTTGTTAATATTTAACCTGGCACGCCCAGTAGGACTAACTTTTGACTAACTTTTCTTTTTCTGGTTTACTAACCACTAACCAACTAACTGACTAACTTTACTAACTCACTAACATAGTAACTTTTTATTTATTATTCTACTAACATTTTCTTCATTTCAATTATTTATTTATTTAATTCAGTTTTGTGTTCGGGATCATCGAACCATGTACATTTATTTATTTATTCAAATTATTTTTTTCATTCTAGTACAATTATTTCAGTATTTCATTTATTTCAATTCAGTTATTTCATTTTTGTTTATATTTATATTTATGATCGTGTTCGTACGTCGAACCACTTATATATATTTTATTTCATTTATGCATTATTTCCATTTATTTATTTACACTCATTTATTCATTCTTGTACATTTAATTATTCAGTTAACTGCAATTTATTCGTTTATTTTGTAATCGATTGTTTATTTACTTATTCGGAATCGAGCAGCTTGTTTAAATTGTTTATTTATTTGCTCCACGAAAATAAAACAAAACTTTCTGATAAAATCATCAGGTTTTCTGATAAATTCTGATGAAAGGTTTTCTGATGGATTCTGATAAGCCCATTAGATTTTCTAAAACAACACTTTTCACTTCTGATGGAAAGAAAATTTTTATCAGATCTTGTCAGATTTCCTGATATTTATAAAAAAAACAGTTTTCAGATGTAAATAAGTAAATAAACAAGTAAATAGATAAATGGATATGTATAATAAATTGTATATATATGTATGGTATATAATAGTATTATCACTTATATTTTTATTGATTATATTGTTATTATATTCTTTTTCTGTATAATGCCTTCCTTATTTCTTGCAGGTTAATGTCCACGACCCATGTACCCGCTAATGCTGAGCTAGCCAACGAACCAGAAAATAACCTAAGAAGAAGTAGGTGGCTTCGCGAAAGATCACTTGTCGTTGCACAAAGGATTGCGGCCGCAATCGAAGAACCAATGGTACTTTCTGATAGCGAGAGTTCAGAGGACGAAAGAGGGAGCATCATCACAGAGGACGACCGACCTTTGAATGAGACCGGCCGTCCAGGAGGAGAGGGCTTGCTGCCAAGCATCGCCCGACCTACAATAGCAACACCGAGTTTTGAAATTAAATCTAGTATAATTAATATGCTACAAAATTCTGTGCAGTTTGATGGGAAGGATCACGAAGATCCAGGTCGACACATAGCTTCATTTCTCGAGGTGTGCTCGACTTTCAAAATTAGAGACGTTTCTGAAGACGCAATTCGTTTGCGACTCTTTCCATTTTCTTTGCGAGACAAAGCCCGATCTTGGCTTTTGTCACTTCTAGCAGGTTCCATCACGACTTGGAACGAGATGGCAGATCTTTTTATGCAAAAATATTTTCCCCGAAAAAGACAGCTAAGCTTAAGAACCGTATTATGACATTCAAACAGGAGTAAGGAGAATCTCTACACGCAGCTTGGGAGAGGTTCAAAGATCTTTTGATCGGTGTTCCACATCATGGGTTGTCCAAAAGGCAACTTGTGTTGAACTTCTACCAAGGACTCAACTACGACTCACAAGAACGTTTAGATGTATACGCATGAGGCGATCTTGGAACAAAAACACCCAATGAAGTCTATGCAATTAAAGAGAAAGCTACCTTGAAGTCGAGTTCTCGTCACAGTGGAGTGCGAAATAAAGCATCATCTATTCCTGGAGTTCATCAGGTGGATACATATACGGCTCTTGCAGCACAAATTGGAGCTTTGGCAGCAAGGTTTGATCAAGCTCAGAATGTTTCGTAGGTACAATCATCATGTGAGCAGTGTGAGTGTCACATGAGCCAGGTACTTGTGAGCAGGGTGCTATATTTACAGGCCACGAAGAGGTGGACTGTTTGGGCAATCAAATTAGGCCCCAAAATAACCCCTACAGTAACACGTACAATCCGGGCTGGAGAAATCACCCAAACTTTGGTTGGAAATCTAATTCTAATAATCAAAACCCACTCGGATATGCTCAACGCGCTCCCGCACCACAGCAGCCTCAGGGGCAATCCTTTCAGCCCCAGGGACAATCTTTTCAGCCATCAAGGCAAACCTATCAACCACGTTACAATAATTTAGGTTCAGGAAGCACTTCCCAGCCACAAGCTGTAACAACCCGCACTTTCATGCGTTGTTACTACTCGATATACTCGTTACGCCTAGCACCAGAGATTCGGATCATAATGTAACTATATCGCATACATCGCTATTCGAAGGATAATCGCATATTTTCGCAATACATTATCACTACATCACATCGCAAACCCTAACACTCATGATGACATTGAGTGAGGACCTATTCTACCCTCCTCGGTGGCCGTGATGTGTCGAAACGCAGACAATTAACGCTAACAAAGACTCTCGGGTGAGTGTTATAGCTCCATTCGTCGTGACGATGATGACAATACGAGTGAGTGGTACCCCGTTAGTCATTGTGGCACAACACATAATAACGTTCACGATGACCTCGAGAAAGGACCTATACTACCCTCCTTGATGGTCGTGAAACGTCGCTAGTAATCGCGCACTCGAAACGAAAACCGATTGTTATATCAAAACTTTGAAATATGGATACGTAAATACGACCCCTAGTGATATATATACATATATAATAATAATATAAATTAACTATGGAAAGCGATTACTCCAAAAACTATCGCAACGCTCGAAAACGGAGAAGTTCCCCCGCGCCGGAGTGGCCATCCGACCTCCATTCTCCACTTTTGCCTATAAATAGCATGTCACATCACTGTTCAAGTGATGTGACAGCTCCCACTCGACCAAGCACGCTTCAGGACCCTTTTCTCTCGATTCCTCACGATTCCGGTAAGATTTCAACCTAAAAACTTGTACTTCTATGATCTACACTCAATTCTACATCATTCTGTCTTTTAAAAACTCAATTTCTAACCGTGAAATCTATTGATTTGAGGTGTTTTAAGGTGATGTCACCAAGAGTTCATATGAACTTCAAAGTGTGACCTCATCCCACCATAAACGACTCAGATCTGGGAGATTTCCACATGTTTTTATAACAGTCTCACCTAAAAATATATGTATTTAATCAAGAACTGAACGATTTTGGGATTAAACATGAGAAACCGTCAAGAACGGCCAGATCTGATGGAACGGGGTGGTTCCCGGCCGTTAGAACGGGTCGAAACTGATGAAATATCATTGTTTAAAACGATATCGCAACATCTCAGTGAAACCACACGTATTTATTCCGAAAACACTCGAACACAGTTGATCGGGACGCTAAAACAGACGTGTTATCTGACCGGACAACATGTCATCCGAACGGACCACATGCCATCCGATCGGATAGCATGTCATCCGACCCAATCAACATGTCATCCGATCCACTGAACTGGTCATCCGAACGGAGATGGTCTCATCCGATCGGACAGCCTCATCCGACCGGATATACTCATCCACCCAAGAATGGTCATCCGACCGGATCAGCTCATCCGACTGGATTTACATCTGATCGAATAACCATTTAGGCCGATCATTTGACTCTTCGCGTTTAGCACGCTTACGATATCATCCGATGTTCAGGATAACTCAGACGTACTCGCAACCGATCCAATCAAGTTGTATTCTCGCTAAACACGCACTGTGAGTATACTTGAACCCTTTTAATCGCATTTTGGGTGTAACATACGTTTCTAACAAATCGAACTTATCAAACGAATTATTCAATCAATCGAATTATCACTTGCGAATAACTGTTATGCATAGATATACGTGATGCTAGTTGCATATGTGCTAGGGCTTATACTCGTGACGTCCCACCACGACTAGTATAGTACTATTGCGCCCGACGGGGTCTAGTTTGCCATCGGGTATTCGAGCATCGAGGACTTAGTTGGTAGTATCAGCTTTGTGAGTATATATGTCGTGTGTTACGTTTATGCATATGGAAATTCGCTACACGTTTTAATCTATTATGCTACATATCAAACCTGTATACTCGCCAATACTTTTGTATTGACAACTATTTTAACGTATGCTGCAGGTTAGATCGCAGACTATTTCAAATCAAGCTAGGAAGCCTAGAAACTCAACTAAAATCTAGGTTGTCGGATTTGTATTGTTCGAGAGGACAAGAAATCTGTGATAACTTACGTGATTGTATTATTTGTTAGTATGGGATAACGAATGTATTAAATATTATCGCAACATAGTTGTTATGGATTCTCTTAAGCAATCTGATTCGCCTAGTGCCACGCCCCGATGATTCCGCCATCGGTTGGGGTGTGACAGATTGGTATCAGAGCCATAACTATAGGGAATTAGGCCAGACTCGACCTAGTCCGGGTCGACGTCTTAGAAATCGACCTAGTCTATAGTCTAAGTACCAACATGCCGACTCGTACGAACCAGTAGGGTTTGTATTGGGCCTACTTGATACTCTCGATCAAAATTGCTAAAAGCTACAACTTTGTGTGAACACCGCGTACTCCAGCTTCACATGAAGAAGCCTTTCCTAAGGCTGAAATACTACTTAGCCTTTCCTAAGGAGGACACAATACACATGTTTCAAAAATACTCGCATAACAAAACCGAGTGATCCAGTCGAGATCAGGTGTGAAAACCAAGAACTCTCGATGAGATCGCTCACTCAACGTATTTTTATAGCACGAGAACCTTTCATCGAGTTAGGAGTGACATCCACATCTCGACGAAAGTCTCCATTTCGAAATCTAGTGGAACTCACGAATTTATTCGAAGAGCATAACCACAATTAGGAACAAAGTTGTTAAGTCAGGGGTGAAACCCGTACCTTAATAAGCCGTTCCACTCTCTATAAATTGGTTTTCAAAAAGCTCTCACTAAGGACTCGACTAACACGATAACTCGAGCCACGCGATGACTAGGAAGACGAATGCCATGAGCTGCATCCCAGTGGAAGCATGAAGTTTTCTAGGTCAACGCGCGTGCGCGAACTTGTTGAATATAGTTGGGTTACCTTGGGTAGTCGACACCTAAACACCCAAGGCACTCTATCATACGACCCGCCAATTTTACAACTGGTTGGAACTTGTTTACGTTTGCGTGTTTTGAAACTTTATGCTTTATCGATTCCTCGATTTAAGACTTTCACTCCCTGGTTTATAAACGCACAACTCGCACAGCCATCGCAATCTAAAACAAAATCCGAATGTTCGCAACAAAACTAATGCATAAACTATCGCCTTCGTTCTCGCTTTCTCACCTTAACGCGTCCTCGCAAATTCTAAATCGACCTGTATGTGTATGATTACAAATTACAATTATATAAATACATATAAATACGTATAAACAACAAGTCATTATGTGAGAACTTAGGAATTTCGTGTCTCCTATGTGACTCATATGTGATTCGCATTACTATTATACTATCGCAACAAGTTTTGAACGCGCTCAATCGCTTCGCAAAACTCAAAAATCATTATGATCGAATCTCACTCCAAGTCTCTTCCTGTCTAGATGCCTTCCAACAACTCTACTTCGAGAATGTCAGCAAGGAGACGAGCCAAACGAAGGGACGAGAAGAGAATTGCCTCCCTTGTGGTCAAGGGAGTGGCCGAAATGATTCCCCAGATCATCGCTCAGGTGCACTCTCTTAGCAACTCTCGAGCTTCGGAAGACGTCAAGACAAAAGAGCCGCAATCTACTTTTCTCTACAAACACTTCAAAGCCTGTGACCCGATGGAGTTCACGGGTGAAGGAGGTGTATCTCAACTACTCCAGTGGTTCGACTCTATCGAAGTTACCCTTCTTCAAAGTGGGTGTCCCGATAGTTTCCGTACCACTTGCGCTACTGGAGTATTTCAATCACGAGCACTCGACTGGTGGACCGCCGAACGAAACCAACGTGTAACCCCCGCAGCCTACGCTCTCTCTTGGGATGAGCTGAAAGAGCTCATGAAGAAAGAGTACTGTCCTCCTCACGAAGTTCAGAAGCTAGACGAGGAATTCTGGAAAATCAAGCAAGTTGAAAGTGACAACGCTGGCTATACCGCAAGGTTCAAACAGCTTTGCATAATCTGCCCAAGTCAAGTCAACACTTCAGAAAAAGCCATTTCGAAATACCTTCGCGGCTTGCCTGAGTGTGTGGGTGATTTTGTCGAAGCTGCAAGACCAGCTACCATCGAAGAAACCTACCGCTTAGCCGCAGAAATCAACAACAAACGACTCATGGAAGAGTTTTCCTCCAAGAATCCTGTCAAGCAAGTTTATGAAGCAATCGCCATAAATTCTTCAGACGATCCTGTCGACGATTCTCCTGACGAATCTGCTGACGATTCTTCTGACGAATCTGCTAACGATTCTTCTGACGAATCTGCTAACGATTCTTCTGACAAATCTGCCGACGGATCTTCCGACAACTCGGCCAAAGATTCTGCAAGTGAGTCCTCAGACGAATCCTCCAACGAAGACACCTCTTCGCAAGACACCGACAAACCCAGCCGCAAACGAAAGATTTCAAGCCCGAACTCATCAACCACCGAACTGCTGCAACCGAAGCCTCTCCAAGCAGTTCCGGCGTTTCCAAAACGAGCTTACACTAGAGCTCATCCCCAGTGTTACTCATGTACCTATCATCATCCAATTGGGGCTGACTATCGCTATTGCAATAACTGCAACCGTTACGGTCACTTCACCCGCAACTGCCGCATCGAACCGCGAACCTGAGTACAACAACAACAGCTCCAGCAAAAGTCTTCAACACCAAACATCTAGCAAGCGTAGGATAAAGTTGTAATAATACAATTTTCGACGTTAATTCCTAAGTGTGTAACACTAACTCTCACTTTCGTATTCTCTTTCACACTCTAGTCATCACACTTAGATTAGATTCACACACATACTATCTACTATATCACGAAATAATGTGTTTTTACCCTCACTACACTCTTAGAACGAGGTACGATAAACGTGCAAGGAACGATTAATCACAGGTGCACATGGGATTATTTGGGTCAGTGCACGGAGATCGTAATGAATTCTCAGGTGCCATAAGCGTTTCGACGAAGTAGGACACCAAATCACGGGATTTAGGTAGTAGGGGTCAAGCAAGGTATGCTTTATCATACTACCGAAGTTCCGTGAAGAAAGTGCCACGTGGAGTTGAACGTCATTAGACCTATTATATTATTGTGATTATTTTCAACACACTACACACAATCGCAAGGTGTAACAACCAAACCGCATCATCGCGAGACTTGTCGTAAGTCTGCAAACGCAGTGCAATCGCCTCATCGATGGATTCTGGAGAGTCTACTGTAACACCCCGGCCAGAGGCGGAAAAGCCAAAGGTGTCACGAAACTTGATAGAATGCATTTGAGCACATGGAGATTATATTAAGTTGAAATATAATTTAAGTTCAATTCAATAGATTGCATTCATATCTGAGAGTATAAGAGTACATAAACAAATACATCATAAATTGTTTCACAAGTGATAAGTTCGGATTTAATCTAAGGCAAAAGTCTTGATCAATCCTATGTATATATTCTTGCAAATCATGTCATCAAACATTGTCACCTGAAACATATGTTAGGGAAAATATTTGGGTCAACAAACGGTTGAGTGAATTCATAGGTTTTTGTGTGAGTATCAGATTCATAGCTCGTTTGTATGTTGAAACAACTTGTACAACTTCGTTAATTGATATTAGAAAACCTTATTTTGTAAAATGTTTGTATTGTAAATGAATAACCAAGTCAAAATAGATTGGTCATAATTTATAACCCTTGCCATGAATCTTAACCCAAAATATCTGTTTATGTAAACCAAATCATAAATCGTTCTTATAATAAAACTCGTATGGTTTATATCGTTTTGTAAACATCGTTGTGTAACATTGTTTAACTCGTTCTCGTTATAGAACATTGTTCATTCGTTTAAATCGTTCCCAATCGTTCAATTCATTCACTCATTTAAATCGTTCTCGTTTTAATTGTGAGAACTACTTTTGGTTGTCTCGCCAATAACATTCAAACCTTTGTGACTCGTTCATCGTTCAACTCGTTCTTGCATTAACAAACCTCCAAAGGGTAAGTTAACAATCATCAGATTCAGTCGTTACCCACCTAACCCACACATAACCATGGGTCCAGTCTGATAACGGGATTTGTCGGATCCTATGGTACCATAACCTAATACTGGTCGGCTTGATCAATGCTAATGAATGTCACTCGTTATGTAATTACCACCAACAAGCTCGTTCACATTATTGAAATCGTTATTAGTTTAGTATAAACCATCTCAATCGTTTTGAAACCATTGTTAGAATATCGAAATCGTTTTGATACATATGAATCATATGTTTCATCCCAAAAATAATATAAAAAGGGACTATGAACTCACCTTCATTTCGGGTAAATCCAAACAAGTATGCAAAGTGTGAGAGTTCTTGGAATTTAGATTCCACGTCACTCTAATTTACTGAACATGCAACAATATGGAATAAGTATCAACAATAATGTTTAATTGGATAATTGGAAATCCTAAATCTATAGGATTCGGTAGTGTTTTGTTTAAATGGTAATTATGTGGTTTGGATAACCTAACAAGAGGACTCAGAAAATGAATATGATGTAAAGGAATTACTTATGAAAAATATTAATTTAACATAAAATTGCAAAGATATATTATTTCTTTAATATAAACATTTGTAATAATAAATCAAATATAATTAATTAGTATAATTAAATAACGTAATTAAATATAATGATTATTGGTAAAATATTGTACAAGTGATATAATTAATTTATAAAAATTATAAATTAATTTAGATGGTTGAAATATATATTATTTGATAAATAATAAATATTTTGTTTAAAAGAATAAATATTATAATTATATGATTAATTATCAAAATAATTATATTAAATCTTAATAATTAAAAATTACATTTTTAATTATTGAACTTTAATATCTGATTTAAAATAATTATTATGATCTTGAAATCATTTTAAACAAATAAAATGAATTAAAATGATTTAATAACAATAAATAAGTATATATAAGTTTAATTATCTAAATAATTACATATAATAAAAATTCAGATTCTAAATTTATATAAACTCAGAATAATGCATCTTTTGTCATAAGAATAATTTTGGATCAAAATTATATAGTTATATAATTTAATTACATTAAATTAAACTATATTTATAAGTATAAATACTGATTTATTTATATAAATATCAAATTTATATAAAATATGAGCAACCGTATTATTTTTGTAAAGATCAGTATTTAAAATAATTAATCTGAAAATTTCAGCATTTATTTCTCAAAAATCGATTTATTATTAATTATTTAATAATAAACTGTTTTAATATCATAAAAATTAGTTTTATAAATAAATTGACTAATTTTATATTTTTAATAAAAGTAACAGTGTCAAACAATGTTATAAAAATTATTGAAATGTTAAAAATATTAAAAATAAAGCGTTTTAAAAAGAAGTGCAGACCCCTGGGTTCGAACCCGGGTCTGTATTGAAACCAAACAAAGTCTTAACCACTGGGCTAAGCTTCTGTTTGTGTTAGGTTTAGGAATGCTAAACTTATAACCAAACAGGAACTGGTCATCTTCTCCAAAGAGAAGTCAAAGTCAGAAGACTAAGTCAAACAGAAAGTCAAACTCGTGATTTCTACGGGAAAACCTATATTATATCTAAATTAAATTCTAGGAATCGTTGTACAAGTATAATGGAACTAATTGGAACAATAAAAATGAACCGGTAATGTGTGAAATGATGAATCGGTTAAACTCCGGCGACTTTGAAACTTCCGGCGAGTTGCAAGTTCGAATTCCGGCGATTTCGGATGTTTGAGTGATTGTGAAATGGTGTGGAATGTCGTTAGGAATGCAAGGAACTTAAATACACTAAGTTTGGATCTCAGATTCAACAAAACTTAGTGGATTTGATCTACTTTAATTTTTATAAAAATTCTTTTTCTTTTGAGTGTTTTGACACAAAAATGTGTCGTTTGAATGATTGGAACGAGTTGGGATAGGTTGGGTATCATGTGGGTAGCTTTACAGGTCGAAAGAATGGTTTGGGTATATCCTAATTAGCATATATAAGGAATTAAACTCTAAATATATCAGCTCCTGTACAGGAGGGTAAACTGGTTAAGACACTTTGCTTATAACGTACAGACTCAAGTTCGAATCCCACACATGACCGTTTCAATGGGTTTGAACCATTTTAACCGATTTTTATGAATATTTACACTTAGGCCCCTCGAGTTTCAGAAATTTACAAACTAGTCCCTGAACTTAGAATAATGACACAAACAGTCCCTGTATTACTCAGTTTGTAAGGCTAACTGGGTTATTGTTTAAAAGAAGGAACCTTAATGCATAAACTAACTCAGTTAGTGGAAATTAGTTAAATAAAGTTTAAAAGTGGCAGATTTGGTCCCTATAGTTTAAGTTTCAGAAAATGACCAAATGAACCTTGGACTTTTATTTCAAAACTATATATTTATTTCTTTATAAAATAAGTTTCCAGAAATTACAAAAAGAACCCAAAACTTATAGAGGTAAACGAAAAGCTGAAATTTGTTGAGAAACCTCTTCAAATTGAGGATCGAAAGATCAAGTTTCTCAAACATAAACGACTAGTTTTAGTCAAAGTCAGATGGGATTCAAAGAGAGGAGCTGAATACACTTGGGAGCTGGAATCAGAAATGAAGCGAAAGTATCCTCATTTATTCCAATAAATCTCGAGGACGAGATTTTTATTAAGGTGGGAAGAATGTAACAACTCTCATCAAAAGTTATATTTATTAAATTAATTTGTCCAATAGGAAATCCTAATTAAGACACCCAAGTGATTCTGCACAAACCCTAAAATTCTCAGAACAATCGGAATCAGGATCAGGGCCCCTAAAACTCAGGGGGGTAAACCCTAGTTAACGATTATCTAAAAATACTCGCTGTCAAAAATCGAAATTAAGAATCTGTCAAGTCAGCAAAGCTAGTCCCAACCGTGGCTACCCTATAACCTATTTTCAACCCTTACGGACCGTAACATTTTGAGTCTTACGGTCCGTAAGCACTCTTACGGACCGCAACATTATGAGGCTTACGGTCCGTAAGCAAAGTGAAATTTTGAGTATAAATAGCAGACATTGGCAATCGAATTTTGGTATTGAAACGACGTAAAACTTTGTTGCATGCACTGAGATACGTTCTGATTACCACAATAAACACACACTGATCACGAAGTACTGCCACAATTCAGGGTAATAACTCGATCGCTGCTACGATTCAATGTCCGATCGATTAAACTATTCAATGGATGTTTAAGTGCTGCCCACATTAGGGTTTATGCTTTGTCATTCGTCGTTAAATCGATGGATGTTTAAGTATCGCACTTTGTCATTCGTTGTGAAGGTTTTAATCTCGTGAGTTATCGTAAATGCTGTATTAAGTTACTAACCTAGTTTGTGTGCTTGATTATTTACACTAGGTTATCAAGGCTAATCAGTAGGCTAAGCTCTGTTCATAATTAAATCTGCAATGTGAGTCATTCTCTTTTTATCAAATTTGATTTCAAAAGCATGTTTATTTTCAAAGTTATAATTACAGGGATTAAGTCTTTGTAATCACCATATTACAGCCGGTATGTGGGGTTTTGTATACATTACTTGATAATCTTCACCATTGGACAACGAGTTAGCCAATGGGTGATATGACCATAGTCACAGAAACGAGTCGAGTGACAAATACCGAGGGTAGTTGGTTGATATCTGAAACATTGTAATTGCTCTTAATACTGTAAATTATAACAAATGCGTCATTTTAATAAATAGAATGATTCACTCAGTATTTCCCGTTGACAAAACCTTTTTCAAACATGTTTCAGGTGATCTGTTGTGATCCAGGAAAAGTGCCGAGTAGCACTACAAGCTTAAGGAAGTGGCTCAGTATAAAATAAAGAAACATGTTTTGTAAAATAAAAGATTTCTCTGTGAAATCTCAAGATTGTAAATTACCGGGTTTTATCCCGAATTGTGAAATAAAATAATCGGGAAATATTTCAGTTTTAAAAATGATCCTGAAGAAACTTCCGCTATTAATTAAATACAACGGGATTTCTATCCCGCGGCTCCTGAAACGGGTCAAACCGGGTCGGGGGCCGTGACAGAAATAAGGTGGTATCAGAGCCACTGATCTAAGCCTATTAAGTATTTAGAAATACTTAATTTTACTGATTGCCAATTATGTGATTATGTGTTTTATTGACTGATTATTTGTTAGTTACAGTATGGGTAAACAAAAGCTGTCAAATATCTATCTTAAACTAGATAGGTCATCCAACGAGAAGGGAAGTTCATCACAAACAAAACCTTATGTAATTCCTGAAGAAGGAATATTTGTGAGAAAGGCACATTACGAGAAACCACTTTCTCCTAATAAAAGAAGTTTGATTATTAGGAAAAGTCAGGAGGAAATAAGGAAAAACCGAGAGAAGAAGATTAAACAGGAAACCCAGGAATTAATCAATAAATCACCCTGGGAGGACAAATTAGATGAGAAATGGGCAGATCTTTATATGCTAGCCACAGTAGCAGAAAATGCCAATCTCTAAATATTCAAAAGTTTTAGCACTTTTATTCTCCAAAAACTTTATTTAGTAAATAAATAAGTTTACAGTAAATCGTAGTATAATTTACTTGTTAGTTGTTTTATGTATGGTATATTTAAGAGTTATCTATAAAAATTTGTTATTTTATTTTAACATTTGGTATGTATTTTGCATATATGCTAAACAACATGAATGAGATGTCTGAAGCTTTAGAAAATCTTAACCTTTATCCCGTTAAGATAGAAGTTTCCAAGGAATTCACCGGTTACTTCGCTGACAAAGAAGAACCCATGGAATTTCAATCCAAACCACTGGCAAAACCTAAACCCAAGAAAAGAAGCAGATTTGTGGGCTGGAGGCGTGTACGGAGGAAAAAGCCAGCAACAAGAAAGGTTACCAAAACTGAAGAACCAAAAGACAAAGGAAAAGGGGTAGAAATTTGGGAAAATGTTAATCAAGTAGAGATAGAAGCTGAGAAGAGTTTTAAGCAAACAGAAATTGAGGTCGGAGAGAGTTCTAGACAGAAACAGAAAATGACTCCCTGGGAAGTTTTAGATCATAAACTAGTAATGAGTGACCTCATCGGACCTGTTGATGGAAACCTTGAACCAGCAAATCCAAACCTTATATTTACTGAAGAAGATCTTTTCAATTACCCACTAGAAGCTCCAATTCCAATCAATCTGGAACCTGCTATTCCAGATCCTATTGTCTAACCTCAACCATTACCAGTAGAATTAGATGAATGGTGGACAACTGATTGGCAATACCAAAATCTTTTAAACAACCCTGATACATTTTTCCCACAAGTTGACCCAGAACCTCCACTATACCCAACTATGAGCGCAGAGAATCTGGCTGAACTTCGTCTCTGGGGCGAAGAGTTAATTAATGCAGGAAATAGGATTAGGGATGTTGGAGAAAGAATTACTTGGAAGTACGATGAAAGGGAGCGTAATTTTTAAGAAATTAGCTGACCAGATAATGGGAATTTGCAGGAATAGTTGTTTAATAAATAATCATAAGAACCAGTATGTGTAATAACTTATCAATAAAACGTTGTATGATAATCGTGTGTACGAGGCATAATATAATATATAGAAATAAAACTCGGGAAATTGATAATTTTGGTTATACATATTAATGTGATTATGTGCAAAACTGTTTTATTTCATTGTATTTGTACTAATTATTTATATAAAATTTATTATCAGATGTCAAACATTGGTAATGAACCAGTAAATGAGGTTAATCAGTCTGAGCAACATCCAGGAGATCAATATATGACTAGGCAAGATATCGAAAATATCGTTGCTCAAGGGATAGCCAATGCTATTCCAGCATTTGTTGCTGCTATAAAGAATCCAATCGAACCACAACAAATCGTTCCTAGCAAACGTAATTCTGAAGATAACTTCAGTAATAGTGTAAACGGAGGCAATGATCTTGTTAATCATAATGATGAACCGCATCAAGCTCCATTTCCTAAGAAAATGAAAGCCGCAACGCCTGGTTGCACTTTCAAAGAATTCCTTGCTTGTAAACCCACTGAATTTGCAGGCAATGAAGGAGCAACCGCTTCACTGCGTTGGTTAGAGAAAACCGAAGCAGTAATTGCAATAAGTAAATGTGCTAAAGATGATCAGGTCATGTACGCATCAAATCTCTTCAAGGAAGGAGCACTCGAATGGTGGAACACTGTGTTACAATAAAAAGGAAGAATAATAGCTTATGCCATGACTTGGGAAGAATTTAAGGGTTTGGTAGAAAGAAAATTCTGTCCCGAGTATGAAAAGGAACAAATGACAAATAAGTTCCTAAATCATTGGATGATGGGTGTAGATTGTCGTGGTTATACTTCGACATTCTTTGAATATGCTAGAGTGGTACCAACGCTGGCTTCGCCAGAACCGGTACTCATTTCTCGCTACATTTGGGGACTGATTAGTGAAATCCGTAATATCGTTAAAGCTGCGAGACCTCGCACTATTGACGATGCTGTGGAATTAGCTAACACCCTAACTGATGAACTGGTACGCACGCAAGATGAAAACAGAAAGAAGGAACTGGCTCATAAAATTACCCAAGGATTTCGTACGGGTAATAATAGCAACTTCAAAAGAAGAGGAACGGGAAAATCCTCAACTATGCCATTCTGCAAGAATTGCAAAAGAAAACATTATGGAAGATGTAATGTAACCTGTAATTTTTGCAAAATGGTAGGACATCGTGAAGAAAACTGCAGAAAGAAAACAACGATCTGCTATAACTGTGGAGAAAAGGGGCATTTTAAACCAGAATGTCCTAAATTGGGCAAATCAGCAGACAACAAAACCAAGGCGACCGACGGAACTGTTAAGAAGAATGCCAGGGCATTTCAGCTGACCACTCATGAAGCAGAACTCATCCCAGATGTGATAGCGGGTACGTTCTTAGTTCACAACGTATACGCAAAAGTATTATTTGACTCTGGTGCAAACCAAAGTTTTATAAATACTTCATTCTGTCAAGCTCTTAATTTACCTTTAACCAATATTAGGCAGATTTTTACAGTTGAGACGGCAGACGGAAGTTCAGTTAAAATAGATAAAGTTTTTCAGGAAAGAAATATAGAACTTTTAGGACATAAATTCTCTGCAAATCTATTGCCAATGAATTTAGCTGAATTTGATGTTGTATTAGGAATGGATTGGTTGGTAACCAACCATGCTCTAATCTTTTGTGATCAGAATTCCATAGAAATTCAATCACCTACCGGAGAAGTAATTAGGATTACAGGAGATAAACCACGTAAGCCTATGAAGTTCATATCAGTAATGAAAGTTGCTAATTATGAACGAAAACAAGGGATAATATATATGATTTCAGTAATCATTAGTACTAAGGGTAAAGAACTTAAGGAAATTCCTGTAGTCTCAGAATATCCGGATGTATTTCCAGAAGAGTTACCAGGATTACCCCCAGATAGGGAAGTAGAATTTAGGATTCATCTAATTCCAGGAACTACACCGATAGCCAAGGCACCTTATCGGTTAGCACCCACAGAGATGTTAGAACTGAAAAAGCAATTAGATGAATTATTAAGTAAAGGATTCATACAACCTAGTTCATCCCCGTGGGGAGCCCCAGTATTGTTTGTTAAGAAAAAGGATGGTTCAATGAGAATGTGTATCGATTATAGAGAATTAAATAAGGTTACAATTAAGAATCGATATCCATTACCTAGGATTGATGATCTGTTTGATCAACTTCAAGGAGCTAGATATTTTTCTAAGATAGACTTACGCTCCGGATATCATCAATTGAAGGTACAAGAAGAAGACATACCTAAAACTGCTTTCAGAACTAGGTATGGTCATTACGAGTTTACAGTCATGCCCTTTGGGTTAACGAATGCACCTGCTGCATTCATGGACATGATGAATAGGATCTGTAAACCATATTTGGATAAATTTGTAATTGTCTTCATAGATGATATACTTATTTACTCAAAAAGTCAGGACGAACATTGTCAGCACTTGCATGCACTCTTAACTTTGTTAAGAAAAGAAAAACTTTATGCCAAATTCTCAAAATGTGAATTTTGGCTACAAGAAGTGCAATTCTTAGGACACATGGTGAATCATGAAGGTATTCACGTAGATCCTGCTAAGATAGAGGCAATTACCAATTGGAAGGTTCCGCAAACCGCAATGGAAATTAGAAGTTTTATAGGTTTAGCTGGATATTATCGACGGTTTATTAAGGATTTTTCCAAGATAGCCGTACCATTAACTAAGTTAACCTGTAAAGCTGTTAAGTTTGAATGGGGACCTAAACAAGAAGAAGCCTTTCGGATTTTGAAACAGAAATTAACCAATGCACCAATCTTAGCCTTACCAGAAGGAACCGAAGATTTTGAGGTATATTGTGATGCTTCAAAACTAGGATATGGATGTGTGCTTATGCAACGCAAAAAGGTGATTGCATATGCTTCAAGGCAATTGAAAAAGCACGAAGAAAATTATACGACTCATGATTTAGAATTAGGAGCCGTAATTTTTGCCCTTAAGATTTGGAGACACTATCTGTATGGAAGTAAATTTACTGTTTATACAGATCATAGAAGTTTAAGATATATATTTGGGCAAAAAGAGTTAAACATGAGGCAAAGAAGATGGATGGAAATCCTAAGTGACTACGATTGTGATATTCCGTATCACGAAGGAAAGGCAAATGTAGTTGCAGATGCCTTAAGTCGTAAGTACCATGAGAAACAACGACGAGTTCGTGCTCTTAGATTAAATCTACAATTAGATTTAATGGAACAAATAAAGAATGTTCAGGAAATAGCAATCCAAGATGATGCTGAAGGAATGAAGGGACGAATAAAAGAATTAGAGCAAGGAGCTGATGGAATTTGGAGATTCCACAAAAGTAGAATATGGGTACCTAAGCAGGGAAAATTAAGAAATAAGATTTTAGAAGAAGGCCATAAATCTAGGTATACCATGCATCCAGGAAACAATAAGATGTACCAAGATTTAAGAAAGAATTTTTGGTGGATAGGCATGAAAAAGGATATAGCTAGATATGTTTCTAAATGTCTTACTTGTTCACAAGTTAAGGCAGAACACCAGAAACCTTCAGGTCTACTACAACAATTAGAGATGCCAGTATGGAAATGGGAACTTATAACAATGGATTTTGTTACTAAGTTACCCAAAACAAGAAAAGGTAATGATGCGATTTGGGTAATTGTGGATAGATTAACCAAATTAGCTCACTTTCTACCTATGAAAGAAACCTTTAGTATGGAAAGACTGGCTAAATTGTATGTAGATGAAGTTGTATCCTTACATGGAGTTCCACTCTCCATTGTTTCGGATAGGGATAGTCGTTTTACTTCTCATTTCTGGAAAAGTTTCCAGCAAGCTATGGGAACTCGATTAAATCTGAGTACTGCATATCATCCCCAAACAGACGGACAAAGTGAAAGGACGATCCAAACTTTAGAAGACATGCTTCGAGCATGTGTAATAGATTTTGGTGGAAATTGGGATGATCATTTACCTCTGATTGAATTCTCCTATAACAATAGCTATCATTCAAGTATCGACACTGCTCCATTCGAGGCACTGTACGGAAGAAAGTGCAGAACTCCAGTTTGTTGGGCAGAAATAGGAGAAAGTCAATTGTCAGGTCCTGAAATAGTGCAAGAGACGACCGACAAGATTACTCAAATCAAGGAAAGACTGAAGACGGCTCGAGATCGCCAGAAGAGTTATGCAGACAATAGATGCAAGCCATTAGAATTCCAAGTGGGAGACAGAGTAATGTTGAAAGTTTCTCCTTGGAAAGGAGTTGTTAGATTTGGTAAGAAAGGAAAACTAAGTCCAAGGTACGTAGGACCATTTCCAGTAATCCAATGTATAGGACCAGTTGCTTATCGTTTACAACTACCAGAAGAGTTATCCGGAGTACATGATGTATTTCATGTATCCAATCTCAAGAAATGTCTATCAGATGAATCACTGGTAGTACCTCTTCGAGATATAGAGGTAAACGAAAAGCTGAAATTTGTTGAGAAACCTCTTCAAATTGAGGATCGAAAGATCAAGTTTCTCAAACATAAACGACTAGTTTTAGTCAAAGTCAGATGGGATTCAAAGAGAGGAGCTGAATACACTTGGGAGCTGGAATCAGAAATGAAGCGAAAGTATCCTCATTTATTCCAATAAATCTCGAGGACGAGATTTTTATTAAGGTGGGAAGAATGTAACAACTCTCATCAAAAGTTATATTTATTAAATTAATTTGTCCAATAGGAAATCCTAATTAAGACACCCAAGTGATTCTGCACAAACCCTAAAATTCTCAGAACAATCGGAATCAGGATCAGGGCCCCTAAAACTCAGGGGGGTAAACCCTAGTTAACGATTATCTAAAAATACTCGCTGTCAAAAATCGAAATTAAGAATCTGTCAAGTCAGCAAAGCTAGTCCCAACCGTGGCTACCCTATAACCTATTTTCAACCCTTACGGACCGTAACATTTTGAGTCTTACGGTCCGTAAGCACTCTTACGGACCGCAACATTATGAGGCTTACGGTCCGTAAGCAAAGTGAAATTTTGAGTATAAATAGCAGACATTGGCAATCGAATTTTGGTATTGAAACGACGTAAAACTTTGTTGCATGCACTAAGATACGTTCTGATTACCACAATAAACACACACTGATCACGAAGTACTGCCACAATTCAGGGTAATAACTCGATCGCTGCTCCGATTCAATGTCCGATCGATTAAACTATTCAATGGATGTTTAAGTGCTGCCCACATTAGGGTTTATGCTTTGTCATTCGTCGTTAAATCGATGGATGTTTAAGTATCGCACTTTGTCATTCGTTGTGAAGGTTTTAATCTCGTGAGTTATCGTAAATGCTGTATTAAGTTACTAACCTAGTTTGTGTGCTTGATTATTTACACTAGGTTATCAAGGCTAATCAGTAGGCTAAGCTCTGTTCATAATTAAATCTGCAATGTGAGTCATTCTCTTTTTATCAAATTTGATTTCAAAAGCATGTTTATTTTCAAAGTTATAATTACAGGGATTAAGTCTTTGTAATCACCATATTACAGCCGGTATGTGGGGTTTTGTATACATTACTTGATAATCTTCACCATTGGACAACGAGTTAGCCAATGGGTGATATGACCATAGTCACAGAAACGAGTCGAGTGACAAATACCGAGGGTAGTTGGTTGATATCTGAAACATTGTAATTGCTCTTAATACTGTAAATTATAACAAATGCGTCATTTTAATAAATAGAATGATTCACTCAGTATTTCCCGTTGACAAAACCTTTTTCAAACATGTTTCAGGTGATCTGTTGTGATCCAGGAAAAGTGCCGAGTAGCACTACAAGCTTAAGGAAGTGGCTCAGTATAAAATAAAGAAACATGTTTTGTAAAATAAAAGATTTCTCTGTGAAATCTCAAGATTGTAAATTACCGGGTTTTATCCCGAATTGTGAAATAAAATAATCGGGAAATATTTCAGTTTTAAAAATGATCCTGAAGAAACTTCCGCTATTAATTAAATACCACGGGATTTCTGTCCCGCGGCTCCTGAAACGGGTCAAACCGGGTCGGGGGCCGTGACAGCAACAACTGCCGCTTATCGTAATTCGATTATCGTCGCCATCATTACTAGTGTTGTGTTTGTGTTATTCGCTTAATCACCTAATCGCTTATCGCTTATCGTGTATAATCTTCCGCTTATTCACGTATCGCGTACCGCTTATCGCTCGCTTGGTGTTCATTGCAGTCTGTGTGGTATTAGTACACATGACACCGCTTCACGAGGCAAAACTAACCTGGTTAAACGTGGTGTTTCTCCATGTTAACAAACTCTTGTGGAAACGTGCCATGTGGGTTTAATGTGGAATCTAATCAATATCGCGCTATTCGCTTACCGCTTATCGCTCGTCGCCTAAACGACACGTTACTTCGATGTTTCGTGTCATCAAGCTACTCGCATGCGCCGTCATCACTATATTCGCAATCAATCTCGCCACCTAAACTATTCGCTTTTATCTTCAACTTGGTCCGACCTCCTATTGAATGGACCGAGGAAACGCAATTCTATCTGTGTCTTATCGGCACACCTGACACCGCCTCACGAGACGGAAGTAATATGGGCAAAACATGGTGGATACGCCACTGGTACTTCCTATATATAAGTGTTTTAATCATATTAACGAACTTCCGTGGGAAGGTGCCAAGTGGGGCTTGATGCTAAATTGTCTTTTCAAACGGTTAAACTGAATTTTTTTATAAAACTTTATTAAAACCATGGGACAAGTGAAATTCCTCACAATGTGGAGGTAACATCGAATCAGCTTAACTCCATGCCCAAGTGAAGTTTTCATGAGTCCAAATTTTTCCTTAAAAGCCTTTTGCAACATTAAAAACAAGACTTTCTTGAGACGTCGGTCCAACATCGAGTTCAGCTGAACCCATGTCGTAGGATAGTTTTTCGTAACCCCAGTGTTCATCTTTGAATTCCTTAAAATGTTTAAAACCTAAACTTCCTTGCAACATTGGTTAACATCGACTCAGTCGACCTTACGTTAAAAGGAAAATTTTCAAGATTTCCATCCAAAATTCCTTTTTAAATATCTAAAAACGAACGTTTCTTGTAACGTTGGATAACGATCGACTCAGTTAACCCTACGTCATGAGAAACCTTTCAAGTTCTTTAAAGTTTCAATCGCATCGAACTAACAAATTCTTCGCGACACAAGGTACTTCGGAACACCAAATTGTGGGATATTACTTTTTACGTCGCCTTCTCGCTATCGCAATCGATCTCTCTTATTCGAGACGCTCTCGTTTGTCAACTCTCGGTCAAATTACTCGCTGTATCGCTACTTATACAGGATAAACTCTCAGAAGTCTACCTGTTGGATTAATTTCGGGACGAAATTTCCTAAAGCAGGGGAGACTGTAACAACTTGCACTTTCGTGCGTTGTTACTACTCGATATACTCGTTACGCCTAGCACCAGAGATTCGGATCAAAATGTAACTATATCGCATACATCGTTATTCGAAGGATAATCACATATTTTTGCAATACATTATCACTACATCACATCGCATACCTAACACTCACGATGACATTGAGTGAGGACCTATTCTACCCTCCTCGGTGGCCGTGATGTGTCGAAACGCAGACAATTAACGCTAACAAAGACTCTCGGGTGAGTGCTATAGCTCCAGTCATCGTGACGATGATGACAATACGAGTGAGTGGTACCCCGTCAGTCATTGTGGCACAACACACAATAACGTTCACGATGACCTCGAGAAAGGACCTATACTACCCTCCTTGATGGCCGTGAAACGTCGCTAGTAATCGCGCACTCGAAACGAAAACCGATTGTTATATCAAAACTTTGAAATATGGATACGTAAATACGACCCCTAGTGATATATATACATATATAATAATAATATAAATTAACTATGGAAAGCGCGTACTCCAAAAACTACCGCAACGCTCGAAAATGGAGAAGTTCCCTCACACCGGAGTGGCCATCCGAATGGACAGGCCATCCGAACGGACGAGCCATCCAAACGGACGGGCCATCCGAACGGACAGGCCATCCGAACAGATGGGCCATCCGACCCAACACCTCCATTCTCCACTTTTGCCTATAAATAGCATGTCACATCACTGTTCAAGTGATGTGACAGCTCCCACTCGACCAAGCACGCTTCAGGACCCTTTTCTCTCGACTCCTCGCGATTCCGGTAAGATTTCAACCTAAAAACTTGTACTTCTATGATCTACACTCAATTCTACATCATTCTGTCATTTAAAAACTCAATTTCTAACTGTGAAATCTACTGATTTGAGGTGTTTTAAGGTGATGTCACCAAGAGTTCATATGAACTTCAAAGTGTGACCTCATCCCACCATAAACGAATCAGATCTGGGTGATTTCCACATGTTTGTATAACAGTCTCACCTAAAAATATATGTATTTAATCAAGAACTGAACGATTTCGGGATTAAACATGAGAAACCGTCAAGAACGGCCAGATCTGATGGAACGGGGTGGTTCCCGGCCGTTAGAACGGGTCGAAACTGATGAAATATCATTGTTTAAAACGATATCGCAACATCTCAGTGAAACCACACGTATTTCTTCCGAAAACACTCGAACACAGTTGATCGGGACGCTAAAACAGACGTGTTATCCGACCGGACAACATGTCATCCGAACGGACCACATGCCATCCGATCGGATGACTGTCATCCGACCCAATCAACATGTCATCCGATCCACTGAACTGGTCATCCGAACGAAGATGGTCTCATCCGATCGGACAGCCTCATCCGACCGGATATACTCATCCGCCCAAGAATGGTCATCCGACCGGATCAGCTCATCCGACCGGATTTACATCCGATCGAATCACCATTTAGGCCGATCATTTGACTCTTCATGTTTAGCACGCTTACGATATCATCCGATGTTCAGGCTAACTCAGACGTACTCGTAACCGATCCAATCAAGTTGTATTCTCGCTAAACACGCACTGTGAGTGTACTTGAACCCTTTTAATCGCATTTTGGGTGTAACATACGTTTCTAACAAATCGAACTTATCAAACGAATCATTCAATCAATCGAATTATCACTTGCGAATAACTGTTATGCATAGATATACGTGATGCTAGTTGCATATGTGCTAGGGCTTATACTCGCGACGTCCCCCCACGACTAGTATAGTACTATTGCGCCCGACGGGGTCTAGTTTGCCATCGCGTATTCGAGCATCGAGGACTTAGTTGGTAGTATCAGCTTTGTGAGTATATATGTCGTGTGTTACGTTTATGCATATGGAAATTCGCTACACGTTTTAATCTATTACGCTACATATCAAACCTGTATACTCGCCAATACTTTTGTATTGACAACTATTTTAACGTATGTTGCAGGTTAGATCGCAGACTATTTCAAATCAAGCTAGGAAGTCTAGAAACTCAACTAAAATCTAGGTTGTCGGATTTGTATTGTTCGAGAGGACAAGAAATCTGTGATAACTTGCGTGATTGTATTATTTGTTAGTATGGGATAACGAATGTATTAAATATTATCGCAACATAGCTGTTATGGATTCTCTTGAGCAATCTGATTCGCCTAGTGTTGCGGCCCGATGATTCCGCCATCGGTTGGCGTGTGACACAAGCCTCTCAAAACAACTCAAAATTAGAGGAGATGATGGCGCAAGTGTTAAACAACTCCAACAATGCCAACCAAATTTCTGAGAAAAGATACCAGCAGCATGAGGAGCGTTTCATGGCACAGGAAAGGGAAATGCGGAGCCAGAAGGCTTCAATACAAACCATTGAGAATCAAGTCAGCCAATTGGCCAAGATGTTGTCTGAAAGATCCCAAGGTAGTCTTCCAGGTAACACAAAACCAAACCCGAGAAGGCATATTAATGCAGTAATGACGAGGAGTGGTAAAACCACGGGACCTGAAAAATCGGACTCACCACCGATCACTGAGACGATCCAAACTAACGCTTCGGACGAGGTGCACGCTAGGCGAGCCCCAGCAAGTACAACACAGCCCCAGGAGCCAGTTGCAGATTACATTCCTCTAGTTCCATATCCGAGCAGACTGAAGAAGCAGAAGAACGATGAACAACATGGTAAGTTTTTAGAAATGTTTATACAATTACATATAAACATACCATTTGTTGAGGCGTTGGCTCAAATGCCTAAATACGCAAAATTCTTAAAAGACATCCTCAAAAACAAGCAGCAACTTGAAAGTTTTTTCTTGTGTGTTGATGAATGAAAACTGTTCAGCCCTTCTCCAAAATCGTTTGCCTGAAAAGATGGGAGATCCGGGCAGTTTTACTCTTCCCTGTCTCATTGGCAGCATGTCTGTCAGTCACGCATTAGCTGATTTAGGAGCTAGCATAAACCTTATGCCTTATAAGGTTTTTGCCAAATTAGATCTGGGTGAACCTTCACCCATTATAATGAGCATTCGACTTGCAGATCATTAAATCAAGTATCCACGTGGATTCGTTGAAAACATGCTTGTTAAAATCGATAAATTTGTTTTTCCCGTGGATTTTGTTATTCTTAACATGGACGAAACTCAAAAGTGCCATTAATACTTGGACGCCCGTTCCTCAATACTACGAGGACGATTGCTGATGTAACAGCTGGCCAAATCACGCTCCGAGTAAATGACGAGCACGTGACTTTTGATATTAAAAGATAAATGCAACATCCGCAAAGTCACGATGACATGCTTTACTATGTCAACATCGTCGACACTTGTGTAAGCTCTCATTTCCAAGGCACAAAAGAAGAAATTGATACGGACACACATCTATTGTGTGAGAACCTAGAGGGCATTTCATCGGAAGCCCACGAAGCTGAGCAGCCGGTTTACCAAATCGGTGATGATGGTTCCCAAAGTCCAAGTCCAAGACGATTGTATCTTTGAAGTTATCAATGAAATGAAATTTTGATTATTTAATTTATTGTCACTTTAGTCCCGTTATGATGTTTTGAACAATCTCGTTTGTCTCACTCTGATGTTTCCGCCTTCTGTTGGGGTGTGACAAATGTTGTCTTTGAGCATCCGGAAGGGCGGATGGGTGTGAGGGATCTTCGCCCCGGTGAAGAGCGCTGGTTTGCGCAAATTGTCAACAACTTTATGGTGCCGCTTGCTGAAACTTTCATTGGGGCTGGCCCGGAAGGTGAAGGTGTGCGAGTCCTTAACCCTAGGCCACGTAGAGCTATTACTCCTTCTGGTGAGGAAGTGATGATACTCTCCACTCAGGAGTCTGTAACCTCATCTAGGCACGAGCTAACTTCTCCCTGCGATGTTTCATATGCAGGTGATTTGCGTCGGCTGGACATTGGCCCTGAAGGTAGTAAACGCAGAAGACGACGCGAAAAAATCTGTTAGCGCTACTGGTGGTTCAAAGAAGAAGAAAGTGGAGCATTGGGTGGTTGCTCCTGATGCTGAGTCAAGGAAAGGTATATCTCGCGCCAAGCGCAACTCTTCCCATGACTACATTATTGTTTCTTATATGCTTGCTGGGCTTTACGCTGCAGCTGTGAGGAAGGCGAAAAATGTTGCCTTTACTGAAGATAGCAAGAGTGCTGGTAGCACGACTTCTAGAGGTTTGTATTCGGTGCGTACAAGTGTTATACGTGACGTATACGGACCGTTCCACCGTTCCACTGGCACAACCTTGTCGTGTCAAATGGTTATATACGGGCCGTATAACCTTATACAACCCGTATATAGGGTGTGAAATTAAGATTTTAGGGTTTGGGAATATTATGACCCTATTTTTTACCTTTTTATTTTTTTCTTATCTTTATTACTTTTTTCACACATTTTGTTTCCTTTTACTTGTTTTTACATTTATTTTTTACCTTTTTATATTATTATTATTATTATTATTATTATTATTATTATTATTATTATTATTATTATTATGCTGTTATACCGAGTGCCGATGTTATCAGGATACTATAATGAACAGAAACGACACCAATCGAATTTTCTTTTCTTAACGAACAATACTAACCGAATCACCACCGCCTCGCGTGGAAAAAATGCCGCTTGTCGCGAATCGCGGGCTTAATTTACACTAGTTATGATTAAAACAATCATTTGTCAAGTAGCCATTAAGATTTATGAATTTTATCATCTTGAAATTAATTTTCAGAAACGCTTATAAATAGTTAAATGTGTGTTTTTAAACAAAAGAGAGTGAATATGGGGTTTTCACACATCTAATCGTAAATACGAAACCACCAAAACTACGAAGTTTTGTTTAAATCTAACTTCAGTTTAGTTTAAATATTTCTATTTCACTATTTGATCTTCAATAATCTTGCCTTCATATGCTATCCTCATCATCTTTTTTCCATTGAGCCCACTGTACAATTATCTTAACACAAAATCATTCAAAATTTTTTTGTCTATACCGTATTATCAAATCAACGAATTATAGATAAAGTACTTCACTAAAAATAAAAAACCCAAATGTAATTTTTTTTTTTTTGATTTTAGTGATCGTACTTTGATTATTTTTATGAAAGAATTCCTGATGAGGTAGCCTTCTAGGACTTTGCTAGAAAAAGGATTAGCAGCTTAACGTATGGATTTGAGCTGTGAATAGGGGTGTTCATGAGCCGACCCCGATCGAAGGTCTGCTCATGCTCGGATTGAATTACAACTGATCCGATCCGATCGGATCAAATTTGCAAAACCGAGCACAAAAGTGATGCTCATTCTCGGATTGAATTTGAATCGATCGGATCGTTTTCGCTCGGTTTTTATCAAATCCTAAAAAAAATCGAGCGGATCGTTTTCGCTCGCTTGAATTATAACGCTTCATTTAACAAAAACAAATCCTAACTTAATTAAAACATGTCCAACACTTTACTAACAAAAGCAATACATAACTAAAATCATGATTCTAAAAATGTTCTTAACAATATCAAGAAGCACAAAATAAAGTGCGAAATACAAATTGTCATTTAGTTCAAAAGCCATAAAATTCTTCTTTAAGCTTGATCATCTCCATCCACAAAGTTCAACTTCAAATCAACATATAACCTATAAACACAAGCATTAAACAAAACCATTAAGTTTTACACATTACATAACAACTTTTATGGTTAGTTAATTATAAAAATACATTTAATTTATTATCAGACCCGTCTGGAGTCAACACATCAATTTCCAATTTTTCTTAATCTCTTGTAGCTTGCTACACATTAAAAAAACAAAATACAAATGTTAAAATACTACAAAAGTATAAGTAGATTATAAATGTAATAAAAGCTTACTTTCAATGTTTTTAAGGTTGTTTTTGAGCTGGCCTTTAACCAATCACTTCCACAAACAAGAATTCCACCATATCCTTTGAAAGAGAGCTCCGGTAGTCATCCAATATACGCCCCCCAGCACTAAAGGCTGATTCGGAAGCCACGGTAGTGATCGGGATGCCAAAAATGTCTTTCGACATGTTACTCAAAACCGGAAACTTGCTACAATGTTGACTCCACCACTTCAACACATCAAATTTTGGATCCACACATTTTAGGTTCGGCTCATCCAAATACTCCTCAAGTTCAGATTTTCTTTCAATCGAAATGGTTCTGGAATTGAGGCAAGCAAAAAAAATAATTCGTGTATGAACTTGATTCATTATAAGATGTTTTTGAGCTATTCATGGCAGCCTTAGATGTCTTATATGCATTACAATACTTGTCAAAAAGTGAATTTAACTTACTTTTCACATCTTGAACCATGATCGTATATTCATCCCCTAAATACAATCTCTCAAAAGTCCACTCAACTGAGAACATCTTAAAACGGGGATCTAAAATTATTGCAATAGACATAAGGATCCCAATACTTGTCAAAAAGTGATTTTAACTTACTTTTCACATGTTGCAGATCTTCGATTATGACTGATTATTGTTTTAGGAATAGGATTTAGGGTTAGATTTTCATATTAACTATTAACTTGGCCTGAATATTTTTTGGGCTTTTAATTTTTTTGGGCTAGTATTTTTTTTGGGTTTTTAATCTTTAAAATCTATAATATATATATATATATATATATATATATATTAATTATGAATAAAAATAATTCGAGCGAAACCGAGCGATCGACGAGCGAGCGGACCTTTGCTCATGCTTGGATTGAATTTGAAACGAACCGATCCGAGCGGCTCATTTACAAACTGAGCGGGAATCGAACGAGCACTTTTCGAGCGATCGTTGAGCGATCCCCGATCATCGAGCAGTTTGGACAACCCTAGCTGTGAAAGGCCTTTGTAAGTGGCTTGCTCATGCATTCCCGCCTTACTATGTCAAAGAGCCAAAAATGCAATCAATGAGGCCACGTTCAATAGTAGGGGTTTCTCTCTCAATTAACAAGCCCAGGGATCACAGACGAGATCTAACATAGTAGTTTCGCTTTAATTCATTAACTATACGAAGATCTTATTTCTTACCTACCAGATCGAATGAAAGAAGCTTTCACGTTTGTTGTGGCTTTCATATAAAAATGGTTTACTTTGTGTCGGCACCTCCTAGAATCTTAGGGTGCGTTTGGTTCATAGGAATTCAATGGAATTTAAGGGAATTGGAATTTGAATTCTATCTCTTAAGATGTTTGGTTCACAGAATTTGATGGAATTGGAACCTCAATTCCAATCTTTATGTGTTTGGTTAACAATAGAATTGGAATTGGAATTTGGCATGAATTCTTCAAATTCCTTTAACTAAAGGAATTCAAAATCCTTCCTATATGTGAAGGAATTAAAGTAAATTCATTGGAATCTTCGATCGTTTCTACCCGAACGATTTCGACCAGCACCGTTTCTACTCGAACCGTTTCGACCAGACCGTTTCGACTAGAACCGTTTCATTTGACCCAAACCGTTTTGACCCATACCGTTTCTACGCGAGCCGTTTCGATGTGAATCATTTCGACCTGAACCGTTTAGACGCAAACTACTTGGACCCGTACTGTTTCCGCCCGAACTGTTTCGACCCGTATCGTTTCGACCTGTACCTTTTTGACCCGAACCGGTGGTGGTGGGTGCCAGGGTGATGGATTCCAATTCATTTGACAACCAAATACATCAAAAATGGAATTGAGATTCTAGTTCCAACAATTTCCAATTCTATTTTGGAATGTTTAAATTTCAAATCCAATTCCTTCAAATTCTAATTACTTATACAAATTCCAATTCCAATTCCAATTCCAATTCCAATTCCAAAACATCTCGTGAACCAAACGCCCCTTTAGAAACAAAAAAAAAATGATGAGCAATTATGCAGAAGATCAGAAAGAAAAAAAAATATTTGATTAGAGTTTGAAACCTGTCTGATTAGGATTATAAGTATATTCATGTATAATGATTTTTTTATTTTTTTGAGTTGCGGTGCTGAACTAAGAAGATGGAGATATAATATAGGAAACTTACTTTGGATTAAAATTGAAACATTTTTAACAAAACTAGGTAAGTTTTGGGTGGTTTTATATCTATACGCAACAGTCTCATATTCAGTTTCCACTATAAATAAATATTACGGTTAACATAAGTAAAAAGTATATAGAGAGATTAACATCAATTTCTAACAAGCAACATTTTATTGTTAAGCTTTCACTAGTTAATTTTCCACCAACCAGTGTTAGGGTGGTGGGAAAAGGACAGGATTAGTAAATAGCCAAAATACATACTAGTTAATTATTGCCGAAGCATATAAGTTTTAAGTTGTACCAAACTACACCAACACTTCATGTTCCGGTCACCTGGTCTTTATCGCACCCCGAACTGTTCGCAGAACACGAACAAACTCAACAAACATCGAGAAGTCCAAACCTGCAACGCTCTCCGTTTCTGCAGCAGCCATAGAAACGCTTCTAGGAGAGTAGGTGTATGGATTTTGACATATGATGAAATCAAAAACACCCAACTTGTTCATCAGACTCTCAAGCTTACTACTCGATAACTTTTGAATGGTTGCAATCTGAACCAACTCCCCTGTCTGGTCTGACTTATCCCACCACCGCTTCAAGATCCCACGCTTGACTTCCGATGGCTCAATTGAAACCACCACCTTTAACCGAATCCCAAGGCGGTTCAAAGTGATTTCCGCCCCTCCTACTCCACTGTAGATTGAAAGCACAGATATTCCTTCAGGATACATAGACTTTAAAACAGATAAGTGGTACCCTAAAGTGTCTGTTTGAAAAGAGTGTTTCAGAGATTGCAGCCTTTCTCCCGCGCTCATCCCATCGGCCTCGGTGTGATGCAATGGGTACCCAAGAATCCTTTCCACCGACCCAGGTCCAAGTGGTGCTAATCGGTTGCGACCCACCCACATAAGATTCAAGGTCCTGCATTGCTGAAGAAGATTATTTTGCTGTTCAACAGAAAGTTGCCCGTTTGAGTTTATCAATAGATTTCTGAGCCTGTCACAGAGTTGGGAAATTCCAAGAGTTTCACAACTAATACAAGTCAACTGTTTTCTTGTATCCCATGAAGGCCAAGACTTCTTCTTAAGTGGTGTCGCGTCTTCTATGGTCAAAGGTGCTTTTGGCAGGATGTGAAAACGGTTTTCGGTTGGCAGATTATGTAGATACCCTTCTTTCCTACTCAAGGCTGAGAAAAGCTCAGTGTTGACGAACTCAGGCTCAATCGCATACAAAAACTTAGAGATTTTGATCCATGAATCATGAGATAAGTTCATAACATTCCCGTAAAAGAATAACGGAGCTTTGGCTACCATTTGGTCCACACTGCTACATGAAGCAGGCTGGATGAGTTTCGGCACTGCCATTGCCGCCATATGCTTAGCCCTATACTTCTGTTGTCTCTGTAAAACCTTGGAACTAACAGGGGGGTTTTCGCACAGGGTGTGCTGGTCCAGGATAGCTGCTCAAATCGTCAAACTCTGGTTTTGGTCTTTGTAAACTAACCGGTTCATCAGCCGTTTCATCTTCTTTTGGTTGTTTCCCTTTAAAGACATCCAAGGCCTTCCTCTGAGAAACTGCGGCCTGAATACTTTCTTCAGTTCTTAATGCTAATTTAGTATAAAAACTGGCATCTAACACTTTTTCCGCCCCCATAGCTGTAGACTTGAATTTATTTCCAACCATCCATGAATCCTGTGAAGTCAAGATATTATGTCAGAGCCATGCTCAATAAACCAAACAGAAAAGGTAAAAAGAATACCTCTTCGGTTTTAACACCAGGGCCAACCATCCTATCACAAACAATCGACTCAGCAAGCTCTGATATGGAAACTTCCGAACCTGATACAAGATTAATCAAATTGCAGTATTATTTTACAAAGTGTATATTGATTGTATGTATAATAGGCTTACATAAGCTCTATATACAGAAAATAATATTACACTTGGATACTTCTAGACTACGATAATTACATAACTAGTCTAATAGAAGAAAAATATGAAGATTTACTCACCATATCTCTCAATGGCTGCAGAAATTTCTTGTTCCGAGAAGCCTATTTCAAGCAACCTAAGAGTCTTGTCCATGGTCCCAAACAGGGTCTCAGTGTTGGCATCCTGCTAATATTAACCGAACTAGTATTACAACAAATAATATGACTTGTAATGGATATTTATTAATATTTTAGAAAAACATGCAACAACGTTTGTCCCATAAGCAAGTGAAATACTGAAATATGATGTATTCTGCAACTTTACCACATCGGTGTGTGAACAATACATGTTTAATAATTTAATTTCACAACTTTTTGCAGGCGGTATTAACCATCACAAAAATAGGTCTTTTTGTTATAATTAATATGTAACATCATTTTTCAAACAATGGGAAGTGATTGGTTCTGATTTACCACCGGCAAGTTAGCAAAATAAGCTCCCTTTGAACACAAGAAGATGAGAGGAAAAATCATAGGTTTCATGATTGATTTTGAGAATGAGACCAAACTTATAGTTGATATCAAAGGACATTGGTATACAACGACAACCAATAAGTAATTGGCAACAAAATGTATAAGAAAATCAATAAGTAGCTTGAGAAGTATCGTATTGACTGTCTAAAATCAAGTGTGACGTGTTTTGGTAAGATCACAATTTATAGTCTATAACGAGAGATGAATAAAGTAGCAGAAAATAACAAGAAGCAGGGCATTAATGGATCGCACTACGCCTAAAAAAGAAGAAATTGAGAAATTATAATGGTAGATGGGAGTTAATAAACCTCATTCCTTGTTGCATGGCTCTTGTTTGAATCATCTGTGGTGGCCATCTGAGCAGCAAATATGAAATCTACGAGTTCGTGTACAGGAGCATCTTCTCCTGTTAAGAATCAAGAAAAGATAAGTCTCTAAATTACAAAGTTGTATGCCGTGTGAATTTTTTTGCTACATACGTCGAAAAAGCAGCCAAAAGTTCTTATATTTAAACTATCCCTACTAACTGCAGTTACTAGGCTTGTTCTTGTTCAGACATAGAGAGAAAATAATAAACCGGTATATAGAAGTTACTATACCGAGTTTGTTTATTGCAAACTCAACTTCCTCCATAGTGAAGTTCATCATTAGTAAGGACGCCTTTTTGTCATCAGGGTCCTGCATAGATTGAAGAAAATCACAAACGTGATATCAAGGAGCACAAGAAATGAAATTGAAAGACCTCACTATTGGTGCCAAAAGTCAACTTTTCACATGTGTGATATCACAGGTTTACACGCAAAAGAAAGGTGACTATTCTGTTAGACTACTAATCTGTTTATTATTGTTTTACCGAAGATATTTACTCCCCCTTATATGTCAGAGACTTAATAACCTCTTTTAAAGGAATATTTGTAGAGCCAATGCCCTGGCTGCTTACATCCTTCTCATCTTCGAATAAGTCATCTAGAGAATCAGATGATTCTGAATTTGATATAAGAACAGCCTGTTGAATTCATGTAAAAAAAGTCACTTACAGTCATCTGAAGCTAAAAAATGGCAACTGAAACATGATCTATAAAGGCATGTCTCCCTAATAGTTAGCAGACATTATTTCCTTTGAACTAATAATAAAGTTTCCTGTTGTTCGACAAGGTAAAATGTTTTTCTTCGATAAAAATATATAATACAAACTTGCACCATCAACTAACTGCACGGCTAAGTTGATAAAAGATAGTGTGTGGGGACAACAATGTTTTATAAGATATGGTATAAACTCCATATGTTAATTACCTTCCCTCCTATGATACTAGAAAAACATCCTTTAACTACCAAAAAAGTATAGAGGCTAGCTTTTAACAATCAAAGAAGATATATTGTTGGCATAAACATAATTCAAGAATGCTTCATATTATTATAGAACAATAAATAGCTGTTACAGATCACTCTTATACAAACCAATCCTGCAGAACAAAATTGCAAGGTCATGTGGTGGCAATTACCTTCCTTTTTCCACTACTTTGTGCTAAGTCTTTGTCCAAGAAAGACCCATTAGCAGGCTGCAGTGATCTGACCTTTGATGTTTGAAGGGTCTGTTTTGTTAAAAAAAAAATTATAATTTATAACTCCGCTTCATATGTATAAATAATTTATGCAGGCTAATTCAAAATTTCAAATGATATGACTAGCACAAGGGTGACAATACAAGATGGCGTGTAGAAATAGATAAAGCACACAGTACGCAAAATGCTACTTCATGCTCCCTACCACCTATGGCAATGTTTATAATTGACTTAAAAAGTCATATTAGTCATTTGTTCAGTTATAGAAAATAGAAGGATCCTAACAGAAACCAATTTGTGAGTAGGTAAATGTTTAATTTGAACTTGCAAATTTTCTGAAAATGAAACATGCACCTTTCATGGGATGCATTAAAATGAAAATAGTGGTTGTTTTTACTTTTATATATGAAAGAAGCATTTTTTTTAAACCATGAAGTAAACAAAAGCTAACAATAGTTTGTGCCATATTTGGGCTAAAGCAAAAGACACCCAAAACAATATAACAATCGTGGATTATTTACACCCACTTACAGAATATGCAAATAGAGTCTCCAATAACAAATCCATATTGTCTTCGCCTACATTATAGAAGTGAAATGTTTAATGCTAGATAAAAATCGAACACGTAGGAGCCCTAAGCACACGACCCTGAAAACACTAGAAACCAGAAAGAACCTTACAACAGAAGTAGATACCATCAAATGGACTCAAAGCTTCACTATATTTCCCTAGTTTGTGCATAACATACCATTTTGTCTGATTGCTTTGTCAACAAGATCCGGCGTAAATCCCATTCCTAGGAGGGATGATCTTACATTGCTTCCAGATGAACCCGCACCATCATTCTGTGAAAAAGATAACACACGGCACTCCTAATCAAGCGGACTTGTAATTACATTAACACGAGTATCCACCAACTACCATTCTACTAACTATAAACGATATAATTAATAAACAAAACTACCCTTCAACAACACAACTTGAACTTAGGTCACTTGTTAAAAATAAAAAAGACGATGCTTTACAAGAAAAACAGTAACCATAGGCTGCTACAAAACAGGCATACCCTATTAACATGACTCAAGAACATGTCTTCACACGCAAAACCACTGCAATCTATGGTCTCTACTTTTGTAAAGCTTCTAGGCTCTGGTTTGACCTCATATTCACTGTCTGATAGATTGGTTATTTCAAACTGCAAAGTTAAAACAGCCAAACTTTGATTATCAAACAAGATACTGGATGATGATGATAATAATGTTTCCGACTAACGACTTGGTATACCATCTTGGCATGAAAAGAAACGGTCAGCTTTCAGTATGTAAACCAAGCCCTTTGTAAGTATATCTGCAAAAACAACAGCTTAATTAATTGTTACTAGAACCATACTTGAACTTGAAGCACAAAATGCTTACAAATTCCAGTGAAACAAGCGATGCTTCACAAACGCGGGTAAACATAAAGTAAACCGTGTATCTTGACTTACATCTGTTTCATTTAACTAATCGAACAAAATTTATTGCTCTAAATTAGGTATTATGAACATAAAGTTCATAATTCGATACATCCTACCACACTATCAATTGTAAGAAAAGCATCCATCCATCCATATGCATGTAGAGGAAATTTAGAAAAGAAATGTTGAGTAAATAAAAGAAACCCTTATTATTTTGGGAAACAAACAGCAAACGCTGTAACTGAAAAAAGGTACTCCCTCCGTCCCATTAAAAGTGTCATATTTTGAATTTTCAAAGTCTTTATTAATAAACTTTGACCTTAAATAATTTTGTTTGTGTTAGATAATACTTGATGAAAGTTATATGATTTGAGTGTGTTTTACAAGTTTTTTTATCGGGTTAATTTTCATCAAATTTTATATAAAACAAAAAATATATAATTAAAGTCAAAGTTTATAAATAAAGACTTTGAAAATTCAAAATATGACACTTTTAATGGGACGGAGGTAGTACATACATTCGACCAAATATCAGCAATTAAAAAGGTACCTTGATCGGAGTTATGAGCGGGGATAATATCCTAAGGGTGGAGGGTATCATTCAATCATTTTAGGGTGTTTGAGTTACCGTCTAACCAATATTATCATGCTATATCAAGTCCTCATTCCACGCCTTATTTTGCACTCACTGGGAATGGTTCAAACACTATTAGGGTGTTTAAGTTATATATTTTTTATTTCTAGAAATTATAAATTTTGCATAAATAAATAAAACATATTTTAAACTAAATAAAAGTACTTTTAATTAAAAAAAAACACATTACATACTTAAAACTAGAAAATTAAACCATAATAAACCTAAAATTTAGAAATTGTATGGCCAATTATATTTTCTTGTGATATCCCGTTTTCGCGCTAGAATAAACGGTAACATCTCGGGTGAAGCATGGTCGTGTGGCTTAGTAAATGTCTTCAAATCCCGATCATACAAAAGTTGTTTCACCGGCTCGCCTTGTGCCGCCATTAACGCTATGGTGTCTTCCTCGCGTTTCTTTTTTATATTCGACAACTCTATCGGTCGTGCTTTTTTTTTCTTCTTTCATAAGAGTGTATTGCGCGAGCTTCTCGGTCAAAGCCATTTTGCTATCGGTTGGTAAGAGGTCTACGTTTATGTCTGGTATATCGCTAGTGAACTCAGTTCCCGGTGTACCCGTATTGTAGTTATCCGAACTGAACAACTTTCTTTTTTGGCCCGAACCTCCACTATCTTCACCCAACAATGGTACCGGTGTCCATTTGTCATGTTTACTAACAACCTCCCATGCCTCAATATGATGAAAACCACTCGGATATTTTGATTTGAAATCTTTTAAAGCCCTATTCATGACCTCGACGTCGCCACACCCACTAACACGAATACGATCCTACATATATAACAAATATAAAGTAAACACAAAATAAACAAAAACAATGTTATGGAAAATATTTATTAAATATTCAAAAAAAGTGTTACCGCTTGTTGTCAAAGGCCGTTGAAGTAGTTTATCTTAGTCAACATAGGGATCCATTTTGAATGTACTTGATGAACTGTTCAAGTACTTCCGCCGACCGTTTCGTTGTACTGGTCGAGAACTTTTTTTTTCCAAAAACTGTCCCATTTTTGTTGGTTGCCTTTTTTCTTGTTTAAAGAACAATGAACCCATGCCTTGGCTAAGGCCTCTTCTTGTTTTTCGTCCAACTTTGACGCTCCGCCTTGACTCCCTTTTGTTTCGGCTCACTTCCTTCACCAATATCATCGTCTTCATCCTCATATTCTTCTTCGTCCTCGCCACTATCTACATCCAAATGTTGTGTTTCAGGGACAACCTCTTCATCTTGGTCTTCAACGTAGATAGGAAGTGGGCGCTCGATATTTTCTTTTGGTGATTGAGTTGGCGGGCTCCTAAATGAAAATGGATCGAAATCGGTTGTGAAGCTTGGGTGTGAAAATATTTGTGGTGGAAAATTAGGTTGGGTGCTATAAAAAGTCGGTTGTGAAGGTTGGGGGTAAAAAAATTGAGGTTGAGAGTTTGGTGAATATCCGTAGGAGGTTTGAACCGGTGCACTCGGACCTCTAGAATCACCTTGTCTTGTTTGCGAAACCTTTTTTCTTGGGTCCAATCCTTAGCTAGTGGAACCTTTTTTCTTGGGCTCACCTTTGTTTTGTTTATCCATGGTGTTTGTGGGTGTAGAAAGAGAGATGTTTAGAAAGAGTTGTGTGTTAAAAATGTGGGTTAAATAAAAAAAATTCAAACGGACAAAAAGGAGTGCCAACGGTCAAAAAATGGGCAATGGTCAAAAAATGGTTCTTGTTTTCATCGTTGAGTATACACCGAATTAGCCAGTCCCCACTCACCGAAATGTTGCTGGCGATCAATCACCGAGCGGTGAAACCAAATCCCCGAAGGGGTCACTGCTATGATATCGTCCGCCCTAATGGAGAGAGAGAAGGAGGGTTGTGTGGAACTGGAACAAATGGAAAGTACAAATGCTTGTGTTTGTGTTTGTGTTTGGGTGTCTTTTGCTTTAATATGATCCTCTGTTTAAACAAAAAATCAAACAAGTTTAAATTCAACAACAACGATCTCTTGTTTCAACAGAAAATCAAACAAGTTTAAATTCAACAGCAACGATTGATGTGCGTAAGTGTGTTATATAAGTTTAAGTATATTTTAAGCCCTTTTACACTTTTTAGTCAAGTTTTAAATTTATAAAACACGATATTTACTAACACTAAACACACATATGGGCAAGTGCACCCATTGTGAGCGTAGTATAGTGTTGGTAAGATACCGAGGTCGTCCAAGGACACAAGAGCTTTTAGTACCGGTTTATCCTCAACGTCTAATCAAATCAAAAGTTAGAAAAATGTTTTAAACTAGAAAAATAAAAACTAACTAAAATGCTAAAAATAAAATAAAAATAAAACAGATAGACAAGATGAATCACTTGGCTCCGACTCGTGTTTAGTGTAACCTTTGATTATTTCCACACTTTTGCACTTTTTAAGAGATTATCTTAGTTATTGTAGTAGTCCCCTCTTTTGAAGGTGACGTTACCCTCAACCCAGTAGTTTGAGTCAGCAAGGATACAATCCTAAAGGGTCGGATTATTGAAAGATAATTAATTAAGTTATTAATGCATATTATGGTAGGCCCCTCTTTTGAAGGTGACGTTACCCTCGGCTAAGTAGTCTGAGTCAGCAGGGATACAGTCCTAAGTAACCGGATTAAAGTATTAATAGTAGCTTACATATGAGGGGATCAAAGAGTTTGGACCCCCGCCATCCAATACCGGTGGGTATTGAAGGAGGTCCTACTAAATTTGACCCAGGTCCTTGCAGGATCTATACACTGAACAAGGTAAGACTCTTACCAAACCGTTCCCTTAACCCCTGACCAGGTAGCCAACATATCTCCATATAGACCGTGGAGATATGAATGGTGAAAATCTTTTATTTTATATAGACAGTAAAATAATGCCAAGACACAACGGACAAATGATAAGGAAGAATCACCTTCAACATAAGAAACTAGTTATTAAAGTCATTAATACATAACCAAGTAAAAAGTGCGAAAAGATTAAAAATAAAAAGTATTACACTAGACACTTGTTTTCACCAAGTGATGTAAGAGACTTAGGCAAACATGGCCTTGATTGTCAAGAACTCTTACGATCAATCTTGGATCCCGAGACGACTCACACACTCTATGATGGACAATGGACAATGGATGATGGTGGTGGATGATGGTGTTGTGATGGTGGTGGGTGAAGTGTGAGAGAGGTGGTGTGCCAAGGGATGGTTTGCAAATGAGCCAAGCACCCCTATTTATAGTCTGAATAGCAGCTCGGGCACGGCCACGTGTCCATCCTCTTCTCTTCCTTCATTAATTGCAGTTTGTCTGCATTAGTTGACCATGCCCCCGTGTTCGCCGGGCACGCCCCCGTGTGCAGAAGCATATCTGTACTATCATGATTTCCTCAGATTCTGCGAATCTTAGAGTTGACCACGGCCCCGTGTCGGCTGGGCACGCCCCCGTGGTGGGTGATAAAAGCTTCTATAGCTTTGTCTTTTATGATGGAACTTGGGCACGCCCCCGTGTTCACTGAGCACGGGGCGTGTTCAGTCTTCTGTCTTCTTGATTTTGCTTGGGAAGATGCTGTCGGGGGGTCGGACATGCCACGTTTGTTCCTTTTCTTGTATTTATGTTAGATTTAGCTGCCTTTTTGCTTCTTTTGTTAATTTGAGCTCATTTAATCCTGAAAATACAAAAGGAAGACAAAAACACACTTTTTTCCAACATTAGTACTAAAAAAGGGTTAGTTTTATGCCACAATTGATGTAATTTATATGTTGCATTTTGTGCACATCAACGATCCCCTGTTTCCACCACCATTCATCATCTCTAGCACGTGCTACACCCGCTGAACACAAGACGCATCTAAGAAACCCCACCGCTGTTAAGCGGTTTTCTAGCAATACCCATTTCTTAGCGTTTGTGTGTGTTTAGAGATGTGTGTTTGTGGTGGCTAAATTAACTAGGGGTGTGCACGGTTCGGTTCGGTTTATGGGTAAAACCAAAACCAAAACCGAAATGTCAGTTTTCGATTTTTTAAAACCGTTTGGTTTCGGTTTTTTTCAGTTTCGGTTTTTCGGTTTCTAAAACAAAATTACGTAAGATTCAAAAATAAAAAGTATAATTTAAAATTTAAGAATCTGTTTATATGTTTACATTTATGTTATTATATTTAATTTTTTGTAATTAATAACGTTCACATAAACCTAACCTTATAATCTATTTGTATGTTTCTCCAAAGTTTTTTTTAAGACATTTTCTTTTATAATACTTTAAAGATTATGTAATTTACTAGAATTTTGACCTGTGCCACGCGTTGCGGCGGCAACGTCGACCCGGCACAATGATGTCATTAATGTGTAGCGAGCACGTGACATTACGCGTTTTTTTACCTTATTACACACGTTACTTCGTGACATTAAATTCATTAGACATAGATAAAAAAGAGTGTCTCAGACGTTGTAGTGATGGGTCGTAAAAGTAATTTAGACAGTGAAGGGTCGTAAAAGTAATTTAGACATTAACGTAGTTAGGCAAAGTTGGCTAACGTGTCGCACGTTGTGGTGTAAAGTCGTAAAAGCAATTTGAACTTAGTCGATATTGGCTCAGTTTGTTACACGACTGGTAAGTTACCGATACAGTGCCACCAATCGCTAGATGTACCAACCGAAAGAAAAAACCTACAAAATAAAATCGTAATATACCAAAAATGAAATCTAACACGTGTTTGGTTCATTGGTTTATTCATTAATTAATATATGATAGTTGAGAAACTGAATGAACAGTTATTAGGGGTATTTAGGGGATTCCAATACATACAATGACGCGTGGTTGCTTCTTAACATGTTTGAGAAGCACTTGACACGCGTCTTCAAGCCCCAGATCATAAAACCCTAAAACTATTTCGCTCTATTCTTACACCCCACACACATACGGCAGAGAAGGAGACCTGGTGATGGTTACCGCGGAGTGATGGCGGTGGTCATTAGAAACCCTACCCGCCGCCTCCGGCGAAGTGATAGCAATGGTGATTAGAAACCCTAGCCGCCGCCTCCGGCGAGCCATTAGGATTCCGTTTACGAACTATGAGGCTCCGGTAAGAAGTTAAGTGTTTCGTTCAGTGCTGCATGTTCCGATCTGGTATGCTTCCGGCGGTTCTGGTGACTTTGGGTGCTGTTTCGTTGCAAAGAGAGAATAGAGAGAGGCAGTGACGACGGTTTCTGGGTGGCAACACCGCTTCCGACACATTTCCGGTAAACCCTTTACCTGTGTTCACATACTATACTATTAAAATTCAAACGTTTTCAACAGTGTTTGTGGTGGGTGTTTTTCATTCATTGGGTGTTTCAGATGGTGCTTAAATTTAATTGGCTTATGTGGGAGGTCATGGCCTCATCAGTGAAGCTAGACACACGTTACCCAAAGCCAGAGAGAAAGGATAGGGACTCTTCCTCTCTCTCCTTCAAAACCCATGGATTTCTTCTCAAATCCACAACAAAGCTTTCCAGAACACCACCACCATCGTCACTTTTCCGGTCAAAACCCATCTCCCTACCTAGCTCGGTGGTGGTGGCCAGGTGGGTGTTGGTGGCATTCTTCATGAGAAAGGTACAATACATGAGCGGGATATGATGTTCTGTGGTGGTCAGCAACCAGCGACAACATACGCACCGACGACCGTGTAAACATCATCTGGTGACGATTTAGGGATTTTTGGACTGGATCTTGCGGCAGCGACGACTCAGTGAGCAGTGACGAAAAGTTTTTGTGGTGTATTGGCCGTTGTTTTGCAGATCTAGGAATGACGAACTGTGGAGAAAACTCAGGTTGCGCCACTGGTCTCGCCCGCAGACACTCCGATCACCTGCCAAGGTAAGGTTGCCATTGTACCTATTGTTTTTTCTTCATTGATTCGTATGTTTCTTCCTTTTTGGCGGCCTTTTCCGTTCTTTGTAGCTGGTGAAATAATCTAATATTTATCTCATTGTTGTTCAGATTTTAGGAATGGGAATTTAGCTAATTTTGTAACGATGCTTCTTGCGATTTAGCATATCAGGTATAAATGTTCCAAAAAGTTTGCAAATTACTGGAATCACAGATCACTTGAGATGAACTAGCTATTTAATTTCTAATGTATATGGACTTTATGATTATACAATATTGAAGTCCCCACTTTTATACAAGTCTAAAGTTCTTCTAACAATTAGATATACTTATCGACAAAATTACAAATAAAATTAAAAGCGATTGATTTTTAACCTCTACACTATTTTTCCTTCTTTTTGAAATACCCATGTGGGGCACGATGGTGTGTTCATGAGAATGAGATGCACTGAGATGGAAAGTGAGCGACGGTGGGACGAGCGGGAACACCCCCACCCCGTTCAATATAGTGTAATAGCGAATTCTATCCTAAATTGTTTGGGTTGAAATAATTGGGTACTGGTCATCACAGATTTGGTTCAAAATGGTTTCTGCCTGAAATGGGTTTGGGTTAAAATTGATGTGTGAAGTAGCTAATCATAACGGGTTCGGGTTGAAATGGTTTGTTTTGGAAATAAAAATATATAACAAAACCGCAAGCATGATAGTCTCATACTTATTCAGTTTACTATTACTTGCAATGTGATAATGTTGAATCAACTTGAGCTACAAATATATGTTTTCCTTCTTTCTAAGATTATAAGTTTGAATTTTTTTTATCTGGCTTGGAAATGGAGTGCTATGTTTCAGTTGTTAAGTTATATCAAAGTTTATTTTATTTTTATAATTTTGAATGATACAATCAGAACTTTAATAGATTTCATTTTGTAATTTCTTAGCTTCTGCATATTTTGGTTGTTGCTCAGGTGCTCACCACATGTTTCATGCTCACAAAAGGTAAGTAAGTTACCAACCTTTGCATTTCATTTAGTTTCATAATTCAACTTTGCATCTTTTGACTTGTATATGTTAATAAGGAAACCGGATGAATAGTAAAGGAGTCGTGGGTTGTCTTGATTCGTTCACATGCCATGCTCTCATAGCGGTCATTATCGGAAAAGCTAGAAATTGTTGAACTTCAATCTGTAACATATGAGGAAAACGAACACTGTAACAAAAAAACGATAGATCGGACAAAATCATCACCGTTCTCTGCTCCTTAAACATGCATCAGAAATCAAGTGAATTGTTGGCCTATTTCAGATTAAAGAAATGCCGAAATAAAGGACAACATGAATCCTAAGATGAAGAAATCAAATCTTAGAACATGAGTATCAAATTCAAATAAGAAACTCAAGAACATTGACACAAATAGTTATAGATTATTTTCAGGCATACATCTCTGTCAACCAGCAGGTAATGTGTTTCACTTTCTCTAAATGTTGGAATCCACTTCCATATAACCCATACTTCAACTGTTGGGGCGGCCCCTTTAGGTCTAAGCATTTGATTTCCATGTCTTTGTACCTTTCCAAAACCATTTCACATTTTAGCTCACATTATACGGGTTGATAGAGGCTCATCAAGATGGAAACGACCTAATGTTTTGATCTTTAACACCGAGCATTGGTGGAACCATTTCAGTTATATGTTGATATATGGGATTATGATATGTGTTTTTGTCGGTTATTAGGGATGCAAATTTACAATTTGTCGACTCCCCTGCACTTGCTCCACAAAAAATTCAAATTGACATGGTTGCTCAACAACAGTACGTTTTGTTTCCGGACTGTATCAACTATGGGTTATTGGTCGTTATCATTATGTGTTTTGCAGACATGAAGCCGAGCTTGAAGTAGCTGCAAACCAGCCTCTTCCAGAGGATGAAGATGATGACACATTTGAATAGAGAAAAGATTGTTAATCATATTTATAATCGACTTCAAATTTGGTGTTAAATTTTGTTTTTTTTCTAATATTCAAGAGTTGTTTGAGAGAAAGATGTTCTTTTTTTCTTTAGAAGGATCAGATTGTATGTCCAAATTTATGAGAGCCTGATGTTTTTACATTGTAGATTTGTATATTTTTATTAAAGCACTGGCTGCACTTGGATTGATGATTTGGTTATGCTTGGTATAGAATAAGACAGTAGACACGAACATACTTAAGATTTTGAATATTCTCAACTGGATTTATTTTGTTTTTATTCAGGTCCAACCAGGTTGGAAACACGCAGACCTCCATCAAAGTTGCGGCGCAAAATCTTCATAGGAGTTGCCTTAGCGCGTTGAAGTTGCGACGCGAAATCTTTATCGCAGTTGCCTTAGCGCGCCGCAACGCGCGCGTAGATATTAACCTAGTTAACTTAAAAAATTAAATGATTCTATTGTATGAAAGAACATTGATTTAGCAATTAAAAAAGTTTTCTGAAAGATAAAGAAACTTTCAGATACTGGTGTAAAAAAAATTAGTTAAATAATGATAAAAAGTAGTATCTTAAATAATATATTAGTTTTGATGAAACATATCTTCTAATGACCCACCAATGTGGTATTTTTGGCTGGATGTTGGTATTGCAATTGCAAAGAAAAAATAAAAGGATGAAGGGAATCGAACCTGTGCACTCTTGCTGCAATTCACACATACCAACCACCTGAGCAAGTTGCAACTTTAGTAAGTTGTATGGCAGACATTTTATATATGCAGAAGATGGCGGTGGCTGTGATATGACAGCCACCGACCATTGATTTTAAGAATATGTATAATATATTAAATTTTGTTATTTGTTATAAGAAATAAATAAATCATCTCAATTATAAATAAACATGTTAATGATTTTTAATAAATACTTAATATTCAAGAATAAAGTTAATAATTTCTAATAGTATGGCTTAAACACTTAAACCATAACATAAAATATATGTTTTTTCGTTTCGGTTTGGTTCTGTTTTTTTCGGTCATTGAAACTAGTTATTCGAAAAACGAACCAAAATTTTCGATTATTAAAAATCCGAAAACCGAACCGTTAGTTTTTTTCAGTTCGTTTTTTTGGTCCGGTTTTGTCGGTTATTTCGGTTACGGTTAGGTTATTTCGGTTTTTTTTTGCTCACCCCTAAAAATAAGTGGTGGCGCGGCTCGATGGCCTGATTTGGTGGTGGTGGCGGCTTGAGAGAGAGCGCTAACAAAAAAAGAAAGTTTCATGTGTATTTATATATGTCTTTTAAACAAATAAGTAAAATTACCAACCTACCTGAAATTTTAAATGGGCTAATGCTAAAGGACATATGATGCAATGTTTTTTAAATGTAAAGGATGATCTTTGTAATTTCAAAAGTAAAGGGTATTGTAACACCTCGAAAAATTATATCGAATCATATAGCAACACGTGTCCAATCAACTCTCAAATATGCCAAATTGTTTGGACGAGAGGGACTATATGTGTAAATTGTGGAAGATTGGATGTGGAGGGATCAAATATGTCAACATGCCAATTTTTGGCCTCTGAGTGACTTTACGAACCACAAGGCTTATGCCTTACGGACCGTAAGGCATTGATAATATTATATTCTGATAAGTCCTTACGGACCGTAAGGGATTTAAATCTGTGGGCACGTAAGGTCCTTACGGACCGTAAGTTGCCACCCTTTACGGTCCGTAAGGGGTGCAACTGGCAGTTTTGGAAGTCTGCCATTCTCCAACTTCTTACACGTATTTGGACACTAATTAACACCAGGAGAAGCTTGAGAACACTTGGCATGATCTAGATGATCTTGTTTTAGTATAAATAGCCCCCATAGTTGCACCATTTTCCTTGCCCATTTCCATTTCTCCTCTCTAATCTCTTATCTGGAGTTTTCTTCTGCTTAGAGGCCTCCTATTGAGTCCAAAATTCTCCTAGAAAACTTGTAAGTGTTCTTTCATAGTTCTTCTTCATTCTTAGGCTAAGTTATTAGCCAAAAGTCAAGCAAATTGACTTTTGCTTTGACTTTCGGTTATGACTGTTATGGGTGAAATTCTGAGCCCATATCCTGGAAAATATCTTGACATATATCTTGGTTGTATAGTATCTGTTTACATCCGGGATGCTGATTCAGGATATTGGTAACATCCTGAATCGTATCCTCAGGATTACTAACGGATTATGGGCAGGTACGTGGGTTAGAAGCTATCAACGTTCACGAAGACTCATTCCGCGAAAGACTCGGTCCAAGTCGTTCAAATGAAGACGTTGAAGCCGTATTACTCGGTCAATAACGTTCACAATGGAATATTCGGAGTACCCCATATTTGTAGGGATTATTGTTTGTAATTCATTACTATAAATAGGTGGGTATACCAGATCGAATAGGACATCACATACACACTCGCTACACTCTAACACTTGCTCTTAAGCAATTCTCACTTTCATACAAAGGCATTGTAACACTTAGCGATCTGGTCTATATCCTGCACTGTATCCTGACGTTTGAAGTAATAAGAAGAACAAGGCAGCTGCGATTGTCAGCTCCCGAGGTTTTATGCCGGCGATCTAGATTGATCAAGGGCTTTCCTCGTACATCTCGTGTCATTTACTTTACTTTTGCTCATAGTTTGATCATAGATACAACTCAATATCTTGAGCCGTATCCAGAATACTGATTTTCTAAATAACTCAACAGGCATATTTTCTATACACTTTCTAGCACACTACCTCACATTACTAATTTGATCACTAAATTGCTTCGGTAATTTTTGACCAAAACAATTTGGCGCCCACCGTGGGGCAAGTGGTGCTCTCTTTACTAAATTTTTTTGTCAAATCGCTAATCGGTTTTCTATTTTCAAAACTTTTTGCCACATTGTCCATAATGGCCTCAAGATCAAACATGAGTTCCTCTACTGTGTCTGCTATGACTTCTGCTACTACCGGTTCGGTGCTTCCACCACCTCCTCCAAGGATGCCAGCCTCTACACGACCTCAGGATATTATCCCTACCCGCAGTGTTCAGGAATCTGCTCCCGTTTTAGCTTCTAACGATGAAATTTTAACCTTATTTGGAAGTGTGCAGGAACAAATGAGGCAGCAACAGGAAACAAACCAAATGCTTTTAAGGGAAATACAACTCCTGAAGTCTGCCTCGAGCAGATCTGCTGAGGATATTGTCACTCCATTACATCCCAGAACGTTGAACTTCAGTTCAGCTGTGTATACTGAGGATAACAGGGGGAATATTGTGCCCAGCCTTCCTCAGAATCATACTCCTGAAATACCCTCCTCGGTCAGGATGTCGACCATAAGGAGCTCAGGATATGCTTCAGGATATGGGCAAAATCCTCCAACGGGTAACATGTCAAATAATAATAATACTCATGCTACTAACAATAGTGGATCTTTGCAGGATACAGGTGTGACATCGGCGCTTACTAGGGAACTTCAGAAGTTGAAGGACATGATATCTAGTGTGCCCGGGGTGGTCCAGCCGATCCCGGAAGTGTCCCAAGACAGCCACAAGATATCTCGTTTTGCATATCCTATCTGTGATGCTGAGATCCCAAAGAGGTTCCAAACCCCCAACATGAAGCTTTACGACGGAACTACGGATCCTGAGGAGCATATTGCTCAGTATAGGGAAAGGATGGAGATTAACCCTATCCCTCCAGATCTCAAGGAAGCATGCTTGTGCAAGGGTTTTGGTTCAACCTTGACAGGATCAGCCTTGAAATGGCTCTTGAATGTTCCTACACATTCGATTACATCTTTTGCTCACTTAGTAAATTTATTTAATAGTCAGTTTTCTTGTAGTAGAAGTTTTGAAAAATTAACAAGTGATCTCTACAGGATAACACAGGGGCCCCAGGAATCCCTTAGGGATTATGTGAACAAGTTCAGCCGGGAATCCCTAGACATTCCTCATCTTGATGTTGCAACAGCTGTGCAAGCTTTCAAGATGGGGCTGCAAAAAGATTCTCAATTTTATCAAGACCTTGTAATGAACCCATGCAGGAACTTGGATGAAGCTCGGAACAGGGCCCTAAGATATATTCGGTTGGAGGATGACAGAAAGATGCAAGAAAGGATGAACTCATCTAACACTTATGAGTCAACTAACAGGAAGTCATAATCCTCATTCAAATCATATCGGCCTAAGCCATATGGTAGAAATGAAAACAAGAGAGTGAATGCTGTCGAAGACGAGGATCCTGAAGAGTATCCTGAATTATCTGAATATTGCTTTTCTGTTAACATTCCTGAATTGATGTATGCCATGCAGGGTCTAGGAGACAAGGCTAGATGGCCTCGAAAGAATCAACAAAAAGCCGATTGGAAAGACAAATCAAAATGGTGTGCTTTCCACGAAGATTTCGGACATATGACTGAGGATTGCATCGCTTTAAGGAAAGAAATAAGCTATCTTCTAAGCAAGGGATATCTGAAAGATCTCTTGGGAAGAAAGAAGAATAAGGGTCAGGATACTGAGAAGGATCCTGAGCGAGCAGCATCACCTCCCGCGGATGCCAAGATAATCAACTTCATTTCGGGAGGATCCGACATTTGTGGGACTTCGTATTCGGCAGCAAAGAGACATGCAAAAGAAGCTAAGGACAAAAGGGGAGATAAACCTGTCAGGATGACTACCCTCACAACTGACAAAGTAATCACATTTGATGCTGATGACAGGGATACTGTCCAGGATCCTCACCATGATGCTCTGGTAATAACATTATATGTGGCTAACCATTTTGTACGCAAGATATTGGTCGATAATGGCAGCTCCGTCAACATAATCCAACTAGAGACGCTGAAAAGAATGAATGTATCTCCAATGGATATCACTTCAAAGTCTACCGTGCTTGTTGGGTTCAGCGGAGAGGCTAGAAACACAGTGGGAGAGATAAAGTTGCCAGTGTACGTTGAAGGAGTCAACTCGATACAACGTTTCTGTGTGTTGGATTCTCTATCCTGCTATAACATCATACTGGGAAGACCGTGGATTCACGATATGAAAGCTGTGCCATCAACATATCACCAATGCATCAAGATACCTACCCCTTGGGGGGTTGTCAAAGTTGATAGTGATCAGCAGGAGGCGAAAGAATGCTACTCATCCTTGATGAAATCCTCAACCAAGCCTAGTGCAGCATAGCAATTAAAGACGCGGGCCCAGGATATCATGGAGGATCCGGAGCAGGATGTAAAGAAAATTATCTTGGACCAGGATAACCCCGATATTTCGGTGCTCGTAGGAACCAATATCCCGCAGGATATTGAAGAACAATTAATTAACTTTTTGAAATGCAGGATGTCAACGTTTGCATGGAAGCATGAGGATATGACAGGCATATCCAAAGACGTCATCACTCACAAGCTTGGAATTGATAAATCATTCAAGCCTGTTCAACAAAAAAGAAGGAAGTTTGCTCCTGAGCGGAATACGATTATTCAAGAGGAAGTTGAGAGATTATTGAAGTCCAGGATGATCAGAGAGGTTAAGTTCCCAAGGTGGCTAGCAAACGTGGTTGTGGTACAGAAGAAAAACGGGAAATGGAGAGTTTGTGTAGACTACACAGACTTGAACAAAGCTTGTCCTAAAGACCCATTTCCTCTTCCCCACATTGATGCAATGGTAGATGCCACTGCCGGGCATGAAATGCTGACCTTCATGGACGCATTCTCAGGATTTCAACAGATCCAAATGGAGCCTTCTGACCAGGAGGATACTGCCTTCATGACACCAACAGGTATTTATTGTTATACAGCTATGCCTTTTGGTTTGAAAAATGCAGGTGCAACATACCAAAGATTGGTAAACATGATGTTCAAAGACAAACTGGGGGACACCATGGAGGTGTACATCGACGATATGGTGGTAAAGTCAAAGAAAGCTCAAGATCACCTCCGGGATATTAAAGGAGCGTTTGATATCCTGGATCAGTATAACATGAAGCTGAATCCTGCTAAGTGCCATTTTGGAGTGGGGGCAGGAAAATTCCTAGGATATATGGTGACCAAAAGAGGAATAGAAGCAAGCCCGGAGCAGATTAAAGCCATCTTGGATATTAAATCGCCCTCAAATATGAAGGATGTTCAACGATTAACAGGGCGAGTGGCAGCATTAAATAGATTTATCTCAAGATCATCAGAAAAATGCAAAGACTTTTATGATATCCTGAAGAAGAACAAGAAATTCGAATGGGGTGAGAAGCATGAAGCGGCCCTACAGGATTTAAAGCAATATCTTTCAACCGCACCTCTACTGATGAAGCCCGAGAATGGTGAACCATTATCCCTATACCTCGCGGTATCAGGGAATGCTGTAAGTGCCGTCCTTGTAAAGGACCATGAAGGTCTGCAATATCCTGTTTATTATGTTAGTAAAAGCTTGTTAGATGCTGAAACTAGATATTCTCATTTAGAAAAATTGATACTAGCATTAGTTATGGCATCAACAAAACTTAGACATTATTTTGAGACTCATAGGATTCATGTTAAAACAAAGAGTAAACTGCCATTTTGGTCCCTGTGGTTTGGGCATTTTTGCCATTTTAGTCCAAATTTCAAACTTTTTAAATCTGGGTCCCTGTGGTTTCATCTTTATTGCCATTTTAGTCCAAAATTCAAAATCCCCCTTTTTTTGACTGTTCCAAAAAGTTTGAGATTTGGACTAAAATGGCAATAAAAGTGAAACCACAGGGACCAAAATGGTAGTTTACTCTTAATTTTGGACTAAAATAGCAATAAAAGTGAAACCACAGGGACCCAGATTTAAAAAGTTTGAGATTTGGACTAAAATGGCAAAAGTGCCCAAACCACAGGGACCAAAATGGCAGTTTACTCTAAAACAAATTATCCTGTCAAAATGTGCTTAGGAAACCAGAGATGTCAGGCAGGATGGCTAAGTGGTCAGTGAAGTTGAGTGCTTATGATTTAGTATATGAACCTAGGAATGCCATAAAGTATCAGGCTCTAGCTGACTTTGTGGCTGATTTTAGTAGTGACATTCAGGATGAGGTAGACCTAGAAGTTCAACAGTTAGGAGAATCCTCAGGATCCTGGACATTATATACTGATGGTGCATCTAATATAAGAGGAGTAGGATTAGGAATACTACTAAAATCGCCACAGGGGGACATATTACCCCAGGCTATTAGGTGTGAATTTCCTGCTACCAATAATGAAGCAGAATATGAGGCTTTAATTGCAGGATTAGAGTTGGCTAAGAACATGAGTATCAAAAATTTACAAGTATATGTTGACTCTTTGTTAATTACTAACCATTTTAATGGATCCTATGCAGTTAAGGGTGAGAAATTGATTGAATATCTTGATATTCTCAAAAAATTAGCAGGATATTTCGATGTTTTTACACTTGAACAGGTACCAAGGGAGGATAATGCTGAAGCGGATGCCTTAGCAAATTTGGGATCATCGATCAGGGTACCTGGAGGGACCCAAATACCAATATTACATGTCATATATCCTGCAACGAATCCTCAGGATAAAGAAGTAGCGGGTATTCGGGATCCTGGAGTGGAATATCCTGAAAAGGATTCTAAATCCTGGACGGCTCCAATTGTTAAATATCTCAAAGAAGGATGCATTCCCGGAAGTGAAAATCCTAAGGCATTTAGGATGAAGGTATCACGATTCACTATTATAAATAATATTTTATACAAGAAATCTCTTGCAGGACCATATTTAAGGTGCTTGGAGGATCATGAAGTCAAAGAAGTACTTCAGGATATACATGAAGGGGATTGTGGTAATCATACTGGGGGCAGATCATTGTTCTCGAAAGTATTAAGGATAGGATATTATTGGCCAACGATGAGGAAAGATGCTGCAGAATATGCTCGAAGATGTGATGCATGTCAAAGACATAGTAACATACTACATCAACCAGCTGAACCATTATATCCTGTAGTGTCCCCTTGGCCATTCATGAAGTGGGGGATGGATATAGTAGGGAAGTTACCAAAAGCTCCGGGAGGAAAAGTCTTTATGTTAGCTATGACGGATTATTTCTCCAAGTGGGTTGAGGCTGAAGCATTTGTCCAAGTTAGAGACCAGGAAGTAGTATCCTTTATAAAGAGGAATATCCTGACTAGGTTTGGGGTACCAGCTGAGATCATTTGTGATAATGGGTCCCAGTTTATAAGCAAAAGGACTACTGACTTTTGCAAAAGTTGGGGAATCAAAATGATCACATCTACTCCAGTACATCCTCAAGCGAACGAACAAGCTGAATCTTCAAACAAGATAATAGTCAATAACTTAAAGAAGAGACTTGGAGCCAAAAAAGGAAGATGGGCGGAAGAGTTACCCTTTGTTTTATGGGCTGATAGGACAACGGTAAAGAATGCAACCGGCCAAACCCCGTTTTCCTTGGTATTTGGAACAGAGGCAATGATTCCAACAGAAATGACGATACCTACTGCAAGATCCATGCTACAGGATCCTGAACAGAATCCTGAAGTCTTATGTCAGGATTTGGATACTATAGACGAACAAAGAGATGCAGCAAGGCTAAGGATGGCAGCATATCAACAAAGAATATCCAGAGCATATAATAAGAATATAAGGACTAGAAGATTTCGAGTTGGTGATTGGGTGTTAAGGAAGGCTTTTCAAAATACCACTAATCCTGCCGATGGCAAGCTAGCTCCGAAATGGGAAGGACCTTATGAAGTCGAGTCAGAAGCAGGGAAATGAGCATATCGACTCAAAAATATGGAAGGGGATATGCTACCAAGATCCTGGAATGCATTACATTTAAAGCTCTATTTCAAGTAAGAGTAGAATTTATTTTCTATCTCGGAATGGTATGTATTCTATTTTTAAATATATTTGTTTATTGTCTTGAACCTAATACTGACTTAAGCATCGGAGGGGTGTTAGCCAAGCTAACACCCACCTTAGTTTACAATTGTTTTGCAGGATATGTTTCAGGATATAGCTCCAGGATATATACTCAGGATAAGTCGAAAGATTAGAGGATTGGCCCCCTCTCTCACGTTTAAGGGATCCTGGTCCCTTCAAAGGTTTAAAGGTATTCACCTTTCTTTCGAATTGGGTTTAAACACCTCGCCTGGAGCGCAAGTTATCTAGGTATAGTTCAAGGCAGCGGGACCAGTTCATGTAAAAGTGGCTGACAATTTCGTTACTGTTGGCTATATCCTGGATCCTAAAGGTATATGAGGATTGATCACCCTCTCTCACGAAAGAGTATTTTTATACTCTCTAAGGTTTAAAGGTTTTCACCTTTCTAAGAATTGGAGTTTATACACTCTCGCCTGTAGCGCATGAAATTTAGGGTTTATCCCCAGATATCAGGGTTTATCCCCAGTATGCTAAGGATTCATTTCAGGATATCAGGGGTTCTGCCCTTGGGTATTCGGAATTTATTCAAATCGAAGTATGAATATATTTGCATCTCTGTATCAAACACAGGGACATACATTATACTGTTCAAAGGATGGATCCAAGTTCATAAGTATGCACTGGGGACAAAATTTATAATGAAGGATTAAAATTGATTCCGTAAGAATCTATGGTATGATCTCTCCTTTTTATTTGGACAATTTATAGGTTGTATTCTAATATCCTTATCAAGATATCTTTCAGGATACCTTCCATGATACATTTATAATATATATTCCTAAAAATGTACAAACCAAACAGTTTTCACAAATACGATTTTCATATCAATGAAAACAATAATAAAGTCAAAAGAGAAGTTATATTATTAACATAACAAAAGATGTGCTCTTATTTTCACCTCAAAACAAGGCCCATCCACTAAGAGCACTAATAGTTTCTTACCATATTTACCCAACAGTTGAAGGTTTCATCTCAAACCGAGACCCATCCGCCTCCAACTGTTGTATTGTTCACAAAAGCATGCAGGAAATATAAATTGTTCAGGTGCAGAAAAGTAAAGTGCAGAAAAGTAAATTGTTTTAGGACTACAGACCAACATTCAAATTTAAAAAGGTGGGCTCTGGCCTTGGTACGTATATCCGTCATCGCCCACCTAAATTCCCTCACACAGCGGCATCTCCTCCAACCTTCTCAGACTTCTCAGCACCAGCATCCTGACCAGCATCTTGAGCAGCATCCTCGCCAATGTTCATCCCAGCATCAGCTCCAGCATCCTTCTTGTCTCCAGCCTGGACCACCACCTCTGCTGACTTAGAAGACTTACCAGCTTCAGCAGGAAGTGGCACAGCTTTGCCTCCAAGCTCCTTTAACTTGGCCACCCAGGATTCAACTGGCCAAGATGGACAAACAAGGCCCGTCTCCTTGGCATCGTAGGCCATCTTGATGCGTGCTTGTAACAGGGAGACGATAGCAGAAGCCTTGATTCCCTCCCGGAAATTGACCAAGGCTTGATCATGATCCATTTGAACGGTGGCGAGTTTGACCTCAGCGTCTTGGGTGACCTTCTTCAGCAGGCTTTCGTAGTGCCGGGTCTTCGCTTCAGCAATGGCACCCTGGTCAGCAACGGTGCTTTCGAGCTGTTTGATCCTGGCTTCGTGGAGTGCTACAGTACCACAAGCGTCATTGTACAAGTGGAGCAAATGCTGGAGGCCCTGCACATCAATTACATGTATAAAGTTAGAATATATGTTGACTAAGATATCCTACCAGGATATCCTGTTAGGATATACGTGCAGGATATAAGTGCAGGATATACATGAAGGATATGCGTCAGGATATTACCTTGTTAAGGAAGGATGTCATTGGCTCTAAGGAATCAGAGAAGCTGAGTTCGTCATAGGAGAACCCTTCTGAACCTGGAGCACTGACTTCAAGACCCTTCCTCTTTTTCGCTGTGGAAGCACGGGTTCTTGGATTGGCCTTGGGAGCCGGGAGTGGCTTGGAGCTAGTAGCAGCAGGAGTCTCCTTCTTGACTGTGGCTGGAGTTGGATAGCTGTCGAGTTCATCAAGGTCTAGATAGACTGGAAATTTGCTGGAATCTGCACACAGGGAGTAAAATTCTAAATCTCTCCTAAGAATATCAAATAAAAACATGTGTGTACAGGATATCTTGCAGGATTCTTACCAGACATGTTTGCGCTTGAAAGAGGGCTTGGAGTTGGTGGAGATGGATTAAAGCTTCTCTCTGTTTCTGAAAGCAGTCTGATGGCGTCTATTCTTTTTTGAGAATCAGCAAGGGGAGGTGCGATCTTCCTGAAATCAGCTGCATACACAAACAGAGAAAATGAAATTCATTAGCTCAGGATATGAGACAGAATAAGAGACAGGATCATTCTTAAACCCTAAGTCCTACCCTTTCTCAACCATCTCATCGGATAATCCGTTCCACCAGGGATTGAATCCCTTTTTACAAAGAAAAACTTGGATTGCCAACCATCCTCGTTCCTGGTGGCACGAAGTATCAATGGGTCACCGGAAGTAGAATAAAATAGGAATCTAGATGAGCCATGGCATCTAAGCTTGTAGGCTAAAGGGAGATCATGGACGGAAAGGTCAGGTATATGGTTTCTCTTGATTTGGTCAAGAACAGACAAAACACGCCAGAGCATTGGCATGGTTTGGCTGAAAGAAATTTTGGTGATATTAAAGAACTCTGTGATGAAGTCCAGAAAGGGGAATCGTAACCCTAAGGTAAAGGGGAAGGAATTGAAACATATCCACTCGTTGGAAACCATATCTGACCGGATTTTTCTATCAAAGGGTCGGAATATAGTTCCTTCCGGAAAGATACCGGAGGATTTCAAAGCTGACAGGTGGGCACTGTCAAAGGTGCATGTCTCATTCTCCGGTTCTTGGAGAAGATTCTGTTGGATGAATGTGGGAGCCGAGTCACCTGAACTAGACCTTGTTTGCCTGGCCATTTGGTCGCCTGAATTTTTCGCCGAAGAAAGATGATAAAGATGAATGTGAAGATGAGGGAGAGAATATTACCTTTTTCCTTGTCAATTGTGATTAAAAAAGGAGATGAGGATGAGAAGATATAGGGCATGATGAGTAAATATAGGCCGGGTGGTTGAAAGCTGTCACATCGATGGTCTTATCTCTTAATTACCTCGGCAACCGTGAAAAATGTAACCGTTAGTGCAGGATATCAAACGGTAACATTTTTGGGGACAATTGTTATGGGTGAAATTCTGAGCCCATATCCTGGAAAATATCTTGACATATATCTTGGTTGTATAGTATCTGTTTACATCCGGGATGCTGATTCAGGATATTGGTAACATCCTGAATCGTATCCTCAGGATTACTAACGGATTATGTGCAGGTACGTGGGTTAGAAGCTATCAACGTTCACGAAGACTCATTCCGCGGAAGACTCGGTCCAAGTCGTTCAAATGAAGACGTTGAAGCCGTATTACTCGGTCAATAACGTTCACAATGGAATATTCGGAGTACCCCATATTTGTAGGGATTATTGTTTGTAATTCATTACTATAAATAGGTGGGTATACCAGATCGAATAGGACATCACATACACACTCGCTACACTCTAACACTTGCTCTTAAGCAATTCTCACTTTCATACAAAGGCATTGTAACACTTAGCGATCTGGTCTATATCCTGCACTGTATCCAGACGTTTGAAGTAATAAGAAGAACAAGGCAGCTGCGATTGTCAGCTCCCGAGGTTTTATGCCGGCGATCTAGATTGATCAAGGGCTTTCCTCGTACATCTCGTGTCATTTACTTTACTTTTGCTCATAGTTTGATCATAGATACAGCTCAATATCCTGAGCCGTATCCTGAATACTGATTTTCTAAATAACTCAACAGGCATATTTTCTATACACTTTCTAGCACACTACCTCACATTACTAATTTGATCACTAAATTGCTTCGGTAATTTTTGACCAAAACAATGACCATTATGGTCAAGCCAATGTTCGAATCGAACATGGCTATGTGATCGTAATAAAGTAGGTGATAATCCCCTATGAGGGCACCTCCTGAAGATCACGTTAAGTTGGTCAAATGACAGGTCAAAGTTATATTAAAATAAAAGTCAAAACACAGATTTTTCGTTAAATGTATAAAATGAACTTATAAACATCTAAACACCAATTTTTGACATTATATCAGTTGGTATAACATATTAGAGCATGTTAGATCATGTCCAACCCATCATTTCCTGCCTATAGTTCGGTTCGCAACCGAAAGTCAAGCAGTTTGACTTCTGCTTGGACTTTCGATTTTGACCAGTTTAAAATTAGTTAGCTACTGATTTGAAGTTGTATTACGGTCATATTAATGTATGGAATAACCCTCTGAGGTTGTACCATTTGATTATAATCAGTTGTCGGGTTTTATACAAGTTCATATATTATGCCTTAAAAATACCAAAAATGCCCTTTTGAGCATAAAATGGTTTTAAACCATGATGAATATATCAATTGAAATACCTTCTGATGTGGTAACTGTTAAACATGTTTTGGCATAATAAACTTGACATTGACTCATCCGATCACCCGATGCCGCCTATGCGCGTACAGTTGACTTATATTACTTAGTTTATATGAGTTAACCGAATTGGGTCAAATTCCTTCAAATTCATTTAAAATCAGGATGTAATATTGCTTGACCCATATTATACAAGTCATAGTACTTGTGAGGGTTCAAACCACATTCTATCCGGTCTCTTCTTAATCTAGCAAACCGTACCGTTTTTATTATAGTTAATCGGTCCAAGTCATATGACTTAAATGAGACCCGTTAACATTCTAATGGATCATTATTCCATTCATTCCAGACTAAGGGCGTCCAGTAAATTGCAACCTTATTAGTTGTTTTATTTAAATGGTTGTGCTTATAAATATTTTTGAATTGTAAAGATTTAAGCTCAGGCAAATACTCTTAACCTATTTTCCCTATACGGGCTTCAGATACGGTAAATTATTACCGCTTGGTCGGGTATAGGATCAATGACCTATGTGTCCAAAATCCGAATAACTCGTTTCAATTCGTATTGCTTGATAACTTAAACATTGGGGGTTAATACGACCGTGTCCTGGATATCCTCAGCTCATTTAATTGCAAATGGCCACGACCTAACTCACAGGGTGTAGGCCTATACTCGACAGATGCTAATGCTATGATAAAATAATTTTCTTACCCAATATGGGTTTACCCCTTTTAGGGGGTTAAAGTGGTGTGTCGGTTAGTCGTGTCTTGGAGTTTAGTTTAGGGCCCATATGTATTGATAAGCATGTAATACTGATAACAAGAGATATAGGTTGTCCCAAGTTATTTATGAGAATTAATATACCAAATGGTATATAAAATGATTTTGAAATATTTTCAAAATGTGTCGGTTATTTGTATTTACCAGTGAAAACTGACGTATTTTCAAAAGACTAAGCGCAAGTTGCAAAGTACGTAAATAGGCTGGAAGCTGCCCGGTAATTGCTTAGTGGAATTTGCAATTCCATGCAAGAAGCCTAGTGGTCTTTTATGTAATCATTTGTTATCTGGTCCGCCTGTGGACCTTTTATACACTTTGGTATGTATATATTATTTTGAACTTTTGGATGCCTGAGAGGATTATTCATAACGGCCCAATGATAGACAGTTTCGTTAAAGTTCAAATAGATAGAGTTGTTGAAGGTTGCAAAGGGATCATTCTTTTGCCTCAATCATGTATTCCCGGCACCGTAGAATTTTGGAAGACACAAAAGGAAGTTTTATTCAGTGGCCCGCAAAATCAATAAAGGTATATTTTATATAAACAATAAATGTATATGGATTTCATTTGTTGATATACTAATACTTTTACAACATACAAATTTTAAACAAAGGTTTTTCTCAAATTGTAGAACCGTCCCACCATACAATGAGTACACTTTATAGGCCACATGTAGCTTTTAAGATATATAATTATTTTTATAACTACTTGATGTATAAATGTTTCTGTTTTGCCAATCTAGTTTGATGCAACACTTGCTCACCAACAACAAACAATCCCAAATGAAAGAAACGAGTATCAAATTTACTCGTATGCATTACAAGACAAGGAGGCTTTTAATCAGCTGGTAATCACAATATTTATATATGTGTATATTTATCTATGTACTAATATTGTTATTAGTTAATGCAGTTCACTGATAAGCAGTTTTCTCAGAATACAACATAGCATGTTTCTTTTTCTAAACCTGATGAACCCGTTCGTGCTTGTAAACCTACTGAGCCTGTTGTTACGTCTAACACTTTAAAATAAAAAAACAAAAGTATCAATAGAAAAAAACAAAAGTATTAAATCTTTTAGAAAAGGCGAGGGCAAGGCCTCAAAGCATATATGAATTTGCGTAACAACTGGCGATTCAATTTGATAAAGCCTTGTCTATAGTTTTTACTTCGCCGACAGGGATGTATGAGGAACGTATTCAAGAGACAGTTGAATTTGAGGCAGTTATACAGTTATGTGTCAACGACTGGATAGATGCTTGCTTTGTGCATTGGTTTACAATGTATGTTTGACTAGTTTTTGTATAAATATTTTATGCTATTAGTTTTTACATTATAACCGAACGCTACTAACCTTATCATGTTTTTTTTGCTACTTATATTTTAGGTATTTATATGCAACTGGGGGACAAGAGGGTTTAAATAATACCGCATATTTTCATCCCTGTTATATTGAGGGTGATCTTGTCTAAAACAATGTTGAATTTGTGATCGACCACATCAGAAATGTCATCTCTTTTCATAAGGACAAACAATAGTTTATGGGACCGCATATAGCCGGGTATTAGTTTTAGTTATGTTATAATATTGTTTTGATTTTTATTTAATAAGTGTTGTTTAAATCAGATCATTTTCGTACTCATGCAGCAAACATTGGATATTGGTTGTTATAAGACCCATTCTAATTTAGCATTAACATAACATTAAATTAGGCATTTTATATCAAAATGCCACTTATCAGAAACTTTTACATCATAAGTAACCAACATGTTTAAAACATTCAAAAACCATGTTTTAAGTGTTTACATAGTTCACTTTTAACGAAAACAAAATAAGATCAACGCGGAAGCTTCATTTGACGTGTGTTCGATACTTGTTCATCGCTTGATCTTCATCCGGAGGCTTACCATGTTCACCTATAATTAACACCGACATTAACATTAGTTATGAAGGTCTTAAAACACTTATAAACAAGTTCTATCAACAAAACAACAAAATATAAAATTTTTGGCAGCTTTTAGGCCTCTCGCGTGCCGCGAGAGGCTTGGATTATTCATTCGCGGGCCACGACTATGGTCGCGTGGCGCGACTGTGAGACCAGGTTATGGTCGCGTAGCGCGACAACCCATTTTCGACAGAAGGTTTCCTTCTTTCAGCTGCATATTTGCCTAGCTATGTTTCATCCCAAATTCCAACTTAAAAGTTTCATAACTTTAAATCTACTTATCCGAATTACGTGATTCTTGTTTCTATGCGACCGTAATACAATTACGGATCCGTTTATCATCTCGATTCACATCAAAAGCTGATTTATAAGCAAACGGCTTATAAATCCTTTATGCCATTATTTGACCCGTTCCATTTTAACAACATACTACATGTTTATTAACGATGATTATTTCTTGTCATTTTTACCCATTCTGGGCTTGTCAAACATTTGCGTTTTCGCTCCCATTACATGGTTTGCGCATGCATTTACATCATGCTTGTTATTTACAACTCAAGCATGCACATTTAATCAATATTCAACAAAATCATGTTTCTATGTTTTGACCCAATTCCAAGGGTTCACTAAATCAAACTTTGGCGTGTCCGTTTCTCGGCTTACGCATTCATTCTACCAATTTATTGTGTGACCTTAGGGTTACTTCAAATCACTATCGTTTTAAAAATCTATTTGACCCATTTGGTTGTCGAGTGAAATCCATCACTTCAAAGACATACCAAACATGTTATAATCATCTATTTTGACCCGTTTGGTTGTCGAGTGAGTTCCTTCACTTTAATGACATACCAAACTCATACTTTTCGTTGTAATAACATTAACATAATTAAGACTAATGTATACTCATAATGTAACGAAACTACAAGTTACGTACCTTTCAAAGCTTATCCTTCAAGCGTGCGTCCGCTCTGACTTGTCCGCTTGAAGATTCAACAACCTTGCCTATAGAGTTCAACCAACAACGTGTTTAGAACTCATATCATTTCATATTACACGTAATTCTCTATATTATTCAAATACGTGTTTCTTTCAAAATTTCAACATATTAGCATTCGTTTCGGCTTTTTAACAAACACCTTGTGGGCATGATTATTTTACAAATATAATCAAGTTCATGATTAGTTATTTAACCATGTTTTAACATCATTTTCAAGCTCATATGTCTAGTATACATAAACAACACCTAGACTTGCTTCATAACAATCAAGCAACACCAATTCATGACTATAATTCTAGTGTTCATCATTTCTTTACAAAACCCATTTAGCATCTATGTGGGATATTATCAATTTCAAAGTTTTCATCACTATATCAACAAACGTTTAACTAGGGTTTGCTCCTAGACATGGTTTCAACATAACAACACTCATACATTCAACATTCAAGCATGAATTTCAATTACGAGTGTTTATCAAAATTTCAAGATAACACCAAATGATGAAATTGGACATACCTTGTGATCCCCTAAGCTTGGTGATCACGATTTTTGTTAAAACCCCAAATCTTTATGCTTGATTCCTCTTGAATTTGCTCAATTTTAAGTGTTTAAGGTTTTTGGCTAGAGCTCCTTCTTGGCTCTATTGTATTCGACCAGACACACTAGTGTGTGTGTTTTGTTTATTTTTAGTTTTAATTAAAACTTTATTCCAATTGCCCATTTTTAGTCCCTCAACTTTTAAAGGTTTATAGTTGAGCCAATTTACTTTAAGTTTCTTTATTGTTTGAAAATTATCATTAACTAGGTTAGTAAATCCTAGTTACATTATTCTTCGGTTAAACCAACATATATACCAAATGTAAATAAATATAAATTCTAATATTTCGGGGTGTTACAAATCCACCCCCCTTAAAAAAAGGGTTTCATCCTTGAAACAAGAATACATACCAAATAGCGTAGGCTAGAGGTATCTCATCTCTTCTTTGGACTCCCACGTAGTGTCCGATCCCTTATGATGTTCCCATTTGACCTTCACTTGGTCAATTTCTTTGTTCCGGAGGCTTTTGATCTTACGGTCCAGGATTGCAATCGGTTTCACCGTGTAATTAAGTTGTTTATCCACTTCAATATCATCATAGTGGACATAAGTCGTTTCATTGGCTAAACATTTTCGGAGGTGCGACACATGAAATGTGCTGTGTATTCCGCTCAATTCCTCCGGTAATTCCAAATGGTATGCGACTTTACCCACCCGTTCGATGATTTTAAACGGCCCAGTGAACTTTGGACTTAACTTTCCCCTTTTCCTGAACCGGATAATCCCCTTCCACGGAGATACCTTAAGCATGACTTTATCACCAACCTGAAACTCGACCGGTCTTTGTCTTTTATCCGCATACAACTTCTGTCGATCTTTAGCCGCTTTCAAATGAGCTTGAACCATATCAATTTTCTCATTAGAGGTTCGAACTATATCTTTATGGGCAAGTTCGCGTGGACCCACTTCATCCCAACACACCGGGGTTCAGCATTTTCTACCGTAAAGCATCTCGTATGGAGCCATACCGATGCTAGCATGGTAACTGTTATTGTATGAAAATTAACCCAAAGGTAGATAAACATCCCAACTACCTCTGAAGTCGATGATACTCACCGTAGCATGTCTTCCAATGTCTGAATCGTTCTTTCGCTCTGTCCATCCGTTTGAGGATGGTACGCGGTACTAATAAACAATTTCGTCCCCATTTGTTCTTGGAAATCACGCCAAAAGTTTGAAGTGAACCGAGTATCCCTATTAGACACGATGGATACCGTCACTCCGTGGCGTGCCACAATCTCGTTCGTAAACACCTCCGACATCTTTTCAGAGGTATAAGTCTCACGTATCGGAATGAAGTGAGCACTTTTCGTAAGTCGATCTACTACTACCCAAATGGCATCGAATCCACAGGTCGTCCTCGGTAGTTTGGTTAGTAGATCCATTGTGATATGTTCCCATTTCCACACCGGAATGTCTAACGGTTGAAGTTTTTCGTAAGGCTTTTGGTGCTCCGCTTTCACTTGCAGACACGTCAAGCACTTCTCCACATATTTGGTAACATCTCTTTTCATTCCGGGCCACCAATAGTTTTGTTTCAAATCATTATACATCTTGGTTGCCCCCGGATGGATAGAATATCGTGATTTATGAGCTTCGTCAAGTAAAAGCTTTTTAACTCCACGCGTATTACGAACCCACGTCCTTCCAAGGCGGGTTTTCAACCTGTTGTTACCATCTACCAAATCTTTCAATTGACCAACTATCCGTTCCTTCTTCCAGTTCTCCTCTTTCACTGCTACGACTTGTGCCTCCCGGTGTAACACCCCAATCGCGTAATATAACAACACGCGGCGGAAATATCAGGGAGTCACGTTACAAATTGCTCACAACTACTGGTACTAAATTGTTTCAATATCATTAACATCATTTTACAAACAAAGAATACATGTAATTGTTCTTTTTAGAAGTCTAAGGCCCGTATGCAGTCCTATGCGTTGCATGCTTGAACAGTCGAAAACCTGAAACATATGCGAAAACAGTCAGCATAAAAATGTCGGCGAATACATAGGCTTTATTAGCCAAATAAATGGCAAAACATTTGGTATTAATCTTAATTGTGAAAACTCGTGACAAAATAGGTTTGTATATGGCAATATGATATTTACCAAGTCATTTTATGCCTTATATTGAAATCTCGATTAAACCATCGTAAAAACTTGTTAATATGTTATTAGGAATCCAATCAAGGATTAATAATAACTGTTTTGAAATAAATCAAAACTTATATAAGTATTATATAAATCAAATCAATGATCTATGATAATACTTTAAATATTCTTCTAAGAATCTAACATATAAAGATATGGGAGATTCTACAAGGATTTCGATAATCGAATACTGAAACAATAGTACACAAAATCCTAAAGTGATCCAGATAACGCTACAAGAATAATAAAATAAGAACACTTATATATAGGAAGTACCAGCGGCGTATCCACCATGTTCTTATTTTATTATACCCGTTTTGTTATCTAAATCACAACTACCACATAACACATAAATCGTCAACTTGTACCAACTCGTAAACACGCATTAAAGCACACAATGAATCCAATCAAGGACTCCAATATCAATACTTTAAACATCCTACAAGAATCAACCTATGAAGAAAGATAGATGCTATAAGGATTCGGGTTCTGTCACATTATCTAATCTAACATGCATTAAAGTACACAATGAATCCAAACATGGACTTCAATATTAGTACTCTAAACATCCCATATAAGTCTAACTATGAAGATAAATAGATACTACAGGGATCCTGGGTTCTTGTCATATTGAATTATTGAATCAAAACAATCCTAAATCCTAATGGTGATTCGGGATAACGCCACGAAAGGTAATACAATAAGCACACTTATATATAGGAAGTACCAGCGGCGTATCCACCATGTGCTTATTGTAGTATCTAGTTTCGTTATCTAAATCACCAACAAACTATACAAAAACCAACCATCGAGTTGTAAAGTACTTCTTAAAAATCTCACTATGAAGTTAGGAAGATCTAAGACTGTACTTAAAATATCCTTGTAACACCTCGTAAAATCACGTCCAATGATGTATTGACACGTGTAATAAACCCTAATAAAGACAAACGTTGACTATGAAGGACTAATTTTGTGAAAAATCAAAAAGTTTGATTATGGAAGGACTGGAAGTGTTATAATGCTTAAAATAAGTATCTAAATAACCTCTTACGGTATTTATATTCACAAATGAGCCACTTGTTGATCGAGTGTAGCAGTTTGCGTAATTAATTGAAAGTTTGCGCAATAAAGGGTTAAAAGCGTCAACATGTTAATTCTTACCTCTGAGTAACCTTTTAACAAAACCGAAGCATCGTGATGTTGATTAATACTCTCAAGAATGCCTAATATGGATTAGATAAGGCTTCGATGCCATTAAACGACGATATACTCAAGTTTGCGCATTAGAGGGACTATTTGTATCAAACTGCAAAAGTCTATCGATTCGTATGACATCGAACCTTCCGGAATATGATCATAAGTTAAACATGCCCTAAATATCCTTTACATAGCTTAGAAATAGGCTTAGAGGTGTTTGGTGCACAAAAATAAACTTATTTGATCAATAGGGACTAAAAGCGTCAAAAAGTGCATAAGTTTGAATTTTCGCTCATATCTTACGTTCTGAATATATCCGTACATCCAAAAATTTATGTTAACATTAAAATATTTTATTTTAGTGATTGGCATGATAAAATTTCATTCGTCGTGTAATTTGGATCGTTTTTCGCGTCCGTTCGTGTTTCGTCGTAACTAGCTGAACAACGCAACCGTACGACCAAACGAACCGACATCCGGCATATTTTTGAGCATGTTTCATGTTCCCTATGTTTAGGTATCATTGTAAAGCCTTGAAATGGGGTTAACGGTGTGACAACCCGTATTCCCAAGGTTAGCATTGCTTAAACTCCACAACCTTTGGCGTGTGTCCTTACATTTAATTACTCTTATATCACGATCATACAAAACGTAGTAGGTTACGCGCGTGTTTCGCTAAATGTTATGTGTGTAAGTTATTATACGTGAAACCGTCAAACGTGTTTTAAGTGCTTGACTAGTTATGTCACAAAGATGTATGGTGAATGTATATAATAGAGCTAGTATTTGTATGAGTTGGGCCTAGTCACTTGGGCTGGATTTCGCACACCTCCATTAGAATTCCACACCCTTTCACTATAGGATTATCGGCCCGACTTTCCCCCTTGAACCCAAGATCTGGCCCGGTTAGCACTTTTAAACGATTTAGGGTGCATGGCAATTAAAACATTGCACAACCTTCACGCAAATTAACCCTAATTTCCAAACCTCTTCTCCTCGGACGTGCGACAGCAACAAGTTCCCTCGGTGTGCTTTCTGTATTCGCTAGTGCCTCTCTTGCATTCGTTTAGTATACTCTTGCCACTTTCGTGTTGTGTTTTCTTGTCATACATGGTAGCATGATTTCGTGATGTGTTGATTGGATCATGTTCTTGCTTGGAAATCGATTATAGTCCGCACTGGTAGATTAATTATGTCCGCACATGTTGTTGTTGATTAATAAAGGTCCAACCTTGTTCTCTCTCCTAAGGTTGTCTGCGCATATAATATAAATTGCATTGATGAATGTCAGAACTTTATCACATAGAAATCGCTGAACTTGTTTATTGGTAGTGGTCCGAATGTAATTGTATTATCATGCACAGAAGTCCGAATATAATATAAGGAAAATAATAAGACAGTTGTTGTTGGTCTGCACATGTAATTCATATTGGCTGCATATTAATTCATCTCACATGCATGAAATAATGACAAGGAAAAAGTTGTCTACTTGATGTCTTGAATTAAGGGTCTGCATTTAACAGGAAGCACATGTAATAATGTTTTCCTTTGTTTGTACATGGGTGATGTCAGTAGATGCATGAGATTATAGAATGGTCATGATATTATGCTAACTTGTGTTGTTTTCTATAATCATCAAGATATGTGGGCTGAAGTTCCTTGGTGGGCCGATCCCTTTTATTTAATTAAGTGGAATCAACATGTTAAATATTATAGCTTTAGTAACAATCAGATGATACTCGCGGGTCGTGATTTGATTATGTGGGTCGATTAATGTGATTGTGATAATCTGATTCAGATGATTTGGTATAAGTAAATTTCTATTCATGGTTTATTAAAGAATGCAATTACATTATGGAATCTCGATTTGGGCCGATGATAAAACAACCACTATGGGCTGCCAAAGTGAGTTGATAACTTACAATCTGGGTTGGGCCATACATGGGTAAAACAGTTGGGTTGCATCCTAGTCATTGGGCCGCTAGTATCGGACAGAATGTTGCAAGTTGGGTCGGGTAGAATAACAATTCATGACAAGTCGCATATTCAAGTGAACAAGGGTTAGACTATTACATGTTAGTGTTTTATGGACTTGAATATGTGTCACTGTATGTGTCTTGTATAAGATCTGAGTACATGTTAAGTGATTACTTGATGAAAATGGGCTGTGTGTTAACTATTATGACACGTGCAATATGAGTGCTTCTTGTACACAACATGAATGCGGAATATGTGATTGTTGTGCATGTTAACTGATTGTCTTTGGTAACCACGGTAGGGTTTGGTTGACCAACTTGGAATGGGTAAAGTAATGTGACATACCGAGCAATCTAAGGTGATTTCATCTCTTGAGCATGTGTCCCGGTGGTTGGGACAGTCAGTGGGTATCCCGGGGAGGGATAAGTCTTTTGGGTAAAAACAGGAATGTTGGATAATATACTCTTCCTATCACCTTTAAAGTCCCTCCGTGTTGTTTGGTTACCGAGGAGGTAACATGGTATTAGTTAGTAGCGCTACTTAGGTTTGGCAACCTCACCCCGTACCTGGGATGACGGGTATTGAACTAATGACCTAGTCATGACCAATGCTTTGATAGGAGCATTGGAGAAAGGGCAATGTAAATCAGAAGCAGTCTTGTATTCGGGTTATTATCAACATTACTTTCGGATTTAAATTCAATGGATTAACTAAACACTTGGTAACCAACGCTTTCGTAAAACTATGAACTCACCAGCGTTGTCTGATACACTTGTTGCATGCTCGCAGGTCGTTAGATTATTTGGATTTGGAACTTGCTGTCTGAAGTAGCTGGAGTGGTCATGTGTCGAGCTGATTGGATACTCACAATGTGATTGTTGATATTACATACTTGCTTTGATAGAGTTAAACTTGATTTACTTATTGCTTCCACTGAACTTGTTGGATTTCATTAAACTCATTGTTGGTACATTTCATTAATAATTGGCAATTTCATTTTTAAACGTGTTATGAGTTCAACATGATTAGTGGCTCGTTATTGGTTGTCAGACGCCTAACAGAGGTTTCCGTGGGTGGCATTCTGGGGGTGTGACAAACGGGGTTTAAACGCATCAAAAATAGCTTAAAAGTGTTGCAGGGACCATTTATGCCATTTTGGCAAAGTTTCTGGGGCTAGCACATGGTGGTGCTGCGCCACCACCATAAGGCTTTGCCGTGGCGCGATGCCACGGCCTCATCTGGGCAGAATATCATGTTTAGCAACAGCAGGTCCATTTTCAGCATGTAACTTGAAGTCCAGGGTCCTTTATGTAACTTATTCAATACCGTTTGATGGTTTTGGGGCACCCTAGTATTCCAAAACCATGTGCCTTACGTGTACGGTCTAGATCGAAGCTCAATTATCGAGGAACGATCCTAACGGTTCTTGAAATCCTATATAAACCCACTTGTTCTTGCTCTCATTTCACACTTGATCTGAATTGTTCTAAGTTGGAGCTTTTATGCTTCATACCTGAGCATCCTAGATCAAGTTCATCCTTGCTTGGACCCCTTGTAAGTCCCCTCTTATGGCTAGTTGTTTTTATTTGGCTTAAAAACCGAAAAGTCAAGCGTTCGCGATAAATGCTTTGACTTTTAAACGGTCAGGCCATTGTTCGCAAAGAACATGGTTACGTGATCGTAATTAGGTAGGTATTAAACCCTCAAAAGGGCACCTCCTATTTACCACGATTGCTTAAGTAAATTGTCGGGTCAAAGTAATTAAATAAAAGTATAACGAGTCAGTTTTTAAATAAAATTCATAACTAATGATGTAAAGGCAATAAAATCAGTTTTGTCACTTTAATAACTTGGTAAATATGAACATGTCTAGGCATGTTCAACCCGACAATTCTGAGTTTAGGCTCGGTTCAGAACCGAAAGTCGCAAAAGTAGACTTTTGCTTTGACTTTCAGTTCTGACCCGATTTAGCATAGTTTAGATATACCTTAGGATTCCTTTAGGACCATATTATATGTTAGTATTATCCCCTGAGGTTATACAACTTGGTTCCTTAGAAATCCTAGTTCATTACATGTTCCGTTAAATGCCTAAAAGTTGACCATTATGCCCTTTTGAGATTAAAACGAGATTTTTGAAAATGTGAGAGGACAAAAACCTTTATTACTGATTTATAAACATGTCCTAAAAATTTGACCTCAGTTTGAGGTCTAATTAGGAGTTATGCTCAATATCGTAAATTAAAGCCTTTTATTAATTAAATGGCACTTTCGGCATAAAACCTATTTAAACCCAATTTTTGACACCAAACAGTTTACCCACTGATGTAATATAATATTTAGGAATTTTTGAAGATTTTTTTTGAATTTTTAAACTAATCATAACATAGGGTTCTTGCATTGACTCGGTAATTGACGGTTATACCCTTTTTACTAATAAAATGAGTTTTACACATCCTTTACATACCAAACCTTTTGCTACTGATTTTATATATTAAATAAGTTATTTTAAACTGTAAAGGCTGTTCAAAATCTTAGATTTTCTTATTTAACCCAAATACCGTCAAATACCGACTTTTATGCGATTTAGGCGCATAGTATGGTTTAAAACCATATTAGGCACCTAAAGCTTGTTACCTACTGATGTTATGAATTAATTTTTATACTTTAACAGTAAGTAAAAGTTTTGAACTCAGATTTCCAAATTTGACCCTTAAAGCTTATGTGAAATGACCAAAATGCCCTTACGGTGCATAGTTTGGCCATAAATGATAAATTTCACATATATATGATGTCCTACTGATATAATTTATTAAAATAAATACTTTTACTGATTATTTTAGACCAGAACCTCAGATTGCTATTTAGCCTCTTTTATAAATATTAAAATGACCAAAATACCCCTACGGGGCATAAATTGGTTTTAAATTCGTTTTGGGCATAATGGAAGGTATCCTACGGATATCACAACATATTTAAGGCATATTAACCTGGGAAACATATTCATGACTCATTTGGTTATCCGTTATGCATTTTTCGCGTTCGGTACGGTTTATGTAACTAGTTTGCATACATTAACCGAAACGGGTCAAATCTTATCATTTTCACTTCAAAATCCAGAATGTGTTTAGTTTACCCATATTATACAAGTCTCCATACTTGTCGGGTCTAAATCACACTCTAATCCGGTCTTCGCTTAATCTTGCGTTTTGAACCCTAAACTTTTCCTTATATGCATATAAAAGTCATACTAGAATATCAGCTAAAACTTGTATGTAAAACATGTTGATACAAATCAAATCTTATGTCAACAGGTGACATATAGTTCTTGACTTTTTCATCAAACCAAAGGATGGCCTAAGTGCTATCCCAACAAGTAAACACAAAACTAAAGACATGGATATATGACAATACAACTTACTTGCAGATCACTCCATTTTTCTAAAATAACATGGCGCAACAACCGAAGATTTGCAATCTCTAAATACAATTAGATATGTCTAGGCATATCTAAGCGTGTTTGCACATTTAGACAAAAAGATAAGGCAATAATTAAATATTATGAGAAATTCAACATGATTATACAAACATTAGAGTTGAAAGTATATGCAAAGAAAATGTGTATTTAAACCTAAGTTAAGTGTGTTCATAAATGAAAGTTTTAGTGAAGTCTAAACGTTGTATTAAATTTAAATCAAATGAAACGTATATATTAAGCTATGGGAATTAAAAGAGATTGAAACTCACATCACTTCCTTGCTCTATTTATATCACTGTTAATATATATAATGTAAGTATCTATGGAAAACCCATTTAATCTAGAAAACTTGGGAAACCTGGATTGTGTGGACAGGATTGATCCACATCATCTTTTAAAACACATGATGAAAGGGTAATTTAGTCATTTTGTTCAAACCATCACCTCACCCTTCCCTTCCCCATCCTATCATTTCCTTTATGTCACATCTCTCTCTCTCTCATATATCACTTTTCATCCAACCATTTTCAAAATAATTCATTAGATATTAGAGAGAGAAACATCACCTTTTCATCAAAGCCACCATCAAAGCTACGAGATCTGAATATCGAAGATCAAAGCCACCAGATCTGAAGATCGAAGATCGAAGACGCCATGTGTTCATGTACTCATCCCTTTCTTTTGAAGTCACCAGATCTGAAGATCGAAGCCACCAGATCTGGAGATCGAAGCAGGCTGAAATTGTTTGGTTGCATGAGTTTCTAGAGAGGGAAAATTATTCGAACACCAAGACCAAAAACACACACAAGTGTGCAAGTGAGAAGCAGGTCAGAAATCATTTGGTTCATGGGTTTTAGAGAGAGAAAGTTGTTAGAACACCAAGAACACACACACAATTGTGTGAGAGAAGCAGGTCAGAAATCATTTGGTTCATGGGTTTTGGTTAAGAGAAAAAGTTGTTAGAACACAAAGAACATACTCACAAGTATAGCATGGACTGGTTCCATATCTTAATGTTATTTATTTGGTAAAAGTTGAATGATTTTGTGTGTGTATTAGTAAAATAGATTTGATAGTTTGTTGGGTATTTTTTTTGTTTTAAATGTATTAATTTTTTTTTAGAATTGAGACAATGATTGTTGTTGTTATTGTTTTATATTAGTTACCTTTAAAAAGTCCATAATCTAATCGTTGATGATCTCGTTTATTTTATAAAAAAAATTGTGTTTGGTTTGGTTGCTTGTTTGAGACTTTCGATCTGAACAGTAACTGTTTTTGTTAGTTTGGTTGCTTGTTTGGGGCTTTTGATCTGAATACTAACTGTTTTTTTGTGTTATACTAGGCGGTAACACATGTATAGGCATGTTACATGTGTTACAACAAAAGTTTACACATGTGTAACACGTAACACATGTTATACATGTGTTACCACTCTAGTGTAACACATGTTAGGGGCTGCACATAGCCACATTACACATGTTACATATAGTTGTTACACGTGTTACAACAAAACTTTACACAAGTACACATGTTATAACATATACTGATGTACTTGTTTTGTTCATAGGTGAATGGATGTTTTGTGTTCAAGATGAAGATGGTTATCAAGGAGCAAAGCATATTGTTTTGAAGTAACAATGAAGGAATCTTTTTTCACAACATTATACAGATACATATTAGAATGCATATTGTTACTTCAAAACAATGGACAATTCTAACATGTGTAACACATTCTAACATGTTTACGGACCTATTTTTTAAAGGGTGTTACATGTGTTACGGATCTGCATTTTTTACATTTCTTACACCTTTACATGTGGTCCTTCTAAGATGTGTTAAAGATGATAGAATTATCTATTGTTTTGAAGTAACAATAGGCATTCTTACATGTACCTGCATAATGTTGTGAAAAAAGATTCCTTTATTGTTACTTCAAAACAATAGGCAGTTGTAACATGTGTTACACATGTAGCTCTTATATTACAATCTTTCCTAATATGTGTAACACATGTTACAATTGCTTATTGTTTTGAAGTAACAGTAAAGATATCTTTTTTCATTGTTACTTCAAAACAATAGGTAGTTGTAACATGTGTTACGTGTGTAACACGCATTTTCCAATGGTTGTTGTTGTTTAGGTAAGCTACTTTTTGGAAGTTGATTGGTGAAGCTCAGTATGTTCTTCGTTACTTAGTTTAAAATATGTACGTTTCATGTGAAACATAAACAATATCCCGCTCGTGTTTCAACATGTATTTTGGTTGTAATTTGACAATGGCATGATTGCCCTTAACTTGTTTAACTAGATGTGTATATTCTTGTGTATGGTACCACTTTTATATGTTACCTTTACCATTTTTTATGTTTATCGACCTATTTTTGTTTTTTTTAAAGGGTGAACCCCTGTAACCAATTCGGTAACCAATCAAACCATCATGTATTACTTGTGTTACACACTGCTTTTATTCGATTACTTCGATCATATTAGATGACAATGATGCCCATGTGTTGCATATACTTTTGTAACAAGTGTTACAAATCACATGTACTAGCATGTTTGGATGTATACACGTTACATATACTAAGTGTTTTATATATACCAAGTGTGTTTCATACACACATGTAACATGCGTATGCCTTTGTGGTGCATATACTCGTGTTACATCTATACGTATGTTATTCACCATATATGTGCCTTGTTTTTTATTCACTACATCGTATGTAACACATGTTACTTACATGTTCCACCATGTACTGCATATACTTACGTAAGATGTATAACACATGTTACAATTGCTTATTGTTTTCAAGTAACAGTAAAGGTATGTACCTTGTTTTCTACTTCATCCTGTGTAACACACGTTACACTTGTTAATGAGTAACACAGGTTACAATTGAAACAGTATGTTCACCACCTAATGCTCGTCTACTACTTTTCTTACAATTGGTAACTAATAACACATGTTAACTGATAAGTGGTAACCAAATACATTTCTGTAACACCCCGAAAACGGGTTTGGTAATCAAACTCCGTTAATACTAAAAGACGGGTAAAGTACCGTTAGTGGTGAAATTTACCCGGTAAATATTAGGATTTATTTAATTAATCCTAATATTAAATAAAAAGTGAATAAAAGGTTTTAAGGAAATAAAATGGATAAAAGGCCCGGGTTAACGGGACCTAAAATAAACTTAGTCATAAATATTCCCGAACCCGCTAAGTTAACTAGGAATATTAAACCTAGTTAATAAGTGGGAATATTATTGAAAATAGTTAGGTTGTGACCTAATTAATTAATAACTAACCAAACACGAGGGACGAAAGCCGGGTAACTTGAAAATGGAATTATAACTTAAAAAAAAATAACATAACACACACACTTGATGTGTGTGTGCGTGCGTGAAGTAGTCCAGGAGAAGGAGCAAGAGCTCCAAACCCTAGCTCAAACAATCTCAACAAATTGAAGCTCAAATCAAGACCCAAATCGATGCATGAACACATATAAATGATCACCTAGTCGTGGGGATCATAAGGTATGTCGAATTTCTAACATTCGTGAAGTTGTAAAAATTTGATAATCATCCTAATCGCGAATTAGGTATGGATTAGAGGAGCTATGGCTAAATTAGTGATGTAGACATGCTTAGGAACTAAAACCTAAGTGAAAATCATACATATAATGCTATGATTTGAATGATTTGATGATTTCCCATATATATGTTAAGTGGGTTTTCATGATAAAATGATGAACACTTGAATTTGAGTGTTTAATTGTGAAATTTGAAAGATAGGATGCAAGACCTAGATGTTGTTTATAAACACTAGACATAGAGATTTGATTCTTGATGTAAATCTTGGTAAAAATAGCTAGTTATGAACTAGTTAGTAAACATGTAGAATTATGCCCGTTAGGTGTTTGTTAAAATGCCTAAATGAGAAGTAAAGTGTTGAAATCCAAGTGAAACGCGTAATTGGCAAGCTTGACTAATTACATGAGATATGAGATAAAACGGGTTTTAATCATAATGTTTATTTGCCTTAATCGTGCATATTATATGATTAAAGGTAGTTGACTTTATAAAGTCGAACTAACCTATGATGAAGTCAAATAGAAGTTTCGACATAAAGTCCGTAAGATGAAATAGTCATAATAGTGATGACTAATCTAACCATCTTACGAATTATGATGTTAGTTTGACTCTTGACAAGCTAGACGGAGGCTTGGGGAAAGAAGCGGGTCAAACGGATCGTATACGCGGAAAAGAGCATAATCCGGATACAAGGTAAGTAAAGCTTACACTCTAGTTATTTGATACCTATTGGTTTGATAGGTCGTGAATAGTAAGTCTTGTTTTAAATTATGATGTTCCGACACGGCAAGTGCGGTCCGGAACAAAAGACAATGGTCATAAATCATGTTTAATGGATAAAAAGGAGCTAATGCGGTTAATTAGTCATGAAATGACTAAAAGATAATGAGTTTTTAAATGGTTACCTTATAAGGTAAACCATTGCAAATAATAAGGGTAAAATGGTACTTTGGTCATTTGTGGACAATAACCGTTAAATTGGGGAAAGACACATTATAGCTTGGGTTATAATGGGTCAAAGAAATCAATAGATGATTTACAAGTAGAACGACTATACGGTGTAAACCGAAGTTAGTCATATAGATAAGATGGTAATAAATACCACCTCATTGAGTTTCATGGTCCTTTAGACCAAACGGGTCAAAAGGTGAAATTATCACCCTTTGACAATATCGACTAATAGTTTGTTGAGCTATGTGATCATAGAAATAAATATCGGACGGATATGTACATCGCTATCGCTTAGCGGCTACTAAGGCAAGGTATCAAAACGAATCAATATATTGATTCGAGCCAGGTATGTATAATTGGTCAAATCATCATTAGAACTTGAAGTTCAATGAGGGCTAAACAAGTTAAAATGGACATTGGGTTATCTTTTAAGTAAACCGAATGATTTAAGTTATTGTCATTGTGTTTTAAAAACATGATGGCTATTTAAACAAGATCCTAGTTTAAACAGTGGAATTTTGGTCAATTACGACATGAAAAGTCCTTTGTTGTAAAGAAAGGGTTTAAGATGACCAAAACGCCCTCGTAAGCAAACTCGAGTAAATGAACCTTAAGAGTCGTTTAAAAACAAGTTATATGATCAAGCAAATACTTTCAATAAGTATAGAGAATGAAAAGGGTAAATCTTGGGTCAAAAGACTCAATATGAGTCTTTGTCGTAAATTAGCAATCCGACGAGAAAAAAACTCGGATTATATAGATCATCTCATTAAGTTCACCACAAATTTAGTTGTGGTGGAAGATCACATAATAAGTAATGTGGTATAATAACGCTAGAAACGAATGAAAGCGTTTCATGCTCAAAATATGCCTAAATACCCTTAACGGGTCAAATTACGCATATGAGCGTAAACGGGTTTAAGATACGTAAGAAACCCGTGACTTGAACCTAATATGATAGGAATTATTGAAATTATGATTATCGTGAGAATAAGGATCAAACAAACATGTTTTGTTTGATAAAAACATGAACGGGTCAAAATTTGGTAAAAGGGCGATAAGCCGAAGCCTTAAAAGTCTGAAATTTTATTATGAAGGTTGTTGGGTTTTAACTCCATTAGATGGAGAATTAAATTACGGACGCGTAGGAAAAAGAATCGGGTAAAACGGATCAATAACGAAGAAGTTATGGCCGTTTCCGTGAAATCAGATCGTGCTGGGAATATGCAGCAACATTCTGCTGAAAAGGGGGCCTAGCGTCACGCTACGCCTCCAAACTCAGAAAAATATTATTTTTTGTCATATTTAACCCCTGTACTTGTTTGAACTTCATATTTAACCCCTGTACTTGTTTGAACTTCATATTTAACCCCTGTGCTTGTTTGAACTACATATTTGACTATCAAAACTAACTTTTAAGTTGGTTTTGATCATAGGTGATTGCCATGAGTGCCCGGATGAAGATCAAGCTCGATGAGGAACCGAACACGATAAAATACAAGCTTCCGCGCGACGTTTCGTTGTACCTTTTAAACGACGAATTCATATACAATGTGTTGTCAAACTTTTAAACTGTAAAAGTTTTAGTAAACCCGTTTTTCCGATGTATATGTAATCTAAATTACATGATTGTTTTCGTAAATGATACGCTAAACCTTGATTTATAAGAACGGGTGTTACAAGTTGGTATCAGAGCCTTGGTTTAAGAGATTCAAGTATGGTGGGAAAACTATGCTTGGACTTAAACCTTATGCTCTTAATAAAGATTGGTGTTCGGTTCGAGGCTTGATCGCAAATCCGGTAAGTACATGTATGTTAATAGTTTAGCATGCTAAAGTGTTGTAAACAACACATAGGGCTATCGTGTGATACACGTTACCCCAATTAAAATGATTGAAATAGTTGACGAAAATACGCGCGTTGACGCGTATAGTAGAAAAAGCCTTGTATTATAATACGGGCGATTATTGAGGTTGACGTTACTAACTTTTGTGAATGTCTTAATTGAAGGACACTCGCGTTTGAAGACGACGAGAGTCAAAAGAATTGTGGATGCGATGATGGAACGGTCCGAAGCATGACAAGAGGAGCATGCTCACCGAGGACTAAATCGCGTAACGACCGCGAACAAGGTTAATGGCAAGGAACGCCCGTCGGGGCAAACATTACCAGGTGCACATTTTAAATAATTGCACGAATAGTAATATGCAACCAATAAGTAGAAATTGAAAGTTGCATATGTAGATTAAAAACTTGGAAAAAAAAAACCCGAATAGAAAATGTATTCGGGATATTGTTTCCAAGAGAAACAAATAGAGGCGTTACTTACATAGGGCGTGATGTGAAAACTATAAAAAGGTCATGTGTGTCATGTGTTAATCGCTTACTCTGACCAAGTAAGTAGTGGCATATGATACCATGAACTTCTTATGGCGGACACGTTTACATCCTATGTAGTAAGGGCGGTGTGAATGGGACTAACTTAAAAGTACCCAAATGAATCAAATGAGCAAAATAATTGATAATAATGTAAACGCACAGCCGGGTGACGGAAGCGTATTACATTAGGATGATGAGCCCGAGTGAAGGGACAAAGAAGCATGTAAAATGATTTAGACGAGTATTGGGAGGGAGTGTACTTACACTCGAACCCAGAAAACGCAAGCATGAAAAATGATATAGACGAGTATTGGGAGGGGGTGTACTTACACTCGAACCCAGAAAACGCAAGCATGAAAAATGATATAGACAAGTATTGGGAGGGAGTGTACTTACACTCGAACCCAGAAAACGCAAGCATGAAAAATGATATAGACGAGTATTGGGAGGGGGTGTACTTACACTCGAACCCAGAAAACGCAAGCATGAAAAATGATATAGACAAGTATTGGGAGGGAGTGTACTTACACTCGAACCCGGAAAATGAAAATATGTCCCTTAACGGGTCGTTTTTGGTAAAACGTCAAACTTAAGGGCAAAGTAGGAATATAAAAGTGAAGCGAAGTCTTAATGCATACCGGGAGGGTTGCAATAATAATGACTTCGGTAAAACACCCGGTTGACGGGCAGGGATTAAACACATGCGTAAACCGAGAAACGGGAACTCGGATGGAAAGTTAAAAGACTCGGGTTTTGAGTCATAACTAAAAGACAACAAGATAATGTAAATAGAAATTTTAAAAAAATAGTGTTCAACTATTTTAAAGTTAAACGGGTCGAATGTAATATCATGCCGGACAGCATGAGTAAACGCAAGCGGGATACTAGTAGCGTAAAAAGCAAAAGGATAATGAGCCCGGTAATGGGACATAATCAAATACGAATGTATGTAAACTAGATAATGGTGAGCATAAGATAAACCGATGCATAAATGACGTGAGAAGTCATAAAGTCGGAGAATTGTTCGAAAGAAAACGATGTAGCCTTAGACTACGGTCAAGGTCGAACGAAATCCAAAAAGTAAAGGTGAATGATTCTAAACATAAAAAGGGGTGTCTTAACGCCATATGCGTATATATAAACGTATATACAATTGAATAAAGACTCGAATAAAAGATGATCTACGAGATCATCATAACCTACGGGATATCAATTAGTGTAAAGGTCTACGATGCCTGAATGACCCACGGGTCATGAATTGAAGCAAAGGGATCATAAGGGCCTCGCCTTAAAGAGGCAAAAGCTTAAGGAAATAGCCTACGAGGTTAAGTGAAGGAACCTACGGGTTAATTAGATAAAGCGAGGGAATCGGTTGAGAATCCCCGCATAAAACTAAGACTGTAAAAGAATAAATTATGGATTGTCAATATCATGGTATGGATAATTTACAAAAGTTAAAGAAAAGATCCTACAACTAAAACTTCGGTTTTAGTAAGAAATAACGTCTTTACAAATATAAATTCTGGTAGGAATTTGAATAGTAAATATGAAAGATTCAAGTCTTGACACTAATAGGCGCAAGACGACATATTCGAAGAGTGATACTTTCGAAAATGAAAGGTTGATACAAACTAAACATGATGTGACACGATCACGGTTAGGAAATGTAATGCGAAGTAAAATCACATTATAACCAAGCGAGCGGTAAAAGTAACGGATTCATAAAGAATTCAATAGTACATGAAAGCGATGGATATCGCTAAGATAACTAAACTAGTGAAAATAACGAGATTAAGTTATTTCAAGTAGCACTATGTCGTATGAGTTATGTAGACAATTAGTAACCAAAAAGATGTTACCATACTTTTTGGTAATACTAACTATTGGATAAAAATATAAGTAATGCTTGAAAGATTTCTTGGATCGAATACATTGAGCTAAACTCAATGAATTATGTAAGAAAAGGTTTCGAGGACGAAACCTCTTTAAGGGGGGTAGACTTGTAACACCCCGAAAACGGGTTTGGTAATCAAACTCCGTTAATACTAAAAGACGGGTAAAGTACCGTTAGTGGTGAAATTTACCCGGTAAATATTAGGATTTATTTAATTAATCCTAATATTAAATAAAAAGTGAATAAAAGGTTTTAAGGAAATAAAATGGATAAAATGCCCGGGTTAACGGGACCTAAAATAAACTTAGTCATAAATATTCCCGAACCCGCTAAGTTAACTAGGAATATTAAACCTAGTTAATAAGTGGGAATATTATTGAAAATAGTTAGGTTGTGACCTAATTAATTAATAACTAACCAAACACGAGGGACGAAAGCCGGGTAACTTGAAAATGGAATTATAACTTAAAAAAAAAAAATAACATAACACACACACTTGATGTGTGTGTGCGTGCGTGAAGTAGTCCAGGAGAAGGAGCAAGAGCTCCAAACCCTAGCTCAAACAATCTCAACAAATTGAAGCTCAAATCAAGACCCAAATCGATGCATGAACACATATAAATGATCACCTAGTCGTGGGGATCATAAGGTATGTCGAATTTCTAACATTCGTGAAGTTGTAAAAATTTGATAATCATCCTAATCGCGAATTAGGTATGGATTAGAGGAGCTATGGCTAAATTAGTGATGTAGACATGCTTAGGAACTAAAACCTAAGTGAAAATCATACATATGATGCTATGATTTAAATGATTTGATGATTTCCCATATATATGTTAAGTGGATTTTCATGATAAAATGATGAACACTTGAATTTGAGTGTTTAATTGTGAAATTTGAAAGATAGGATGCAAGACCTAGATGTTGTTTATAAACACTAGACATAGAGATTTGATTCTTGATGTAAATCTTGGTAAAAATAGCTAGTTATGAACTAGTTAGTAAACATGTAGAATTATGCCCGTTAGGTGTTTGTTAAAATGCCTAAATGAGAAGTAAAGTGTTGAAATCCAAGTGAAACGCGTAATTGGCAAGCTTGACTAATTACATGAGATATGAGATAAAACGGGTTTTAATCATAATGTTTATTTGCCTTAATCGTGCATATTATATGATTAAAGGTAGTTGACTTTATAAAGTCGAACTAACCTATGATGAAGTCAAATAGAAGTTTCGACATAAAGTCCGTAAGATGAAATAGTCATAATAGTGATGACTAATCTAACCATCTTACGAATTATGATGTTAGTTTGACTCTTGACAAGCTAGACGGAGGCTTGGGGAAAGAAGCGGGTCAAACGGATCGTATACGCGGAAAAGAGCATAATCCGGATACAAGGTAAGTAAAGCTTACACTCTAGTTATTTGATACCTATTGGTTTGATAGGTCGTGAATAGTAAGTCTTGTTTTAAATTATGATGTTCCGACACGGCAAGTGCGGTCCGGAACAAAAGACAATGGTCATAAATCATGTTTAATGGATAAAAAGGAGCTAATGCGGTTAATTAGTCATGAAATGACTAAAAGATAATGAGTTTTTAAATGGTTACCTTATAAGGTAAACCATTGCAAATAATAAGGGTAAAATGGTACTTTGGTCATTTGTGGACAATAACCGTTAAATTGGGGAAAGACACATTATAGCTTGGGTTATAATGGGTCAAAGAAATCAATAGATGATTTACAAGTAGAACGACTATACGGTGTAAACCGAAGTTAGTCATATAGATAAGATGGTAATAAATACCACCTCATTGAGTTTCATGGTCCTTTAGACCAAACGGGTCAAAAGGTGAAATTATCACCCTTTGACAATATCGACTAATAGTTTGTTGAGCTATGTGATCATAGAAATAAATATCGGACGGATATGTACATCGCTATCGCTTAGCGGCTACTAAGGCAAGGTATCAAAACGAATCAATATATTGATTCGAGCCAGGTATGTATAATTGGTCAAATCATCATTAGAACTTGAAGTTCAATGAGGGCTAAACAAGTTAAAATGGACATTGGGTTATCTTTTAAGTAAACCGAATGATTTAAGTTATTGTCATTGTGTTTTAAAAACATGATGGCTATTTAAACAAGATCCTAGTTTAAACAGTGGAATTTTGGTCAATTACGACATGAAAAGTCCTTTGTTGTAAAGAAAGGGTTTAAGATGACCAAAACGCCCTCGTAAGCAAACTCGAGTAAATGAACCTTAAGAGTCGTTTAAAAACAAGTTATATGATCAAGCAAATACTTTGAATAAGTATAGAGAATGAAAAGGGTAAATCTTGGGTCAAAAGACTCAATATGAGTCTTTGTCGTAAATTAGCAATCCGACGAGAAAAAAACTCGGATTATATAGATCATCTCATTAAGTTCACCACAAATTTAGTTGTGGTGGAAGATCACATAATAAGTAATGTGGTATAATAACGCTAGAAACGAATGAAAGCGTTTCATGCTCAAAATATGCCTAAATACCCTTAACGGGTCAAATTACGCATATGAGCGTAAACGGGTTTAAGATACGTAAGAAACCCGTGACTTGAACCTAATATGATAGGAATTATTGAAATTATGATTATCGTGAGAATAAGGATCAAACAAACATGTTTTGTTTGATAAAAACATGAACGGGTCAAAATTTGGTAAAAGGGCGATAAGCCGAAGAATTAAAAGTCTGAAATTTTATTATGAAGGTTGTTGGGTTTTAACTCCATTAGATGGAGAATTAAATTACGGACGCGTAGGAAAAAGAATCGGGTAAAACGGATCAATAACGAAGAAGTTATGGCCGTTTCCGTGAAATCAGATCGTGCTGGGAATATGCAGCAACATTCTGCTGAAAAGGGGGCCTAGCGTCACGCGACGCCCCTTGGCGTCACGCTACGCCTCCAAACTCAGAAAAATATTATTTTTTGTCATATTTAACCCCTGTACTTGTTTGAACTTCATATTTAACCCCTGTACTTGTTTGAACTTCATATTTAACCCCTGTGCTTGTTTGAACTACATATTTGACTATCAAAACTAACTTTTAAGTTGGTTTTGATCATAGGTGATTGCCATGAGTGCCCGGATGAAGATCAAGCTCGATGAGGAACCGAACACGATAAAATACAAGCTTCCGCGCGCGTTTCGTTGTACCTTTTAAACGACGAATTCATATACAATGTGTTGTCAAACTTTTAAACTGTAAAAGTTTTAGTAAACCCGTTTTTCCGATGTATATGTAATCTAAATTACATGATTGTTTTCGTAAATGATACGCTAAACCTTGATTTATAAGAACGGGTGTTACAATTTCCCACCATAACTGTTTAAAATAAACAAAATTCGTGGTGACTACGATAGTTACAACATATTACAGAGAAGACCAGAATGGTCATATTGTATTTTGGGTTATGGCCATAATTTAAAATAAACAAAATTCGTGGTGACTACAATAGTTACAAAAACCAAATCCCATTTCTTTTGCTGCCATTCTTTGTTCGAACGACAACACGTTAATGCATCGGGCCAGTTGGATTGGTGATGATCTCGTTCTAATCCCTGGCCAATTATCACGCTTCGACATTTTCCTCAACCTATACATGACCTCCCCTTCAGCTTCTTCTCTTTCTTCATCCCATTCATCGTCCGTTTCTTCGTCTACTTTCTTTCGCTTTTTCGGTATCTTACCAGTTTGCGATCTTGTTACTCTCTTTGTTGCTGCAAATAAAATAGGTTTAGCACATGTTATTTAATTTCATAAAAATAAAACAGGTTACCTAATATGTTTTTGATAAAATAAAGTCAGGTTTAACATAAGTTACCTATTTTTATAAAAATAAGACAAGTTTAACACTTGTTAGATAACTTGGGAAAAATATGAGAGCTTAACACATGTTAACTAATCTGATAAAAATAATACAGGTTTAATACATGTTACATAATTTGATAAAAATAAGACAGGTGTAACACATGTTACACTAACATGTTTACCTAATAGGAGAGGTTTAACACATAGTAATAAGACAGGTTTAACACATGTTACATCATTTGATAAAAATGAGACAGGTCTAACACATGTTACATCATTTGATAAAAATGAGACAGGTCTAACACATGTTACACACTATAGAGTGAAACAACAGTATTGAACGCTGCTACACATTTCCCATTCTGTCGTAACATGTGTAACCTTTTTGGGGGTTTCGATGTTGTAGGTTTATACAGACTTAAATATATACAAATGATCCAAAAATGATCATACGTGTGTTACCCTCTAGTGTAACATAAGTTACAAACATGTCTTACATACGTGCAGCCCCGATTTTTGGTAACAAAGGGGTTGAACATGCGTAATACATGTTTATAACATGTGTTACACTAGAGGGTAACTTCTGTGCAACGTCAAAGGTACCCACCACCTGCCCTTCATCGACTTCTTGTTCCCATTCTTCATCGGTTTCTCCATCTACCTTCTTTCGCTTTATGGCCACCTTTTGTCGTATCCGATATTGTAGTACCCTTTCTTCCTGCCAAGATCCCTTCTCGTTTGGTTGCAACTGCTATGGTCAAGTCGTAATAACACAAGTTACAGTCCAGTATTTTTAATCTACTAATTAAAAAAATAGTAGTAACATAACTAACATTAGTTACCTTCTACCCAGTTATGCCCTGAACTTGAAGACTCCCTAAATTTTGAGTTTTTATCTGCATCATTTCACACATAATGTTTTGTTAGGTTTCTTCCCAGTCCCAGTCCTGCCCAAGAAATGAAAAACACAAATATTAGTAGTCAGCAAAAGAGTACTTGCTAAGATGAGGATACAACAATTACCATTCACCATTTCAATATCCACTCATATCACAACAAAATGTGTAACACCATGTATGCACCATATATTGTCCGAAAGTGTAACATATGTTACAACTTACAGGACAAACAGTTTAGAATCTAACTAGCAGAAATGTAACATACGTAACTAGTTATGCCTGCAAAAATTTGAAACATTTAACACTAATTATAAAAAAAGAACAACTTAACCAACAAAATTTTGTAACCTTTTCTTTAACAATTATGGATTTTCAAACTAATTATCTACCAATAATTGGGATGCCCAATTTAAACAAAAAACAGAAAACAAAATAAAGCAAATCCAATGCATAAAACCTAAAACAAACCCAACCCATAAATTATTGGCCAACAAACTGAAAATATCAAAAAACTAAAAATGATTTTAACATAAAAACAAAAACCTGCAAAATACATGAACATTAACCCATTACTAGAACACTTTGAGAACACAAAAAGTTATTGACAACCATTTTAACAAAAAAATCAAGTGTGTTCTTGCTATTAGTAGAACACTTACCGGATCTAGAACCGTCCGATGAACACGATGAAGATCTTCAAAAATGATTCTCTCACACACACTTGTGCATGTGTTCTTGGTGTTCTAGATGAACATGATGAAGATTTGTACCGTCGTACTGTGTTGGAGAGATCGAATGGGGGTGATGATGGTTTACTCTTTTCGACGAATGTGAAGGGAGAGAGAGAATTAGAGATCTGGATGTTGAAGAGAGAGAATTAGAGATCTGGATGTGGATGAATGATGTTCTTGGTGTTCTAGATATTTTGAATTCTCAAAGAAGAAGAGGGAGAGAGAATGAGATATGGATGATGATGGTTTTGATGGTGATGGTGACAATTATACAGAAGAGAGAATAAGATATGATATTTTTGACACAAATACCCTCCTGGCCCACTCATCAACATAAGTTATGTATTAAATTTAAATCAATAAACCATCAATTTTCCCTAACCCTTAGATGATGTTGATCAATGGTTATAAAGTGAGTTTCCTAGGTTTTCTTAGTACAAATAAGTTTTTTATACATCCTTCCCCTATATATATATATATATAGGGTGAGAGTTGGCTACAAAGTCCATTTTTCCTACAAAGTGTACAAAGTCATAAAACACCACAATTTCAGCCATAAAACACACTCAAAACCCACAACTAACAAAGTGAAGATTACTAAAACGTCATATTTGTGGGTTTTGTCTTGTGTTTTGGATGATAAGACTTTGATTTTCGAATGACTAACATTAATGTGTTTTATGTAGATTATCATGTGGTGTTTTATATTCAAAGTTTTACGATGGTGTGTTTGAAGTTTTTATGGACTATTAGGGATTAGATATTGTGTTTTAGTGATCTTCACTCTTTATTTTTAGGTTTTAAGTGTGTTTTATGGCTGAAATTGTAGTGTTTTATGACTTTGTAGGAAAACTGTACTTTGTAGCCGGACCCCACCCTATATATATATATATATATAATATACGTATTTCTTCAAGTTGCTAACTATTGATGGCACCAGCAAGGACCTAATTAACCATTCTTCTGTTATCTCTCACAATATCAAATTCAATATCAGGTACTACCACAATATCACATTCAATATTAGGTACTACCGAATCAAAAAATAAAAATTGAAGCTTTAATTTTTTTTGTGGGTATTTTGAAATTTTGAATCTTTTTTGTTGATTTTAGTAGCTAATTCAGTATATATAATTAACAGTGGGTAGTAACATGGTATAAAGTCGGTAATATGGTTACCTGAGATTGCGGTAGTGGTTGGTTGAAGATGCGTGTTTCTAGTGAAAGTCCCCGACATGATACAACATCAATCGTTGTCATGGTGCGGTTTGTTTGAAGCAAAGTGAAGTTACCTTAAGACAATATGATCCACTCCAAAAGCAACTCGTACTGATAACGTGTTATAAAACAACGACCTACTAGCAATGTATAGAGAAGAATGAAAGAATGGGAGATGGATTTCTTATTGATGTGTGACATACAAAATACACGAGCCACTATATATAGGCTATAACATTAATACAAACATAATGTGACATGGGAGTTAGAAATAAGTCACTAATAATGGATACATTCTTAACAATAATTAATTTTGAGATGATTACTCTTTGAAACATTAAACCTTAATCAATGCATTTACTTATATGCATAATCATATAATTTAATTTATACATAAGTTGGTTAAGAATACTTTTATATATATTAATTTTGAAAGTGGCATTTTATACAAAAGTTCTCAAATCAGGAACACGAATCACTTGCCCCGTTATATCATTCCTTTTAATTTAGAATAGTTGTTATATCCGTTTTAGGGTGTTTTGGTCATTTGGTTTACCTCGTATACTCGTGGATCGTTTCTTCGCAACCCGTGAGTAGATCAATTTTCCCCTTTTTAGTCATTAAATATTTTGGGGTGTATCATGTGTCATGTTTTTCTATTGTTTTCTATATAATTAAATAACATGCAAGGTCATTGTGTCACAATGTGTTCCGCGTTCATAGTTTCTATTATTTCTAGTATCTATTGTTGCATTCGTGTGTATCTATGTGTTTGCTCGCTTTGTGTCACATGGTTCACGTGGATCCACCTGGCTGATTAGGTTCCCCACGGCCATGGGTTGTAGCCTAGTAATGCCACCAGTATTAGACTCGCTATTTAGGGCTTGAGTCTAATGCATGCTTTAGTCTTTGAGTCTTATTGTTTCTATTTTAAAACTAACCAGTCTAAGTTACAACTTAAATAAGACCCGTTAGGAATCTAATAGGTTATTAAAACCTTCGTTCCAGATTGAGAGCCCCAGTAGAGGTACTTGTGCTTGCTGATTAGAATATACAGCTGATTATAAATTGCATTTTAAGCTCAGGTAAATACTTTCAACTTATTTTCTCTTATACGGGCTTGGGATACGGTATATAAAATACCACTTGGTCGGGTATTGAATTTTTAATCATATGAAGGTTAAATTATTGAGATAACCCGTTTAATCTGTTTTGTTTGTTCTAAGCCTTTGGGGGATTAATGCATGTCCTGGATATCCTCGCCTCATTCATTGAAGTGGCCACGACTTAAGCACGGGGTGTAGGCATGCACCTGCCGGTGCGTATATAAAAAGATATAACCGCCTGTTCGAGAATAACTCGCCGCGGGATTATATTATGTGGTGTGTCTATTAATCTTTAACCCGGTATTCAGCCCGGGGTACTAAACGTATAACAAACATATAATTCTTTTACAAGTTTATTTTTAAATAATTATCCCAAGTTAAAAAGGATATTTGTGCCTTGTGCATTTAAATCAATTTTCATAAATGTTTTCAAAAGAGTCAGTTAATTGTATTTACCAGTGTAAACTGACATATTTTCCAAAAAGATTAAGTGATAGGTACTGTACGTAATTGGCTGGGAGCTCAGGACGTTAATAGGGAATCTTGCAAGTTCTAGACGTCTAAAGTCTGTTGAACAGTGTTTATCTTTCTGTTTTAAGATCCGCCTGTGGATCCATCTTACAATTCGTTTGTAATATTGATGTTACTTTTGAATCGGTTTGTAATGTATTTACTTTAGACTTCCGCTCTGCATTGAACTGTGATTATTTGACTATGATGATATCAACTACGTCACGATACTCCCCACTGGGCCCACCGGTAATATGTGGAAATATCGGGGTGTGACAGGTTGGTATCAGAGCCAACGTTTGAGTGAATTAAACACTAGCCCTTTGTGTTTAATCTCAAATGACACAGTAGCACATTCCTTAGACCTTCTGAGTCTTGACTTAACATAGGAATGCTCTCAACCCTATTAAGTAAAATATTGTTTTCGATTTTATGTATTTTTGGAATATGTCGTCAATCAAAGAAGCCGTGGATGGAGATTCTTCCTGTCAGAAGCCAAGAAATGCTAAGTTTCATACCACGACTAGGATAAGCGTGCGACTGGTTGAAGGAGAGACATTTATGGACCTATTCCCAAAATCAAACTTGTTTAAACCCTTATCCAGACTACGGAGTCCATACCAGAAGGTCCCTGAGGCTCCCATATTGAGGATGATACATATGGATGTTATTAAATCCCTATTTCTTACCTTCGAATTTTGAGACTTCAGACTTAGATTATACCAGTCAAAACCTAATCCGTGATCCATGTCGTTTCTTAAATCATTGAATCCTTGGATTCTACTTCTGCAATGGATCCTAAATTGAAATAATTCTTTATTCACTAAAATCTTCGGAGTCGCTACTGCGTACGATATATAGAGATGAAGAAACAATTAGAATAAAGAGAGGAAGACATTAGAAGATCCTCCTTTATTATACTTCTTTTCATCAAAGTCCCTGTTTGGGCATTTGATTATTGTAGTCCTTTGTGGACATAGTATTTCATCATAGTCCTTGTGGACCTACGTCTCGTGATAAGACTTGGTATATACGTATGTGTATTATAGTCCCTACATGGGCAAACTGTTTTAATATAGTCCCTATACGGACTTATGATAATTTTATAGTCCCTATACGGACATATGATATTTTTATGGTCCCTATACGGACTTATAATTTCTTTTTAAGTCCTATGTGGACAAATAAGATACTAAAAGTCCTGTTTAAGGCATTATGGTAAATTTCCTAATGATTTATGGTGAGTTTTGAAGATTTTATATAGGTACGCATATCGTCCTTTATCCACCATTAGTATGAATTGATTCGAACCTTATCGATCTGCTAGATAATTTCAAAAAAAATCTTCTTAATGGTTTACCCTTTCCAAGTGGCAAGTCCACATAAATTGGCCAAAACCTTCGGTAGTTAAGGATAATTATTCCTTCTACCATGATAGTTAAGGGAGGTACCCCTTCTATCCAGAGGTGGTGAACTATGTTCAAGCCTCCAAACCTATATGATCAATGCGATCATGGTAATATTGTGTAACCATTAAGACAAATTAATCCTTGTTAACATATGAGAACGTGTTAACACTCCTGGCAGTGTGACTTGAGAAACCACACCAGCCGTCAAGGTAATTGGACTGCGTCCAAGCCTTAAAGCCTATATGATCGAATTTGATCATGGCAAGTATCATCAATGTGATGATCAAAATATAAACATCCATTTGTGATGAAGTGCCTACGGGCTAAACTTGTTGTCCAATAAGACAACACGACAGTTGTGGTCTACGACTCCCTGTCTAAAAATATTGGACTAGGTCCAAACATAATAGTCTATATGATCAATGCGATCATGACTAATATCATCTAATATGATGATCATGTTATTTAACATCCCTTAGTGATGTTTTGCCTACGGGCTATAATATATTGTTCATTAGTGACATTGACATTGTGATCCTTATGATCCCCTATTCAAGGTAGTGAGCTATGCTCAAGCCTAGTAGTCTATAAGATCAATGAGATCATGACTAAAAATCATCAATATGATGATTAATTTAACATCCTTAATAATGTTTTGCCTACGGGCTATGTTATATTGTCCAATCGTGACAAGGCAATTGTAATTTTTTAATTCCTTGCCCAAAGGGGGGGGGGGTGAGCTATGCTCAAATCCCATAGTCTATATGATCAATGCGATCCTGACTAGTATCATCAGTATGATGATCATAATATTAACATCCCTAGTGATGAAATGCCTACGGGCTATACTTTATTCTATTAGAGATAAGACAAAGTTAGTGGTGGTCTTTATAATCCCCTGTTCAAAGTGGTGGGTTATACCCAACCCTAACAGTCTATATGATCAATGCGATCATGACTAATATCATCTGATACGCTGATCATATTATTTTATAAGATATTTGAAGTTCAGACTTAGGTCTTCCTATCTTCATAGTGAGATTTCAAGAAGTACTTTCCGACTCGATGATTATGATTTATGTGTATCTTGACGGTGATTTAGATAATGAACTAGAGTAATACAATAAACACATGGTGGATACGCCGCTGGTACTTCCTATATATAAGTGTGTTTATTGTATTACCCTTCGTGGCGTTATCCTGAATCACCAATAGGATCTATCTCGCCTACGGGTTATATACTATATTGTCCATTAGAGACATTGTTAAATGTGACCGTTATGGTACATCGTCGAAGGTAATGGGCAATGCCCAAGCCTTATGGTCTATAAGATCGATAAGATCATGACTAATACACTCATTGATGATAATTATATATATATATATATACATATATATGTAAGCATCCATTAATGATGTCCTATGATTTGCCTATGTGCCAAAATAAATCATCTTTCAAGAAGATGACAATGCAATGGTAGTCTATGACTCCCTGTCCAACAGTGAAGAACTAGGCTCAAATCTTAAAACCCCTAATCTAATAAGATTGCGGCTTATAAATTAATGTCCTCCGTGATAGGCGTTTGTTGCCATATCTTATAACGTCCTCTACGACAAGGCCTTCGTGCCATATGATTATTTATGTCCTTCCTGACGGACTCTTGTTTCCTATTTTATAAAGCCATTATGGCAAGCCTTCGAGCTATCTAAAATCATCAATATGACAAAGACGGTTGTGACATTTTGATCCCCTGTCAAAAGGGTAATGGACTCGGTCCAAACCCTAAAGGCCATTGATGGTCCTTTCGTGACCTAGGCTGAATGTAATTAATGTACATTCAACTAACATTCATTAGGAATGTTCATACCCTATTAGCTTATATGGTTTAATAATACCATGGTTAATGTATGTTAGGTCGTCAGGGTGATGACTCGCTATAGAAATGCAATTAAGCAATTGTTTAATTTTGGCGTTTAGTGCCAAGCTTCAAGTATGGCAAACTTGAATGAGACAAATAACAGTTGCGATACTGATGATGCAAAAAATGCTAATGATGCAACAAATGTGAACCTCAAGGGGTTAATGTGACTGACGCAGCTGTTAGAAAGGCTATGAGAAAGGTCATGAAAAGGTTCAAAGAGCAGAATGCTACTCGCTCTAAATCATATTCCCTCTGATCATGAAAAAGAGCTTTGTTCATACTTCGAATGCAAAAAAAAAATGAACTAAATAAGATGATATATAGTGAGGGGCCCCATTCCTCTAAAGGATGTACTTAAAAGTACTTCATCTATTGTAAATCAAGAGACTTCAATGGCGAAAAAAGGGCCATTGATTGCAAGAAATTGTTGGATGAAATAGAAACCATTATGGACATCAGCGGTTGTGCTGAGAGAGACATTGTGAGATATGTATCACAATAATTCAAGGGCAGTGCCCTTAATTGGTGGAAGACGAAATGGAAAAGGTGGAATAAGAATTTTCTGATTCTCACCATGATGGATCTAGACTGTAAATAGAACGTTATAGACTTTAGCTAATTGTCTGGGATAGTACCCTATTCAGTAAACCCAGAGTCTAAGCATAATGCACTATATATATTGGTGGTTTAGCATCAGAAATAAGAGGGCATTTTAAGACGTCAAAGTCTGCTTCTTATAAATCCATTATGGATCCATCTCTGCCACTCACATTAGATGGGTTAGGAAGTAAATCAGTCAAATCTGAGACTACCAAAGAAAGGAAAAAGGGAGAAGGATAACTTCCAAAGATCTGAGGAGCCTGTATGCATGACCTGCAACAAAAGGCACTGGGACAGTGTCTAACAGACTGAAGGTCAAAGCAGTATGGCATCTGTAGTTCCCTGAATATAGAAACATAAGGAATGTAGTCTGTTTCGGCTGTGGAATTAATGGCCACATCAGAGCTAACTGCCCTAAAACTGTCAAAGATTTTATAGCTAAGTATAGAAGAATTAAGAATGGAGGCGCCTAAACCCTCCTGATGAATGTTAGAGGCAGTTCATATCAAGGATGACACCAGATAAACCCCTTATTGTGATCTTATTGCTAAGAATTACGTTTGGATTCAGGTGCTACTGAGTCTCTCATAAGACCATAAGCTTAGCAAACTCTCAGAAATCCCCCATAAGAACTCCAGACATTAAGTGTAAGGTAAAACTTACCGACAAGAATCATAAGAGACCATTACTTCTATTTTCGTCCTATAATCTTCATTCATTAAAATCTAAAGTACTCTTTCTCCAGATCGAGTACGATGATATATGTTATTTTATTTTGTTATATCATTGATTTCTATCAACTGCGAATGCCAGACTATGCTCGATAAAGGAGCCATATGAGGATTGGCGTATCCTAGTGCGTCCCATAGATTGCTTCCATGCCTGATCAGTATGGGGGTTTAATGTATGGAACCACCGAGATATCCTGATGGTCATATGGTACTAGAGTCAGCTAGTGGTATTCAAAGAAGATATCCAATGTAGGAATTGTCCAAGTACGTGTCTCTGATTAAGGAATCCGTGGACTTATAAAGAAAATGTGTCATTTATCTGACACAGGCAATGATAGTAGAACCGGGGGCCTGAGATTTGGAAAATCTCTGTAATTTCCTTGTGTCTTGATTATCTTCTCCAAAGACTATCCTGTTTACCTCCGAAGACAAGTAGAGTTAAGATTTACATCCCGCATAGGGCTGCATTATCGTGAAAACTCCATGACGATTAGTGCCATCATTATTGGAAATCGAAACCCTAATTAGATGAATTTAAGATAAAGGTTCTTAAAGCCTAATTCAAAATTTTGAGAATTTTGGTATTATAAATTAAGAAAGACGGTTCATTATACTTATGCATTGATTACCGCAAACCCTATTTAGGCATCAATTAAGAATCGCCATCAGCTGCCCAGGATCGTCGATTTGTTCGACTAGCTGTAAGGATTAGCTATTCTTTAAGATTGGTTTTAAACAGTGGTTGGAATAACCGTCTCACCTTAAATAAGCTATTCTATAACTAATAGTCGATATATAAGTACCAAGGCTGCTCCTTTGGAGACCTTGTATAGATGGGATGTTAAACATCTGTTGTTAGACAGAAGTTCGGTAAGTCCGAATTAGCGGGACCTGAAATTACCTTGGAAAAAACGAATAAGATCATTCGAATTCGTAATCATCTGTAAGTTACCGGTAATCGGCGGAAAAATCAAGGATTGATGAAAGTCGCAACCCTCTTAAGTCCTTAATAAGGAATAAGGCTCAATTGAAGGTATCGCCCTAAGAAGGGTGTGCTGAATTTTAATTTATCAGGGTAAGTTAAGCTCTGGATATATAGAATCATTCGAGGAAATCGAATATATCAAGATCAAGTAGCTTATAAGCTAAAACTTACCTGAGGAGCTTGATGAAAATCAATGTGACCCACACTAGTGATTTAAGGATATGTTTCGTCGATAAGTCGAGAAGCGTTATCACATAATGATATGCAGATTTATGATATGATAAGAAACCCGTATCGATTAAGGATCGACAGGTTAAGAAGCTCCAAAAGGATACATGTACCTATTATAAAGGTCACCTTGGGTGCTTGGAGAGGCCCCAAATACGCTATGGAGGTTAAGTCCATAATACGTCAGAAAGTACTTCCATTATTTTAGCAAATCTCGAGGTCGAGATTTCTTTTAAGGGGGTGGGGATGTAACACCTCGTAAAATCACGTCCAATGATGTATTGACACGTGTAATAAACCCTAATAAAGACAAACGTTGACTATGAAGGACTAATTTTGTGAAAAATCGAAAACTTTGATTATGGAAGGACTGGAAGTGTTATCATGCTTAGATTAAGTCTCTAAATAACCTCTTATAGTATTTATATTCACAAATGAGCCACTTGTTGATCGAGTGTAGCAGTTTGTGTAATTAATTGAAAGTTTGCGCAATGAAGGGTTAAAAGCGTCAACATGTTAATTCTTACCTCTGAGTGACCTTTTAACAAACCCAAAGCATCGTGATGTTTATTAAACTCTCAAGAATGCCTAATATGGATTAGATAAGGCTTCGATTCTATTAAACGACGATATACTCAAGTTTGCGCATTAGAGGGACTATATGCGTCAAACTGCAAAAGTCTATCGATTCGTATGACATCGAACCTTCCGGAATATAATCATATGTTAAAAATGCCCTAAATATCCTTTACATAGCTTAGAAATAGGCTTAGAGGTGTTTGGTGCGCAAAAATAAACTTATTTGATCAACAGGGACTAAAAGCGTCAAAAAGTGCATAAGTTTGAATTTTCGAGCATATCTTACGTTCTGAATATATCCGGACATCCAAAAATTTATGTTAACATTAAAATATTTTATTTTAGTTATTGGCATGATAAAATTCCATTCGTCGTGTAATTTGGATCGTTTTTCGCGTCCGTTCGTGTTTCGTCGTAACTAGCCGTACAACGCAACCGTACGACCAAACGAACCGACATCCGGCATATTTTTGAGCATGTTTCATGTTCCCTATGTTTAGGCATCATTGTAGAGCCTTGAAATGGGGTTAACGGGGTTTAAACGCATCAAAAATAGCTTAAAAGTGTTGTAGGGACCATTTCTGCCATTTTGGAAAAATTTATTGGGCTGGCACATGGTGGCGTTGTGCCACCACCATAAGGCTTTGCCGTGGCACGACGCGACGCCCTCATCTAGGTAGAATATCATGTTCAGTAACAGTAGGTCCATTTTCAGCATGTAACTTGAAGTCCAGGGTCCTTTATGTAACTTATTCAATACCGTTTGATGGTTTTGGGGCACCCCTAGTATTCCAAAACCATGTGCCTTACGTGTACAGTCCAGGTCGAAGCTTAATTATCGAGGAACGATCCTAACGGTTCTTGAAATCCTATATAAACCCACTTGTTCTTGCTCTCATTTCACACTTGATCTGAATTGTTCTAAGTTGGAGCTTTTATGCTTCATACCTGAGCATCCTAGATCAAGTTCATCCTTGCTTGGACCCCTTGTAAGCCCCCTCTTATGGCTAGTTGTTTTTATTTGGCTTAAAAACCGAAAAGTCAAGTGTTCGCGATAAATGCTTTGACTTTTAAACGGTTGAGCCATTGTTCGCAACGAACATGGTTACGTGATCGTAATTAGGTAGGTATTAAACCCTCAAAAGGGCACCTCCTAATTACCACGGTTGCTTAAGTAAATTGTCGGGTCAAAGTAATTAAATAAAAGTCTAACGAGTTAGTTTTTAAATAAAATTCATAACTAATGATGTAATGGCAATAAAATTAGTTTTGTCACTTTAATAACTTGGTAAATATTAATTGAACATGTCTAGGCATGTTCAACCCGACAATTCTGAGTTTAGGCTCGGTTCAGAACCGAAAGTCGTAAAAGTAGACATTTGCTTTGACTTTCAGTTCTGACCCGATTTAGCATAGTTTGGATATACCTTAGGATTCCTTTAGGACCATATTATATGTTAGTATAATCCCCTGAGGTTATACAACTTGGTTCCTTAGAAATCCTAGTTCATTACATGTTCCGTTAAATGCCTAAAAGTTGACCATTATGCCCTTTTGAGATTAAAACGAGATTTTTGAAAATGTGAGATGACAAAAACCTTTATTACTGATTTATAAACATGTCCTAAAAATTTGACATCAGTTTGAGGTCTAAATTAGGAGTTATGCTCAATATTGTAAATTAAAGCCTTTTTATGAATTAAACGGCACTTTCGGCATAAAACCTATTTAAACCCAATTTTTGACACCAAAGCTTTTACCCACTGATGTAATATAATATTTAGGAATTTTTGAAGATTTTTGTTGAATTTTTAAACTAATCATAACATAGGGTTCTTGCATTGACTCGGTAATTGACGGTTATGCCCTTTTTACTAATAAAATGAGTTTTACACATTCTTTACATACCAAACCTTTTGCTACTGATTTTATATATTAAATAAGTTATTTTAAACTATAAAGGCTATTCAAAATCTCAGATTTTTTTTATTTGACCAAAATACCGTCAAATACCGAGTTTTATGCGATTTAGGCGCATAGTATGGTTTAAAACCATATTAGGCACCTAAAGCTTGTTACCTACTGATGTTATGAATCAATTTTTATACTTTAATAGTAAGTAAAATTTTTGAACTCAGATTTCCAAATTTGACCCTTAAAGCTTATGTGAAATGACCAAAATGCCCCTACGGTGCATAGTTTGGCCATAAATGATAAATTTCACAAATATATGATGTCCTACTGATATAATTTATTAAAATAAATAATTTTACTGATTTTTTTAGACCAGAACCTCAGATTGCTATTTAACCTCTTTTATAAACATTAAAATGACCAAAATACCCCTACGGGGCATAAATTGGTTTTTAAATTCGTTTTGGGCATAATGGAAGGTATCCTACTGATATCACAACATATTTAAGGTATATTAACCTGGGAAACATGTTCATGAATCATTGGTTACCCGTTATGCATTTTTCGCGTTCGGTACGGTTTATGTAACTAGTTTGCATAAATTAACCGAAACGGGTCGAATCTTATCATTTTCACTTCAAAATCCAGAATGTGTTTAGTTTACCCATATTATACAAGTCTCCATACTTGTCGGGTCTAAATCACACTCTAATCCGGTCTTCGCTTAATCTTACGTTTTGAACCGTAAACTTTTCCTTAAAACTAACCGGTCTAAGTTACAACTTAAATAACACCTGTTAGGAATCTAATAGGTTAATAAAACCTTCGTTCCAGATTGAGTGCCCCAGTAGAGGTACTTGTGCTTGCTGATTAGAATATACGGCTGAGTATAAATTGCATTTTAAGCTCAGGTAAATACTTTTAACTTATTTTCCCTTATACAAGCTTGGGATACGGTATATAAAATACCACTTGGTCGGGTATTGAATTTTTAATCATATGTGTGACAACCGGTGATTTACGACTCTTAATTACGTGATTAACAGGTGATTAACGCAATAATAAATAGTGTTTACAGCGCAAATTAACTTAATTAGACCTTTGGAGTGCCTAGGAACGTCTATACAACTTTACAGTGCGCGAACGGTGGTTTACAGAGAAACCTCCGAAACGTTAAACGGCAATGGATTGAAACCGAACAGGATACTGACAACGCCGACAAATATTAAATTCTTACGATATATTTTAACTTCGTAATTTAATTTTAGTGACTACAGTCGAAACCGGATCGAAAAACGGATTAAAGACGACAACGATTCAACTTTTCACGATTATTACCGTAATCGACGAACGGGCGTGCAAACAACGACTACCGACCGTATTTTTGGGTATTTTAATTTTTGATGTTAAACGGAGTACAGGGTTTTGACAACGGGTCTCGTAGGACTTACGGGCCGCTTAAACGCGGAGATTGAGCTTGTAGGCCCTGGGCCCAAGCCCAAAACCCACAAGCCTAAACCTACACATAAAATAGTAGAGGCTTTCCTATAAAATCTGCACAAGATCTATACAAATCTTATTAAATCTACTAAATCTTACTAAAATCTCTATTAAATCTATCCAAAATATTTTGTACAAGATTTATTTTGATACACACAAGATCTTATACATCCTTTATATAACACCTTCCCTTCTCTCTAAACTTCAAACATATACACAGACTTAAGGTCTGCCTCCTCTCTCTCGATCTATACAAACACCAAAACCCACAAAACCCTATCTTCTCAAATCCATCTCTAATTTGCACACACAGAGGTTGAATGAGAACTAAAACATCATCTCCCTCAAATACTTTCAACCACAGCCCCCCCTGTCTGATTTCGTCTCCGGTGAGACCACTGACGGATCCAGCTCGCGGCGGTGGTGGGTTCCAGCAACACACCCGAATCCCCTTCATCTTTATACCTGTAACTTGGGGACACGGGAGAAAAGGGAGCCGCCACACACGGTGGCGGCGTGGCGACGAGACGGGAGAAGGAGAGAGGAGAGACTGGAGAAAGAAGGAGAAACGCGGGTGCCGTTTCCGGCAACGAACCGCCGGTCAGCGGCGGAGCTGTGTGGCAGTGGCGGCGGTGCTTGTCTCCGGCAAGGTTTCCGGTGGGGATAACTGCTCAACGGTGATGGTGGCTGAGATGGTGACGCCGCGGTGGTGCGACACGGACCGGCAACCCACTCCGCGACGGTGGCTCCGGCTACAGTAGCGACAGAGGTAGTTATTTTATTTTTGTTTCAAGTTGCCATGATTTGGTTCAAGTTCATTCAGATGTCGGTTTGGGTGATTCATGTTCAGATTCGGTTCTAATTTGGTTTCGAGTTCACCTTCGGTACGAATTGGTTCGAGTTCCGGCTCAGATTCAAGAGGGTTCGGGAATTACAAGACAACCCGAGTGGAGGCTCGGGTTAACGGTCAACCGCGGCCAGATTTCGGGTCAACAAGTCAACGGTTCGGTCAACCGTGGTCAAAGCCAGATTCGGGTTCGGTCAACTGGTCAACACGGATTGAACCCGGTCAAAACGCAGTCAACTCAAAGACCCGGTAAAGATTTAAACGCGTGAAAGTTTTATTTATATTGCTAGACATTTTATGGTTACGCGAACCGAGCTCGAACCATCGTTTATACGTTTAGTGATTTATTTATGTTTTGAAATTTTGACGAAACTATATACTGTCGATCACATAGCGTTGAATTATTGTTGAATGAATTTTGAAAATAACGACAACTTGTGTTGTCGGGGCGTCCAAAAACAGAGGAAACTCTGCCCATTTTTCGAGAAAACCGAAAACAAAACGTGTTTTTAGTGTAAAACAAGAACCATCTAAGTCCAACGACTTTTATGAAAACAAACACAAAGAGTATTACTTCCAACGACACTTTACAACTCTCGGAAGCAACGACTATTCGGAAATTATTTAAAAGAAATAAATATAGTTATATTTATTTTAAACTCCAAAAAGTCGACAAGTCTTTTACGAAATCAATATAATCATTTAAATTGTTTCAAACGCCAAAACTTGATCCAATTACATATAGTTTGCTTACTTATTTCAAACGTCAAATAACACGACTTCTTTTATAAAAATACATATAGAATATATGTTTATTTCGAATATCAAACGTCACGACAATTGTGTTACTAAAATAAATATAGTTATATATTTATTTCAAATGTCGTACAACGCGAATTCTTTTACAAAAAAAAAAATATTTTTATATATTTATTTTCAAATGCGACAACTCGACGATTCTTTTATAAAATAAATATAACTTTTATATTTATTTTATACGCCTAAACGGCATATACGTATATTTTGGCAAATATATACAAGACGTAATGTATAATAAAAGTTTATTATATATTACCTTCATTACGAATACTCGATACATACACAACGACTTCTCGGAACGACTAACCTTATTCTATCGGTGTATTTATATATTTACATATATAAATACTCATATTTTTAAATCTCTCGAGAATCAAGTCTTTTCAAGACTCATTAATTATTATCGACAATAAGTGATACTTATCAAATATGACTTAATCATTTCCGATAAGTCAACTACTTACCGTTGAATCGTTCGATTTAAGATTCGGTAGAGCTCGAGGACACGTAGTTTAACTACTGCGTTTATTTAGAAACTTATAAGATATTCCGTGTTAGGAATATTGTAGAATGCACGCTAGCAAGTCAAGTCTTGGAAACGACATTACGAGGTCGTATATAGCTAACTTTGCACAGGAAAATCCAGGTGAGTTCATAACCCCCACTTTTACCGTTTTATATTTTTATAAATGTTTTCGGGTGGAAAGACATGCACGTTTTGCAAAAACATACAAAGTTTTGAACTAACGCAAAACTCGTATTTCTAAATCATATTACGAAGGGATTTTGAGGAACACAAATGATTTACGAAAGGTTTATACTAAACATACCGGTTTTTACAAAACAAATGCTTATTTTCGAAATGTGAATAATTTTCGGTTGGGGAGACCAGGGATTTGGTCGGGGAGACCAGGGATTCGGTCAGGGTGACCAGGGATTGGGTCGGGGATACCAGGGATTTCCATACATACAGACATATTACAAAAGGATTACAGACATTTTTATACATGGTATGGTTAGCTTAAGGAGGGTTAGGACGTACAGATCATGTGAGTGGGTAGGCGGGAACTGAAGGCCATTAATCCTCAGTGTAGGACCGAGGGACAATAGCGGTAGTTCTATCTGGGTGTAGCGAGCCCAGCCCCGGGGCCCAACAGTACGGACCTCGGGGTGACTTGGTACCCGACGCAAAAATCTGCTAGGTTTGAGTCTTCCTACTGCACTTCACACATACCAATGGCCTTGCAAACCATTGGTGATCTCTTTATTTCCTTATTTGCTACATACCAGGGATTTTATACTTACAAAATAAAAAAAATACTTGTTCATACAAATTAAATACCATGTTTTATACAAAATTCAGAGCATAAGATTATGCGGGTATGGAGTCAAAGTCAGGGTGGGCATTGACGGTTATACGAACATTACAGATACAAGACTTTACAAATACATGGTTTTTATGAACATAATGTGTTACAAACACAACATTTCCATATAACTGGGCAAGAAAATGACTTTTGATTCGTTTTCTCAATGCTATTTCAAAAACCGGTTATTCCAAAGATTTATTTCAAATCTTTCACAACTCAAAAGATTTATTTCAAATCTTTTACAAACAAACTATGAACTCGCTCAACTTTATGTTGACTTTTTCGCATGTTTCTTTCTCAGGTCTCAGTTCTAAGACAAGGCACGGTTGGAAAAGGAGAACCATGAAGAGTCGAGTACATAGCAGGCGTTCAATTTCTAGAAGTCTTAGCTTATTTTGCTTCCGCTGTGCAATGAAGATACCAGTCCAGTCACGCCAATGCTTTGATATTTCGGGGTGTGACAATATGAAGGTTAAATTATTGAGATAACCCGTTTAATCTGTTTTGTTTGTTCTAAGCCTTTGGGGGATTAATGACCATGTCCTGGATATCCTCGCCTCATTCATTGAAATGGCCACGACTTAAGCACGGGGTGTAGGCATACACATGCCGGTGCGTATATAAAAAGATATAACCGCCTGTTCGAGAATAACTCACCGCGGGATTATATTATGTGGTTTGTCTATTAATCTTTAACCCGGTATTCAGCCCGGGCTACTGAACGTATAACAAAAATATAATTCTTTTACAAGTTTATTTTTAAATAATTATCCTAAGTTAAAAAGGATATTTGTGCCTTGTGCATTTAAATCAATTTTCATAAATGTTTTCAAAAGAGTCAGTTAATTGTATTTACCAGTGTAAACTGACGTATTTTCCAAAAAGGTTAAGTGACAGGTACTGTACGTAATTGGCTGGGAGCTCAGGGCGTTAATAGGGAATCTTGCAAGTTCTAGACGTCTAAAGTCTGTTGAACAGTGTTTATCTTTCTGTTTTAAGATCCGCCTGTGGATCCATCTTACAATCCGTTTGTAATATTGATGTTACTTTTGAATCGGTTTGTAATGTATTTACTTTAGACTTCCGATGTGCATTGAACTGTGATTATTTGACTATGATGATATCAACTACGTCACGATACTCCCCACCGGGCCCACCGGTAATATGTGGAAATATCGGGGTGTGACAATCCTACATGAATCTAACTATGAAGATAGGTAGATCACTTAAGGATAAAACATTGCATTTGCATAATCGGAATAACACACATAAAAGCACCTAGTGAACACACATATGCCATACATTTTGAAAACAAATCGATTACACATATGAATCACCCCAAAACATTTGAAAACAGTAAAAGAGGGGAACTATGTACTCGCCTGGGGTTGCGTATAGTCCCGGTTCAAAGGGTATAACAAAGCTCAAAAGACCAAGAGTTCAAGTGTGACAACCCTAAAAGTTACAGGTATCCGTACAATTAATTTATATTTAATTTGTGCTTAATGACTGTGCTAATTACAACTGTTGATTTAACTGCTTACTGATTTCTGTTACATACATACACATGCATCACCTTAATACTGTCACTCCATTTATTATATAAAAACATTAGTGACAAACTTGATGCACAAAGCACAGTTAGCACAGTGAGCGGATAACCCAGAAAACATGCTGACAATGCCAGCACCTAGACAGACAATGTTTTGAGGACAGTATGAGCCAGAGATAGAGTACTACACTAGTAGGGAGTGTAGGGAGGTGAGGACCATAAAACTGCGTCACTAGGTGATAGTTATAGTGCCCGGAAGTGCCTAAAACATAAGTTAACTGCAAAATTCTGCACTTTTAAATAAAATTCAGCATTTAGATATGCTAGTAATGTGCAAAAACTTGACAAAATGATCCTAGATACTTTCCAAAGTGTTGGGAATTTAATGTGTCACTAAAAGTAATATAAAAAACACACTTTAAAGACTAATTTAGCACTTTAATGGAACAACACCCAACCGAACAACCGGACTATACCCGAAACACAAAAATATTGCTAAACACATTGTATTTACTTTTCTGAGCTAGTTAGGGTCCCCGAACACCCTAACACACCTTATATTACATAACACACTAACATCCTAACTAAACACATTAGAACTTAACTAGATTGTAACCTTATCATTACAACTGAACTAGTATGTCTGGATCATCATCTAGACATACTAGTTCATGTTTAAGAACATAAACTAGTAAGATGTAAAAGTTAGAATATGAAAGATGATGAAACCATCCATACATGAACTTGAAACTTGAATAAATATATTTTTTCTTGAAAAATAAGATTCTAAACTTGCAGATCTAAAGATCTACAAGTGGTTCTTCGGAAGAACCAAGCGAAAAATACTAGTTTTGTTAAAACCCGGATCTTGTGTGAACTAAATACGTTTTTAGTAAGTAAACAAGTGTGTGAACACTTGTGTAACAAGGAAAGGTTACAACCAAATATTTTTGTAAAACATGACTAGAAGTTGTTAAACTTCAAATTCTTTAAAAATAAAGTTTTTAAGAAACTAATCTTATTTTTAAAGATAACAAGACCTACTAAGTGTGTTAGCAATTTACTACATATTTTTACAAACTTTCAAGTTCATGAGTTTATGATTTAGTCTTATTTTTGACAAGATTAGTGATTAAAAATTGTATGTTGTTGATTGTTAAATTGATTGAATGAATTTACAAAAGAAAATGATACGCTAGAAGCGTGGACACCTCCATTTACAAAGGAAACTCTGGAAAATTTTTTCTAGAATTATAACACTTAGAAATATTTTTCTAACAAATGTTTACAAATATATTTTTAACTTGGATTTCAAATTAAACTTCGCCATGAATTTTTATTCCAAAAATACCAAGTACCGGAGGTGGATTTTCGTAAATAAAACTTGATAAATATATATTTAGAATATATATTTTATACTAAAACGCTTGTGTGATTGATTGTTATTTTGTGAACTAGTTATATTATTGGTAGATGAGATAATATAACTCATGTATTCCATAAAATTACGACTCCAAAATAATACCCAAAACTCTCACGACATAAATACTTAAGTTACACAAGTAATGTTATATTACGAAACGCTGGAACGTAACTTACGTAGTATTTCGGAAGAATACTCTTATACGTATATTTTTGGTAGAATATTATTTTGGGAATGAAAGGAGTGAAAATACGATTTGGTAAATATTACCAAGTATATCATATTTTTGACAACAAGAACATATATTATTTTTGGGAGTTAAAAATATGTTTTCCTAGTATGGCTAATTATAAGGAGAAAACCCACTCCAGTTGACTAAACCCAAGAAACCCAATTGTGTGGACAGGAAGTAGCCACGTGTTTTTTTGTAAGAGATTGGCTTGAGGGCATATTGGGAAATTTGCACTAGACAAGACAATAAATGCATCACTTGACATTTGATAGAAACATTGACACACACTTCTCTCTCTCTCTTTCGACACACACTTCTATCTCTCTTTCTCTCTCTCTGGATAACCATTTCTAGATCTAAGATCTTCATAATCAACCACCAATATTCTTCTTCTTATCAAAATCATTCATAATCAACCACCAAAACTATAGATCTACAAGTGTAACAACCTGGTGATGGTGTAGTTCAAAATTCTTCTTCTTATCATTTCCAGTTCTTAAAGTGATCTGAATCCAAAAGATGATCCAGTTCAAAAGATCATCATCCAGATGCTCCAGGTCTAGAAGATCATTATCCAGATGTTCAATGTTTGAACATGATATTCCAAATCTAGAAGATCATCTTCCAGATCCAGTTGAAGATGATCGATGTTGAAGATGATGTGATGGCGGTTCGATGTTGAAGATGACCCAAAAGATGTTCGATGTTTAAACATGATGTTCCAGATCTAGAAGATCCTCCAGGTCCATAAGTATGTTTGTTTTTGGTTTTTTTTTTTTTTTTTTTTTTTCAGATTTGCAATTTTTTTGCGTTTTGTAGTTCTTCATTTTTTTTTTGTATTTTGTAGATCTGCAACATTTTCCTGGATATGTTGTTGTTTTTTTTGTTTTCTGTTCAAGAAGATGAATGTTTTTAATTTCTTGATTTATCAATTTTTTGTGTAAAATTTGTTCAAGAAAAAATGCATGTTACATTTTTCCGTGTCACATAAATAATGTACGTTTACATAAAATAAAGTGCATTGTTACACTTTTTTAGATTATTGTAAAAGTAAAGTGTGTTGTCACATGCAACTTTTTTCTGGATATGTTTTTTTTGTTCAAGAAGATGAATGTTTTTAATTTCTTGATTTATCAATTTTTTTTGTGTAAAATTTGTTCAAGAAAAAATGCCTGTTACATTTTTTCGTGTCGCATAAATAATGTACGTTTACATAAAATAAAGTGAATTGTTACATTTTTTTAGATTATTGTAAAAATAAAGTGTATTGTTACATGCAACTTTTTTCTGGATATTTTGTTTTTTTTTTGTTCAAGAGGATGAATGTTTTTAATTTCTTGATTTATCAAATTTTTGTGTAAATTTTGTTCAAGAAAAAATGCATATTACATTTTTCCGTGTCACATAAATAATGTACGTTTACATAAAATAAAGTGCATTGTTACACTTTCTTAGATTATTGTAAAAATAAGTGTGTTGTTGCATTTTTTTATGTTACAAAATGATAATCAGTTTCAGAGTTAAAAAGTCATACATGTGTAACATGTTTTAATGTTTTGATTAATCTTCCATTTTTGTCTTTTTTTTTACAGTTCAGTGGATGTCCGTTTATAAGGTGGGTCGACCAACCCATGTGCCCCCGATTTGCTATGATTATTCCGAGACTATTGAGAACTATTAACAGGCTACAAGTTAAGGTTATAGCTCGTGAAGATGAAATTAGAAAGAAGAAAACCATTACTTGATTTATCATTTTCGTTGTTGTAACTTCCACAATGTTTGTTTGTACTCCTGGATTGATTTCAAAGTTTTTATATTTAATGTGTAACTTTCCTTTGGCCCATCTTCCTTCATGTTTTACAAAGTACATAGGACCTGCAAATTATGTAACACAATGCAACATCATTCGTAGTATTTAATTCAAAAGTGTAAGATACAAACATAAAAAATGAAATAAAAACAATCTAAAAATCATCAGAGAGAGAGAGAGAGAAAACATAAAATAATGAAAGAAAAGTACATTGAGTTTCTAGAAAATTAATGGGTGACAGAACTTTATTACTTTACTACACTTTCTTTGTTCCAATATTACCCTTCATTCCATGAAATACATTAAAAAATTGAGACAAAGTACACAAAAGCAATTGACGGGGCAAGAGTGAATCCTAGCCATCCATCAAGTATGATCAATGGTGGTTATTGGGTTTCTAGGGTTTAGTCAACTCAACCGGGGTTTCGATTTATCCTTGCCCTTCCTAGTATATTTAGAAGATATATAATTTTTGAGAAAAATGTATATTTTCTGGGACGATGCATGATTGAACAAAATAAGTTTGTATATATTGAAGTAAGGCTTGAAATATATGGTTTTGGAAATGTATATTGGGAATATATTAACATATTTTTAGTTGGAACAATACACCGAAATACGACGCCATTACTTGGCAAACTATGCAAATACAAATACGAATCTACAAGTATGAAATACTCCCATCCTTGGGAAGGAAATACGAATAACAACACTTGAGAAATATTATTACAAAAATATTGAAGACACTTTAAAACGTAAGGCACTAATCAATACTAAGACAAGGCACGACCCGTTCGTCTAATAGACGTTAGACCATTGTAGGTAGTCGTGTTTGCCGCGGAGACTTGGGTTACACATACTGAAGATGCAATACAGTGAGTTCATGTCCCCCTTTTCTCTTTTCTGTTTTCAGTTTTATACTTCGGGGGTGAAATACATGCGACAATTATTACAGACTTTTATATACGTGGTATGGTTAGCTTAAGGAGGGTTTTACTACTTAGATCATGTGAGTGGGTAGGTATTACGTGGGGCCATTAATCCTCGTTGTAGGACCGAGGGACATTAGTGATAGATCTATTTGGGTGTAGCGAGCCCCACTCCTGAGTCTGCTGAGTGGGCCAGGTGGTGACTAAGTGCCCGACGCACAAATCCGCTAGGTTTGAGTCTTCCTGCATCACTTCACACATATCATTGGCTTTGCAACCCAATGGTGATCTCTTTTTTTCCTTAATTGCTACATACCAGGGATTTTCATACATACAGACATATAACAAATGTTTATACATACTCACTTACACATGAACTCGCTCAACTTTATGTTAATTTTTCAAACTACATGTATTTCAGGGAATTAGTAAATGGATCTGGCGGGCGTTGGAGTTTTTAAGCTGCGTTGTGAATAAAGGTGTCATCCAAGTCATTAGGGCTTAGGAGACGTATCTTAATCCTGGACGAGATACGTGGTCCTAAACTCGGGTTTGTTTTAAAATCTTTTGTTGAGTCTTTTTGAACTCCTTAAAACATGTTATGGTTTGTAACTTGAAATTGGTATCGACATTTCAGACAATTATGTTGTACTACTTTTAAACTTAAATTGATGGATGTACATCTACTGGTTTTATCATATAGTGTGGTTATTATCGTATGCAATGGTATTAAGAAGTCACACCAATAATCACGCTTCCGCAAAAGTCAGGGTGTGACAGCTTGGTATCGGAGCTTCGGTCGTAGCGAACTAGGATTCTTTCTTGAGTCTAGACTACGATCATTAGGGCTCTCACAAAAATGTTTTCACAACATGTTTTCATTGCATACACAAAACGGCCAGATCCAGGGAACAAACATTTTTTTTACAAACAAAAAGGCACAAATACACATTTCAAAATTCATATTTATAGATCAGTCTTAGAGACTGAGGGAGGATCAGTCTTAGAGACTGAGTGAGGATTGGTCTTAGAGACCAGGGATTTAGTCTTAGAGACTGGGAGGATGGTCTTAGAGACCAGGGATTTAGTCTTAGAGACTGGGAGGATGGTCTTAGAGACCAGGGATTTAGTCTTAGAGACTGGGAGGATTGGTCTTAGAGGCTAGGGAGTTGGTCTTAGAGACCAGGGATTTAGTCTTAGAGACTGGGAGGATGGTCTTAGAGACCAGGGATTTAGTGTTAGAGGCTGGGAAATTGGTCTTAGAGACCAGGGAGTTAGTCTGAGAGACTAGGGAGTTGTCTGAGAGACTAGGGAGTTTAGTCTGAGAGAGTCTGAGAAGACTAGGACGAATATGTGAATACATGATTACATTATGAATAGTCTTTATTTGCAATACACAAAGTGTTAATGATTACTATATGCATGCTATGACTATTATATACCGGCACACACGTCACCTTCCTCCGGGAACGAATTGTCAGTTGATGACGACCCTACGGCCGCCGCCACAGATGATGAGACTGTACCTGCGCCAGAGATGTTTACGTCAGACACTGAAAGTAACCCTGATATGCCGACCAAGGACGAGGACGACTTCCAACAGTCCGCGCTACCAGATTCTGGTGCTACTTTACCCTTGCTGATGGCTTCTCCGACAAGAATCCTTCTGTCACTCTTGTTTCGGTCCATGACCATTTCATCACTGGTCATCCCGATGGTGAGCACACTATGGCTCCGATCCTCGATGATGCGCCTCCGGTGGACACTCCTTCCGAAGGTTGGCTACTCGACAAGCAATTGATGATAACGTAGACATGTTTATTGATGGTCCTCCTGCTGACACCCATGATGACGGAAAGTTAGACGAGAACGCGTTACTAATTTCATTTCTCAAGACCCCTGTTATCAAGCTATCCTCTGATTTCGGTATACGCTCGATTTCAGACTCCTTTGAGTCTACGACATCTGCAGCCTTACAGACGGCCGGATTACATCTTTCTACTACTGACACAAAAGATGACGCCGTTATGACTGTTGCACTAACACCTGCTCAAGGCACCACACCGTTGCACGACCCAGAGCCTGCTCCTGAGCTAGTTTCTGCACCTTTTGGGGCAGCTTGATGTCGCACCTGCTGAACCTACACCCTTACTTAAACATGACCTTATTTCCTTTGGACTACCATACATTGCACTCCTTGTACCAGGCCAAGTGCCTGCACCTATTGACCCTCCTAGCATTAAGACATTTACTGCTGCACCTTCACCCGCTGATGTTGCTCTTGCGAAGACCGACGTCCATTGCGCCAACATGCCTATCGCTTTCTTTCAAGACATACCCACACCCCGAGAAGGTACTCCAGGTCAGCACCCGCGTAACGATTCATTTGCTACAGCAGCATTTTCCCGACTGCACAGGTCGCACCATTTACTACTTTCTCCTCTACATCGCTGGACGAGCTGATTTGATGGTTCCTATAATACACTATGCTAATTTTAGACCCTTACCATCCCTCACACTATGGAGACCACACATGAGATGAGTTGCTCCTGTAACATCAACTACAGTTTGAGGATATGAGTCGCAGAATGTTGGAGCTTGAGCTAACACCACAATTGGCAACTTCAAATGCAAAACATTACATAACCGAAAACATGATTTAAGTGTCTACATCACAAGACAGCATATTGTCTGAAAAGTTTATGTAAGACACCACGTCCTCCACCCTATATATTGCCAGCATACTTTGATCCGCCACATACATCAAGGTTCCTTTTGTGCTCTTGACCGTTGCTATTACACCGTTCCCAGGATTCTGATACTCATTTCTTTACTATTGAGCAGCAGAGCAGATAATTGCTTCGATGTATATACAAGCTCGAGGAGGATTTCACCCAGGATAACAATTTACTTTTCTTTCCTCCTCCACCTCAGTCGCCAGTATAGTTGGCTTCTGGATTATGCGGATCGCATTACATTTGGGTAGGACATCTATGATAAGCCGAGATTGTGGAGACTTTTGAAGACCACGTCTGACTACGTAATTTTGATATGCTGATATACTTGTTGGGCAAGGGTAGGGTGACCCTGTGTCCCTTTTGATATGATACACTTTGTAAGACAATGCAATTGCGGTCGGAGAATAATGAGAGCCAATCATCATTAAACATGCGACAACACTTTGTGGCCAATAACCAATGAAAACTCAGTCGCTAGGTCTTCGCTAAGCACGTTATTGATCTATGTGTGTGTGCTATAATTATAATACTACGTGCTTACTTGGTATGCTCTCATTAAACATAATTACCAAATTACTTGGTCATACTATGATTATACTATTGCTTGATTGGTTGGTATGATAACCTAATATGTGTATGTGCACATGATCTTTAAACAACTATATGCACTCCCCGAACGAATAAGACCTGACCTAACCAATCTTTTCCTCAGAAGATGTCGATACAAGGGAACGTCGATACCAACAACCCTCCGCCCACATCGACGGCATGACTACAAGAACGCATCTCGCAAGCTATCGCACAACTCGAGGCCCTTCGCTCCGAACATGGCGGAGGTACCTCAGGAAATAACCCACCCAGCGGCTGCACTTACGAGCAGTTCTTGAACCACAAACCTCGAAAATTCGACGGCACTGGGGGTGCCTTAGCTTTTGTGCGTTGGGTGGAGAAGACGAATTCTGTCTTATAGTTGAGCAAATGTGCCCCAGAACATCAGGTCACGTACGTAGCTGGACTATTTGTAGATGGGGCTCTGTCATGGTGGAACCTTCAGGTTCAAACAATGGGCGAGACTGCTGCGAATGCTTTGACGTGGGACGAGCTGAAGGAACTGATGCGTAAAAGATATTGCTCTAGGGCAGAAGTACAGAAGTCGGAGACTGAATTGTGGAACTTGAAAATGGAAGGTCCAAAGATAGCCGACTATGTGCAGAGATTTGGCAAATTATCACAAGTTGCTTCGCGTTTGGTGGAACCAGAATCTAGGAAGATCGAACGTTTCATCGGGGGACTGGCACCTCAGATTCTAAGCCTGGTAACAACATCTAAACCTTCAACGATCACCGAGGCTATCAACATAAGCGTGGCGCTCACGGAAGAAGCAGTTAGACGAGGAGAATTTTCCACTGCGGAGGAGAAAAAGGAGACTCCTGTAGAGTCATCTGGAGATAACAAGAGAAAACTCGTAAATTTCAAGAAAGTTACTCGGGCAAGTAACGAGAAGAAGACCAAGAAAGGAAAAGACTACATGGGTATCCTACCTAAATGCGACAATTGTCTACGTTATCACGTCGGGCGATGTAAATATGGAAAATGTGATAACTGTGGTAAGAGGGGACATCCCAAGGAAACTTGTAGGCAAAGTATTGAACATGGAAATAAAGACCAAGATGATAGCAAGATTCACGGAGGAAACAACGACGACGACAACTATCAAGGAAGGATGAGTGACAAACAAAAACGTGCTCAAGGTTGCCTTAACTGTGGGAGCAAGAAGCATTTCAGTAAATACTGCCCTAAGAAGAATCAGGCATAGGGATAAAAGCTCAGTAGCAGAGCTAGGGGAGCACCCAGGAATCCAAGCGTGGATATCGGTACGTCGCATATTACTCAACGCTATGCATCTGTGCTACTAGATACTGTTGCAAATTTTAGCTTCGCATCTCTAGAGTGAGGGTATACTTGGTTTAGTAGCAAGTAAGTTAGAAATTCCGCACACGATAGTACTAGCTAACGGAAAGCTAGTGGAAGTCAACGAAGTAACGGGAAACGGCAAGATAGAAACCGGAGAGCGTGAGTTTACGCTCGAGCTACTGCCCGTTGAGTTGGGAAGCTTCGACAAGGAAATTGGGATGGATTAGTTGTCAAGCGATCGAGCAAAGATTGATGTTCGCATCCCAATGACGAATGAAGGAAAGATCGTGACTCACAAAGCAGGATACGCCTCTCCAGATCACGAATTTCTTGAGGGCATGAAAGTTGTTGCGGAAAGGATGTGTTGTTTTCTGGCTCATGTCGGGGACAAGGGAGCCGAAGAACTAAAACTCAAAGATACCCCCGTGATCAGAGAATATCCTGAAGTCTTTCCCAAAGACTTGCCAGAATTATCTCCTCAACGGCTAGTCGAATTTCGCATCAGATTGATTCCAGGTGTCGCGCCTGTAGTCAATACCCCTTGACGACTTACACCTTCGGAGATGCAAGGATTGACAGTGAAGCTTCAGAAGTTGATAGAGAAGGAAGATAACAGACCAAAAATTCCCTTTTGAGTAACCCCAGTTCTGCTCATTAAGAAAAAGGATGATGATTTTCAAATGAACATCAAACTACCAGGAGCCGAACGAGCTAGCCAACAAGAGTCGGCGACTCTTGCTAAGAACTGACGACTTACTTATTTGATTAACTACGAGGATCCAACAAGTATTTCCCGACTGATCGATGATCGAGTAGCTGTGAATTCAGGAAGAAAGTATACCGGAAAATTGTGGGACGATAACTTATTTTAAACATACACAAGAATGGCGTTTCCTACACGATGCACAGAACGATTCTACGCCAAATACGAAACTCTGAAAATCTAGGAAACATGTACTTAGGACCATCAGGAACCTAGGTCCAAATTCACAAAGGTTGTTACCTAGGAACCACATCTGTTAACTCAAGCAGATACCATTAACCTGACATATATGCCTGTTCCGTTGACCAAACAGGGAGTACTTGAATTTCTTTCACTTCTAGCGAGTAGATGTTTGCATCTCTACTCCCCTTAATGGTAGTTGCATCACGTCAATTTTTCCACGCTGAGAGCGAACACACATTTGCTTTGATACCTGGTCATTTCTTCATTTTAGCAAATACTCATTATTCCTTTTCTTGGAAACTTACCTGACATACATGCATCATTTGCTACACATGTGGTTTCGTTTCGAACAAATACTTCATTGGAATTTACATATTATTTTGCTAAACCTAATTACCGATTCCTGATTTGAGTGACCTACATTATTGTTATTGTTGGCTCTTTTGTTACCAAGTCAACTCACTTTCTTGAAACCGCTTTCTTTCAAGTTACATTCATGGTTTATTTTTGCTACCATGCCAAGATTCCCTTGTTGATACGTACGTTTATTGTCGGGTTACGCTGAAACTAAGTTCAATTGCTTGAACTTATCCAGTTCACATGTTTGATTTGAGACGCTATGTGATGTATTGAGAGCATCATATTCTAATACTTTGGCAAAGGTTCTTTCGTTTCGAGTCATAGTAAACTTGTTTGGTCTACAACCCCACCAAATCATTTGTTGATTTCGATACCTTACGGCGATACTTTCACGAAATTGGAGCTTGCACTAATTTGGTTACTCACTTCATGCACGGATTTAAATTATTTGCTAATCTGCTCGAAATCCGTCTTGTTTGTTTCAATCAAAGCAGTCTCTACACAGTTGTGTGTTAAGGCAATGGTGCATAAATTCATTACATAGCACGGTGTACCACCTAAACGGTTCTTTCGTTACAAATTAAATACCTTGTAGTATTTATAGTGTTCCACTGTCAAACAGAGATAGTAATACCTTGATGTTCCGAATTCAATTGAAAACTCTATAACATTGTGTAAATCAAAATTTCAGGCTTGTCTCGGTACCTCTTCGTTTTACTTCAAACACGGTGAATTTGTTCGGTCACCACTATACTTGAGTTATGTCACTGCGACACCTTGTGGTGTCATTACAAACTTGTAGCTTGAGCTAAAAAGGGTCAACCGTTTCACACAAAACTGCATATATTTTCGTTTGACTTGTCATTTAAACATTCTGATGCAACTACGAATCAAGACAATGATACATCAGATTCGCTTATATTTCATTCGGTGCACTTTCGCAATTCAAAAATGTCAACACACTAAACCTCACTATTCAATTATTCGAGGGTTGACATGTCATATTACTAGTACGTTTGAGTCGTTGATTTTGAATTCATGTAGCAGATGCTATGGTTTGTAGAAACTCGTCTGCATATTGCGATCGATCATTTGAGGATCTTATCAGTCAAATCTCCCCTTTTGAAGAACCCTGTTAACAGGATACCCTAGACTATACATCAAATACGTCTTGTACATTTGACATCTAATGCTAAAAGCACATACCTTTTAACCCTAGGATTCGGGTTGTTATATATTCTTGGACTCACCAAATGTGAGTAAGGTTTGATTCGGTTTGATGATTATCTACCTCGATATTATTCATATACAGACACATGTGACGAAACCATAAGGGGTTAAGGTAGTACAAATTTCGAGGACGAAATTTTCTTAACGGGGGGAGAATGTGACAACCCTAAAAATTACAGGTATCCGTATAATTAATTTATATTTAATTTTGTGCTTAATGACTGTGCTAATTACAACTGTTGATTTAACTGCTTACTGATTTCTGTTACATACATACACATGCATCACCTTCATACTGTCACTCCATTTATTATATACAAACATTAGTGACAAACTTGATGCACAAAGCACAGTGAGCGGATAACCCAGAAAACATGCTGACAATGCCAGCACCTAGACAGACAATGTTTTGAGGACAGTATGAGCCAGAGATAGAGTACTACACTAGTAGGGAGTGTAGGGAGGTCATGACCATAAAACTGCGTCACTAGGTGATAGTTATAGTGCCCGGAAGTGCCTAAAACATAAGTTAACTGCAAAATTCTGCACTTTTAAATAAAATTCAGCATTTAGATATGCTAGTAATGTGCAAAAACTTGACAAAATGATCCTAGATACTTTCCAAAGTGTTGGGAATTTAATGTGTCACTAAAAGTAATATAAAAGACACTTTAAAGACTAATTTAGCACTTTAACGGAACTACACCCAACCGAACAACCGGACTATACCCGAAACACAAAAATATTGCCAAACACATTGTATTTACTTTTCTGAGCTAGTTAGGGTCCCCGAACACCCTAACACACCTTATATTACATAACACACTAACATCCTAACTAAACACGTTAGAACTTAACTAGATTGTAACCTTATCATTACAACGAACCCCATACCCCCCCCCCCCCCCCCACTTTGACGGTTGTAAGAAGGTGGGACACCCCCACCATTCTTTCCATTATTTTATTAAACTTGTTGTTAGATAATAAGACACATTATATGATGGGTAATGAAGATTAGTGGTTTATAAGATAACACATGAGGAACTTGATCTTCTCACTTCAAACAAGCTTTCTTCTCTTCCTTCTTCCTTGCTTTCGGCCGCCACCCTCCTCCACCATATCACCATCATCAACTTCCTTTCTAGCCAATTTCTATACATACAAAGGTGCAAGAGGTTCAATAAACAAGCTTGGTGCACTCGGAAGCTCAAGGACCACTCTTGTTTTCTTTTATCCACCACTTTTACGCTTTGTTTCTCCCCTAGCCTTGTGCTAGTAGTAAGTGCTCTAAAACATCATCTTGTTCTTGTATTTAGTGGTTAAAAGATGATAGAATGATTAAATGTTGAGAACACTAATGAACATAATCTAAGTCTTGAACATAAAGGGTAAAGAGTGGATAAAGAGAAGATATATGGGTAAATCATGTAGATCTTGTGTTGTTATGATTATTACATGTTGTTTGTTAGTAGAAGCAAGATGGATCATCATCTAGACATACTAGTTCATGTTTAAGAACATAAACTAGTAAGATGTAAAAGTTAGAATATGAAAGATGATGAAACCATCCATACATGAACTTGAAACTTGAATAAATATATTTTTTCTTGAAAAATAAGATTCTAAACTTGCAGATCTAAAGATCTACAAGTGGTTCTTCGGAAGAACCAAGCGAAAAATACTAGTTTTGTTAAAACCCGGATCTTGTGTGAACTAAATACGTTTTTAGTAAGTAAACAAGTGTGTGAACACTTGTGTAACAAGGAAAGATAACAACGAAATATTTTTGTAAAACATGACTAGAAGTTGTTAAACTTCAAATTCTTTAAAAATAAAGTTTTTAAGAAACTAATCTTATTTTTAAAGATAACAAGCCCTACTAAGTGTGTTAGCAATTTACTACATATTTTTACAAACTTTCAAGTTCATGAGTTTATGATTTAGTCTTATTTTTGACAAGATTAGTGATTAAAAATTGTATGCTGTTGATTGTTAAATTGATTGAATGAATTTACAAAAGAAAATGATACGCTAGTAAGCGTGGACACCTCCATTTACAAAGGAAACTCTGGCAAAATTTTTCTAGAATTATAACACTTAGAAATATTTTTCTAACAAATGTTTACAAATATATTTTTAACTTGGATTTCAAATTAAACTTCGCCATGAATTTTTATTCCAAAAATACCAAGTACCGGAGGTGGATTTTCGTAAATAAAACTTGATAAATATATATTTAGAATATATATTTTATACTAAAACGCTTGTGTGATTGATTGTTATTTTGTGAACTAGTTATATTATTGGTAGATGAGATAATATAACTCATGTATTCCATAAAATTACGACTCCAAAATAATACCCAAAACTCTCACGACATAAATACTTAAGTTACACAAGTAATGTTATATTACGAAACACTGGAACGTAACTTACGTAGTATTTCGGAAGGATACTCTTATACGTATAATTTTGGTAGAATATTATTTTGGGAATGAAAGGAGTGAAAATACGATTTGGTAAATTTTAACAAGTATATCATATTTTTGACAACAAGAACATATATTATTTTTGGGAGTTAAAAATATGTTTTCCTAGTATATTTAGAAGATATATAATTTTTGAGAAAAATGTATATTTTCTGGGACGATGCATGATTGAACAAAATAAGTTTGTATATATTGAAGTGAGACTTGAAATATATGGTTTTGGAAATGTATATTGGGAATGTATTAACATATTTTTAGTTGGAACAATACACCGAAATACGACGCCATTACTTGGCAAACTATGCAAATACAAATACGAATCCACAAGTATGAAATACTCCCATCCTTGGGAAGGAAATACGAATAACAACACTTGAGAAATATTATTACAAAAATATTGAAGACACTTTAAAACGTAAGGCACTAATCAATACTAAGACAAGGCACGGCCCGTTCGTCTAATAGACGTTAGACCATTGTAGGTAGTCGTGTTTGCCGCGGAGACTTGGGTTACACATACTGAAGATGCAATACAGTGAGTTCATGTCCCCCTTTTCTCTTTTCTGTTTTCAGTTTTATACTTCGGGGGTGAAATACATGCGACAATTATTATAGACTTTTATATACGTGGTATGGTTAGCTTAAGGAGGGTTTTACTACTTAGATCATGTGAGTGGGTAGGTATTACGTGGGGCCATTAATCCTCGTTGTAGGACCGAGGGGCATTAGTGATAGATCTATTTGGGTGTAGCGAGCCCCACTCCTGAGTCCGCTGAGTGGGCCAGGTGGTGACTAAGTGCCCGATGCACAAATCCGCTAGGTTTGAGTCTTCCTGCATCACTTCACACATATCATTGGCTTTGCAACCCAATGGTGATCTCTTTTTTTCCTTAATTGCTACATACCAGGGATTTTCATACATACAGACATATTACAAATGTTTATACATACTCACTTACGCATGAACTCGTTCAACTTTATGTTGATTTTTCAAGCTACATGTATTTCAAGGAATTAGTAAATGGATCTGGCGGGCGTTGGAGTTTTTAAGCTGCGTTGTGAATAAATGTGTCATCCAAGTCATTAGGTCTTAGGAGACGTATCTTAATCCTGGACGAGATACGTGGTCCTAAACTCGGGTTTGTTTTAAAATCTTTTGTTGAGTCTTTTTGAACTCCTTAAAACATGTTATGGTTTGTAACTTGAAATTGGTATCGACATTTCTGACAATTATGTTGTACTACTTTTAAACTTAAATTGATGGATGTACATCTACTGGTTTTATCATATCTTGTGGTTATGATCGTATGCAATGGTATTAAGAAGTCACACCAATAATCACGCTTCCGCAAAAGTCAGGGTGTGACATCAAGTGTTGAAGCGGTTCCTAGGGTAACAAATACTATGTTAGGGAATCGACACCTAAATCGGAAGATCGGGTAGAATGAGGTCTTGTAAACCAAATGAGTGTTGGAACTCATGTGATAAGGTTTAACAAAGCCTACATTCTAAATCAAAACCTATCCTAAGTGCTTACGACCCATTACGACCCATTAAGGTAGCTTAGGCCACTTTAACGCGTCGTTCGCATAAAAGCGCGTTCGAGACACCTAACTAGTCCTATGACAAGTATTATATGCCTTAACATATCTAATTATGTTATATAATCAGTTTGGATGTCAAAATATTGGTTACATATGCTTAAAATGAAATTATGCGCAAAAGGACATTTTGGTCATTTTCCTAAGGCATATAAACTACCTATCATATAACTAACTAAATGAAGTGACCATAAGGTATAACCTCGGATGGTTATTCCCTATACAACTATGGTCACATTATATGTTTGGTCGGATCCTAATGATCGACCAAACGGGTCGGGTTTGAAAGTCTAAGCGGTTGTTTAGACCACTTATCTTACGACCCTATATAAGCACTAAACCTAAAGTGACGAGTTAAGCATGTTAAAACATGTTTAATGAAGTTAGAAAACAAGTTTGATATTAAAACAAACGGTTTTGATACCAAAGAATAGTTTGGTTGCAAAATACGCATAGACGCGTATTTTGACCGAAACTATGACTCGTCACTACACCTAATCAACGTGGTAATAAGTAGGTATAGTCACAAGGGACTATGACCATCGTGATTACGCTCACGTTGCGAAGTTCAAACGAATTTCGTGTTGCCCAAAGACTGGTCAAAGCAGAAAGTCAAACACTGTTTGACTTTCCCGCTTAAAAACACATAAAAGAATGAAAGAAGCTTACAAAGGGTCCAAGCTAGGAAGTTTGATCCAAGTTTGCTCAGGTATGAAGTGTTTAAACCTCAACTTAGAGCAAAATGAATCAAGTGTGAGTTGAAGTGAATGAAAGCATGGGTATTTATAGATTTTGGAGAACCGTTAGGATCGTTCCTCGCAAAACGTGCGTTGATCTAGACCTTACATGTGGGCACATGGCTTTCAAAACCATGAGAATACTTAAAACCATCAAATTTCAGCCCATAGAGTGCAAAACCTTGGGTTAAAACCATCAAATCCTCAAAAATGGACCAAGTTCAATGTATCTGCCAGAAATTTCAAAAATGGTCCCTGCACTTGTAAAACTTGATTTTTTGGCACTTTTAAACCCCGTTAACCTCATTTCAAGGCTCTAAAATGATGTTAAAGTATAGGGAACTTAAAATATGCTCAAATACATCACGGATGTCGGTTAGTTTGGCCGTACGGTTGCGTTATTCGGGTAATTACGACGGAAGTCGTAACGAACGCAAAAACGATCCAATTAAGCGACGAATGAAATTTTATCATGTCAATCACTAAAATAAAATATTTTAATGATTACATAAATTTTTGGATGTCCGGATATATTCAGAACGTAAGTTATGTGCGAAAATGCAAACTTATGCACTTTTTGACGCTTTTAGTCCCTATTGATAAAACAAGTTTATTTTTGCTCACCAAACACCTCAAAGATTATTTCTAAGCTATGCAAAGGATATTTAGGGCATATTTAACTTATGATCAAGTTCCAGAATGTTCGATACTATGTGAATCAGCAGACTTTCACAGTTTGACGCAAATAGTCCCTGAGTGTGAATAAACTTGTTTTTGACACACCAAAGCTTTCAAAACCTTTTTCTAAGTTATATAAAAGTTATTTAAGGTATGTTAAGCCTTTGTCACTATTCCAGAGTGTTTTTTCACATTAAACTGATTACGTTTACGCATCAGTTCACGTTTGACTTTCCAGAAAGCGATTTAAAGCTTGTAAATGAACTAGAATCAAAATGTGAAATTGTAAAACCAAAATAAATAAAATTTTGAGACCAAAACACATTGTTTCTTGATAAAAGATAGTGTCCTACATCATGTGTGTTTACAGAGCATAAGTGTCACACCCGGATTCGTTCGAGTAAGCACGAGGTCACTATGAATTAAATTGAGCACACCCGAATAGGAGAATAACCTACCTTTCGACTCAACACGTCCGCCACTACATTGGCTCTTCCGGGATTGTAATGTATTTCACAGTCATAATCCTTCACTGTTTCCAACCATCGCCTCTGTGTCATGTTTAATTCCTTCTGATCGAAGAAATACTTCAGACTCTTGTGGTCTGTAAATATAGTGCACTTCACCTCATACAAATAGTGCCTCCATATTTTTAAAGCGAATACCACTGCCGCCAATTTGAGATCGGGCGTAGGGTATTTCTTTTCAAGAACTTTCAATTGTCTAGAGGCGTAAGCTATAACCTTGCCTTGTTGCATTAAGACACACCCGAGTCCCAAACGCGACTCATCCGAATAGACCACCATATCGTCGACATCGTTCGACAAAGTTAATATCGGAGCATGGGTCAGCTTTTCCTTGAGCGTTTGGAAGGCTCTTTCTTGTTCAACGCTCCATACAAACTTTTCATCCTTGCGAGTTAACTTGGTTAATGGGGAAGCGATCTTGGAGAAATCTTGTATGAATCTCCGATAGTATCCCACAAGCCCTAAGAAACTTCTGATTCCTGAAGGATTCATCGGAGCGTTCCAATTTGACACGGTTTATATTTAGGACGGATCAACTAGTACTCCGTCGACACTAATGATGTGCCCTTGGAATTGCACCTCTCGTAACCATAAGGTGCATTTCGAGAACTTTGCATAAATCTTTTCTCGTCTAAGTGCCTTTAACACTTCTTGTAAGTGACAAGCGTGATCTGATTCGCTCCTTGAATACACCAAAATGTCGTTGATGAACACTATCACCGATTTATCTAACATGGGTTTGTAAACCCGGTTCATGAGGTCTATGAATGCCGTGGGTGCATTTGTCAACCCGAAGGACATCACGAGGAACTCATAATGCCCGTACCGTGTATGGAAAGCCGTCTTCGGTACATCTTCTTCTTTGACCTTCAACTGATGATATGTCACACCCTGGCTTTGCGGAAGCGTGGGTTTATTTGGTGTGACTTCTTAATACCATAGCAACAATCATAACAATGCTATATGATAAAAACATGAGATATTCATCCATTAATAAAGTTAGAAAAATCCCATTTTCAACAATCACAAAATAAGTTACAAACCTTAACTTGATTTAATTGAGTTTATAAAGACTTAGCAAAAGACTTTAAACAATACTAGGTTTAGGGGTATGTAACCCGTCCAGGAAGAGGTTACACCTTCTAAACCCTGGATGACTTCTTTATTCAAACGCAGCTTGAAAATATGTGCATACCGTGCCAGATCCGTTAGTTTCCTGAAATACATGTAGTTTGAAAAGTCAACATAAAGTTGAGCGAGTTCATGTGTAGGTGAGTTTGTATAAACCCTTGTAAAAAATGTCAGTATGTATGAAAATCCCTGGTATGTAGCAAATAAGGAAAAAGAGATCGATTAATGTGTAGCTAATACATTAATAAGTGACATGGCCTAGGAAGCACTCAAACCTGTAACGCGGATTTCATACCGGTCCTTCCGGCGGAATGACATAGACACCACATGCAGCCACACGCTGGCCCATGTGTGGGGCTCGCAACACCTGATAGATCTATCACTCATGCCTCTCGGTCCTTATACAAGGATTAATGGTCTTACGATAATAGCCTATCCATTCACGTGATCTAGCAGTAAATTCCTTAGCTAATCATACCGTGTATAAAACGTTTGTAGTAAATGTAACATGTATTTCACCCCCGAAGTATAAAACTGAAAACAGTTAAGAGAAAAGGGGGGGGGGGGCATGAACTCACTGTATTGCGTCTTCGGTACTTGTAACTCGTAACCCAAATCTCCTCAGCAAACACGACTACCTACAATGGTCTAACGTCTATTAGACGGACGGGTCGTGCCTTGTCTTAGTATTTATGTTTTTGAGTTACGTTTCTGGTATTATTCCAAGTTATAATGATTATGTTTGGTTTTGGAATAATTGTTTATACGATATTTATGTATTAAGACTTCTCAGGTATTCGTATTCGTCTCTCCTTCCCAAGGATGGGAGTATCTCGTACTTGTGTATTCGCATTTCTTGTATTGGTATATCTTGCCATGTATCGGCGTTGTATTCCGGTGTGTTATAAAAATACGACAATATATTCCCCAATATATATATTTCCAAGTAATATTATTTTTACCCCAAAAATAATATATCTCTAGTTCGTAAAATAATCACGTAAGCACACAAGCGTCTTATTACGAAATATATATTCTCAATATATATATTTAACAAGTTTTATTTACGAAAATCCACCTCCGACACTTGGTTATTTCGTAATAAAAATCATGGCGAAGTTTGTTTGGAAAACAAGTCAAAAATATATTCACAACACTTGTTGCAAAAATATTTTCCAAGTGTTATATTTCTGGAAAAATTTCGCCGGAGTTTCCTCTGTAACTGGAGGTGGCCACGCTTACTAGCGTATCATTTTCTTTTCAAAATTCAATCAACAATTTACCAATCAGTTCTTAATTAACCAACCCGTCATTCAGACATGCAAAACACTACTTATATCGTTTCAGTTTTATTATACAAAACTGGGCCATTTTCGAGTATTTTAATAAAATAATTATCTTATTCCAAAAATTCCCAAATTTTTATAGAATGTCTTATACGAACCAAAAATTATTGTGCAAAAATATCGGGGTCCAAATCATCACCAATATTTTATAGAAAATCATTTTCCGCACCGAAATCAGATTTATTTTTTTCTGACCATAGTCCACGGAATAATTTATTTAAAATTCATCGTAAGTCCGATTTATGAAATTCTAGTGGGATAATTACAAATACATCGGTGGTCATCTACAGTAAAAATTTCATGATTTAACTATACACGGAATTCGAGTTATGATGGAAAACATAACTCCCATTTACTGCTGTAAAAATGCAACTCTAGCTGCTGTTACAAAACGACACCTTAAAAATAGTAAACGAAGTCCAAAAATTATGATTCCAGTGCCATTAGAACCGTATTTCATAGTACATATATCTAGGCTTCAGAAAATACACTTTTTGTTTAGTTAAGGACCTATTACAGCCAGTTAAAGTCGGCTGAAAGTGCAGATCAGCTTGCTGTTTGAAGGTTAAATGTTACTTAAATGCACCCATACGTTCGCCAACCTTTCTAATATGATTAAAATCAGATCATGAGTCTGTTATAGCAGATTATAGTTCATATATTTCAGATTCAACATGTATTATCATCATTTTAACACTACTTTATCACTAGACTAGTTTATGTTCAAGACTTGTTCATGTTCTTTAATGTTCTTGTGTTTTTGATCTTTAAACATTATTAACCACTTAAATAACAAGTAAAACACAAGGATCTAAGTGCTTACCACTAGTTCAAGACTAGGGAAGTTCAAGTGAAGAAATGTGGTGGTTAATAGCGAATAGAGAAGGTCCTTCCAGATCCGTGAGTACCGAGCTTCCTAAATCACCTTAACACACCTTGAGATACACTTGAAATGGATGGGGCTTGAAACAAAAGAGTGGTGGTGTATGAGGGTTGTTTGGCCGTAGCTTTATGTGGAGAGGGAAAAGAAACTTTGTGGTGATGATGATGAGAAGATAAGTGTTTATTTATAACATAATCTCTAATTTCCATTGGTCAATGTGTCTTCATAAGTACCAACCACATCTTCTCAAATCTAGGCAAGATTATATGGAAGATTTAGAAGATTTAGGACAATCTTGGAGTGAGGTCCCTTAGGGGACGGTTACATAGGGGGAAAGGGGGGTAAATGTAATTTGTTGGATTTCAACTAATTAGTTAAGCACTAGTTAGTTAGTTAGAGATTTAAAATTAGTTACTAGTGTGTTGTGTGTTATAACGGGTGTTAGGGTATTCGGGGACCCTAACTGGCTCAGAAAAAGAAGAACAATGTCATTGACAATATTTTTAGGTTCCGGGTAAAGTCCCGTTGTTCGGTTGGATATTAATCCGTTAAAGTGCTAAATAAGCATTTAAAGTGTCGTTAATATCTGTTTTAGTGACACAATGAATTCCTGACACTTTGGAAAGCGTCTAGTATTATTTTCCCATGTTTTTGCACTTTACTAGTTAACTTAAATGCTGAATTTTGAGATAAGGTGCAGAATTCTGTAATTATCACATGTTTTAGGCACATCCGGTCACTATAACTATCACCTAGTGACGCAGTTCTACAATCCTCACAGTGTAGTAATCTATTCCCGGCTCATAATGGCGTCAGAGACAGTATCTGTCTAGTGCTGGTAATGTCAGCATGTTTACTGGTTATCCGCTTATTGAGTTACTGTGCTTTTGTGCATCAAGTTTGTCACTATAGTTTTGTGTGTAATAGATGGAGTGACATTAATAAAGTATGATGCAAGAACATGTATGTATCAGAAATCAAGAAGCAGTTTATCATAATGGCAAGCAAGCACAGTAATTAAGCATTAATAAAATATTAATTAATTCGTACGGATACCTGGTTTGGTGAGGGTTATCACATGATACCCCAATCTTAGGTCAATTTTAGATAACCAACTCGTGCCTTGTAGTTGGTCAAATAGGTCGTCAATCCTCGGGAGCGGGTATCGATTCTTCACCTGTTTAACTCCCGGTAATCGATGCACATACGCATGCTCCCGTCTTTCTTTTTCACGAACAACACTGGTGCGCCCCACAGAGACACACGCGGCCTTATGAATCTCTTATCTAGCAAGTCTTGTATCTGCGACATTAACTCTTGTAGCTCCGATGGCGCGAGCCGATACGGCGCCTTAGCTACTGGTTTTGCACCCGGAATCAATTCGATTCCGAATTCCACTTCTCATTCTGATGGTATTCCCAGTAGGTCCTCCGGAAATACATCATCATAATCCCGTACCACCGGTACGTCTCCAATCTTCGGCAACTCTTTCTCCGATTCGCATGCGTATACCAAGTATGCTGTACATCCATGTTGCATGAGTTTGTGGGCTTCTAACATCGAGCACACCAAGGGATTACCTCCTTTTTCTCCATAAATAGTAACGTGTTTTCCGCTCGGAGACGTTAGTTTTATCTCCTTACGGAAGCATACGAACTTTGCGTGATGTCGGGACAACCAATCTATTCTGAGGACCACTTGGAATTCTCCCATCGACATCGGGATCAAGTCTATTGAGTATTCTTCATCAGCGATACTCAATTTGCAGTTTTGACATACATCACAAATGATAAAACTCTTGTTATTACCTATTTCAACTTCTAAAGGCATAGGTAACTTCGTTAATTCAAATGAAGGATGTCGAATAAATCCATGTGAAACAAAGGATTTATTCGCACCCGTATCAAACAAAATACGGGAGGGAATCGAGTTTATGGCAAATATACCAGAAACCACACCGGGTTCAATCTTTGCTTCTGTCGAGGTCAGATGAAAAGATCTGGCCTCCAATTTCTGAGTCTCCGTTTGCGTATCTTTCACATCTTTCTTTCTGACCAACTCCGGGCATTCTGATTTCTTATGGCCCGGTTGGAAACATTTGTAGCAAACTGAGACTTTTCCCGGGCATATCGAAGCCGTATGCCCTGTCTTCCCACATATAGGGCAAGGTTTATCTTTAAAACGACATTCACCCTTGTGAGCCTTGCCAAAAATCTTACAACTTGGTGACCCGCCTTTCACATCCGACTTTCTCGAGGATTCCATCATCCTTGCTTTCTTTGTAGGGATTGGATTCACATCTGATGCCCTTCTTTCACCCCGCTCGACTTGTTTCTTTAACTCTGTCTCTCGTTCCCGAGCAGTGTTGATAATCTCGGTGAGAGTCTCGTATTTTGAGGGAGTCATGAACTCCCGATATTCAGCACTCAGCATGTTATAGTAGTAGTATTTTCTGCTCTTTGGTTGTCACCAGCTCGTCACAGAACCTCAATTTATCAAGGAAGAAATCCGTGATCTTGTCTATCATTTCACCCCTTTGCCTTAGTTGGATGAACTCTTCCTTCATCTTATTAATGACAGCTTTAGGACTATGATGTTTAAAGAATGGTGCCTTAAACTCATCCCATGTCATATTCCTCGTCGCTTCAACCCCTTGCTCCTTTTTCAAGTTATCCCACCAGTCTTTCGCTTGTCCCCTCAATTGACCCGTTCCGTAAGCTACAAAGTCGCTCACGTCGCAATGGGTTCTTTCAAACACCCCTTTGATGTCGCTCAACCAACGTTGGCATATAATCGGGTCAACCTCCCCATTGTAAATTGGAGGTTTGCAAGCCATGAATTTGTTGTAAGAACAAGCCTTTTTCTCTACTTGCTTGTCTTTCATTTGGTTGAAGCTTTCCTCCAACCTTTTCATCCATTCATTAACTACCGCGAGTATCATATTTTGGATCTTGTATATGAATCCGGATAAACTGTTTTCTATTGCCTTTCCGACCTCTTCCGCAATTACTTCTTTCATTTGTTCGGTGACTATCGGCACCGTATCTTCATTATTTCCACCAGACATCTTGAATCTGAAATGTTTATATCAATTGTTAAACATTTCATTTCATTATCATTTGCATCATTCAATTGGTTTAGCCAAGTTTATACCTTGCTTAAACCATTCGTGTTTAGTGCACTATCCGGGTTTGAGTGTATTAACACACTCTTTCCATGCACTTAAATTCATATTCTTTTCCTAATGTTTTGTTACTATCTACTCATATAATTAATTCTTACTGGATGTTTAATCAAGCTTCGAACCAAACACACTTTATCAACAACCTTGAGCTCTGATTACCAACTTGTAAGACCCATTCTAATTTAGCATTAACATAACATTAAAGTAGGAATTTTATATCAAATGTCAGTTATCAAAAACTTTTACATCATAAGTTGTTGGTGCATGTTTTGTGACAACAGCTCAATAGTTTGTTTATTAAGTCTTTGGATATTTTGTATTGGGCTTAGCATTATTGGTTAGGGAGTTATTTAGTGTTATGGGCTTGGAGAATGGCCTGGCCCAGACCAAAGCTCATGTGCAAACCTTGTCCTATATAAACAAGGCTTAGCATTAGGGTTTAGGTTAATCTTCTAATCACTCTTGGAGAGAATTCGTGAAAGACAAAGGCTTGGACGAATTAGGATCTTGATTGATTGTAATCGTTTGAAGATAATCAATAAAGATCGGGTTTAAAGTGATTTCTGTTTCTACACTCATTTTCTGTGAAAGCTAATCTAGAGGATTCCGCACTCTAGGTTGGATAGACGATTCTGTTACGATCCGCACGGCTCACGGGACCTATAATTGGTATCAGAGCATTTGGCTCTTGATTTGCTCGGGTTAGAATCATTTTCTGCAGAAAATCGAAGTTTTGGACGTGTTTTGGCGGCTGTTCTAGGGTTCTGCTGGTGATTTCGGACAAACAGAAGGGATTTCAGATATAAATCTTGCATTTTGGATCCATTACTGATTGAAATCAAGTATTTCGGATCAAATTCGGACCAAAAATCAGCCATTTCAGATTAATAGCTTGAATTTCGGATAAAACAGCACCATTTCGGACCAGAATTCAACCATTTCGGATCAAACTGTTGATAAGGAAACTGCTGAGAAGAAGGATGCAGAAGTTTTAAAGGGCTTGAAGGATGTGAATGAACTTACATCAGAGGTGAAGGTATTATCAGAATCTGTAAGTCATACATGTCCTAATTGCACTGAACTACAGGTTAAAGTTAACAGATTATCGGAGCAAAACAAAACTCTGTTAGCCGATTTGGAAAACCGAAAAGAGTTAAATGTTCTTTTGATTAAAAAAGAGTCAAATTCTTTAGAAAAACTCAAATCAAATGAACAAGAAATTAGCAGTTTAACAAGCAAGGTCAATGAACTGTTACAGGTCATTGATTTGGCTCGTGAAACTGTGAAAGAAAAGACTAACGAGCTTTCAGAAAAATGCACAGAATTGGCTGATGCACAAGCCAAAATTGTTGAACTTCAGGGGAAGTTAAACAATTTTGGAAATTCTTCGTTAGTCAGGACTCAAATTCAAAAAGGTTTAAAAAGGAGTAATGATAAAACAGGGGTGGGGTTTACTAAAGCTTCATCTTCTGAAAATCAAGACTACCCTTTTCTACCAACTGAAGATGAGCTAACTGATTTTGTAACCACTGCACAAGTAGTAGTGGATCCGATAGCTGTGGACTTACCAAATAGTCCAGTTTCTTTGAAAGAATCTGTAGGGTCTAACAGTACACCTCATAAAGTGGATGAGGATACTGAAGATAAAAAGGCTAACACATTTAAAAAGGGATCAAACAAAAAGAAAACTTATAAGAAAAGATCCTGTTTTAAATGTCACAACAAAGGGCACGTTGCGAGTTGTTGTCCTTTGAAGAAAGGTAAACAAAAAGTTGATGAGGTTAAGGATGAGAATCAGGTTGGGTCAAGCAATAATGTAAAATCAAGTTGTCAGACAAAGAAACCTGAATCTCAATCAAAACCCTCAACTTCGAAAAGATTTGATAGACCAAGAAGTATTTCTCCACAAGTGAGTCATCACAATGGTAAATCAAATCGTTTTCAAAGTCAAAATAAAAATTTTGGATATCAAAATCGATACTAGACTTCTGGTAATCGAAGTTTTGAAAGAAGAAATGAACATAGGGGTTTCAGTAACTCGAATGTTCAACAACATCCAAATTTTTTCCAAAATTCATGGTATAATGATGGGAGAAGTAGGTATCAAGATAATAATTTCCAAAGGTCAGCAAATCCGGGAGGTTATTGGAACTCTGCAATCAAAGACCTAGTGGAAATTATCAATCTTGTTCAACAATGGGAAAGCAATCCAAGACTCCACTGAGGAGTGATGGATATTGGATGGATGTTCCTGTATTAGATGAATTTGGAAAACCCTAGACTATCAGGGCTTGGGTTCTCAAGACTAACTGAGTTGTTGAGTGTATGCAGGATGACCAAGAAGGACTGTTGATGTGTTCGACAGTGGTTATTCCTGTAAAGCACCTGAGGTGAATAGTAGGTTAACATGGGTAACGAACTATTTACTTCTGTGATCATTTTGATTGTTTTTAAACTTAAAACGTGAAAAACTGTAGTCAGGTTAAAGTGGGAGTTTGTTTGTGTTTAAATTTGTGTTTTTGAAACTTACTCCATAAAAACAAAAATTTAGGGGGAGAAATTCCTCTAAGCTAAAAAGAGTTTAGATAGTGCGTGTGTTTAGGGGGAGTAAGTTATAAAATTTAAAAAATCCAAAAACATTGAAAAATTGGAAAAATGAGTTTTCATGGTGTAAAAAAGAAGAAATGATAGTACATCAGCAAGTTAGACTGTCACACTCGAACTGAATTAAATTGCTTAAGTGTGATAGCAGCTTCATCATATGATGTACCAGTAGGCAAAAGCATGAAATAATCAACTTACCAATGTGATATAAACATAAATGCATTGAGTATGAGTGGGGAACACATCAGTGGTGTATGGTTTAATGACCTTAAATCTTGCGTTGATAGATTGCCAAAATCTGAAGTTTTGGGTCTTTATACTGTTATTTCATCTGGGGATATCAGGGGTGTCCTTCTGCTGCATCCAGATACATGCTGACCTAGACACACCCAGGATATCTTAAAAGAGCTAAAAATGCCAAAACCCTGAAAATGAAGAAGCTTTCATACAGAGTCATTCAAAAAGTGCAAAATGCATAAATCGTACCAAAAATGGTATTTGTCTTAGCCCTCGTTAGATATTTTGGTCTCTCTGCTGTACGGAAGTACTGACCTGTTCACCAATTATCTAAACGTTGAAAAACAAAACGGATGAATTCAGTATACTCACCTACTACGATGAATCTTTGTGCATACCTTGATCGCGGGGGTATATCCTGAAGTGGGACACGCTCGTATTTCAGTATAATAAAATTACCTTAACGTATCATACGGTAATGGTACTTGAAATGTTCATGCATTTTGTTTAAGTGGACGAACATACTGGTAATCGTCTTGAACCGCGTTTCAAGAAAATTATATAAAGAATTATCTAATAGTGTGAAAACAGTTTGATTTTGCTGATATGATCTTCTTGCACATGATTCTCACAAAAAGAAGTATTGTAAATATTTTTGATTTTAGTTTAGTTTGTTTAGTTATTTTGAGAAATATCAAAAAAATACCAAAATTATTTTCTTTTTAAAATATCTCCCATTTTGAACTGACAGGTAGTTGTTTTTGCAAACTAAGATAAAATATGGGTTTATCTTTAAATGTGAAAAAGACTAATGGTTTTTTGAGATACTTGCTTGTGTTGCTAAACAGATTGATGCGGTTATCAAAATGAAGTGCAGGATACAAGTAAAGTGCAGATTGAGAGTGAAGTGAGGATGTGTGAAGATGCATGGTAGGATCCTTCTACTACATTGCAGAAAGAGAGAGAGATATGGAAGAGTTGGAGGTACTTGCTTAACCAAAGATTGCTAGTTCGCTGATCTACAACGAATGAAAGTTTTGGAGATTGGAAGCATCAGCTAAGGGGGAGTTTGTTGATGTCAAAATTTGTGTGTAGCTGACGCTATCCAAAGACCAAAAGATTGCAAGATGTTTGAAGACAAAGTTACACTATGAAGCTATTGTCAAGGGGGAGTTTGTTGGTGCATGTTTTGTGACAACAGCTTAATAGTTTGTTTATTTAGTCTTTGGATATTTTGTATTGGGCTTAGCATTATTGGTTAAGGAGTTATTTAGTGTTATGGGCTTGGAGAATGGCCTGGCCCAGACCAAAGCTCATGTGCAAACCTTGTCCTATATAAACAAGGCTTGGCATAAGGGTTTAGGTCAGCTAGTTAGAGACACATTGAGGGGAATTAAGAGAGAGTTGGAGAAATCTACAGAGAGTGGCTGAGAGATTTCTTGTGGGTCTTGAATTGATTGTAAACTTCATGTTGGATAATCAATAGAAGACCGGATTGAAAGTGTATCATGTTCGTGATTCTGTTTTTACTCGTTTTCTGTGAAATCTGATCTAGGGGATTCCGCACTCTAGGTTAGATCGACGATTCTGTTAGGATCCGCACGGATTCAGGGACCTACATAAGTAACTAACATGTTTAAAACATTCAGAAACCATGTTTTAAGTGTTTACATAGTTCACTTTTAACGAAAACAAAATAAGATCAACGCGGAAGCTTCATTTGGACGTGTGTTCGGTTCTTGCTCATCGCTTGATCTTCATCCGGAGGCTTACCATGTTCACGTATAATTTAAACCGACATTAACATTAGCTATGAAGGTCTTAAAACACTTATAAACAAGTTCTATCAACAAAACAGCAAAATATAAAATTTTTGGCAACTTTTAGGCCTCTCGCGTGCTGCGAGAGGCTTGGATTATTCATTCGTGGGCCGCGACTATGGTCGCGTGGCGCGACTATGAGACCAGGTTATGGTCGCGTATCGCGACAACCCATTTTCAGCAGAAGGTTTCCTTCTTTCAGCTGCATATTTGCCCAGCTATGTTTCATCCAAAATTCCAACTTAAAAGTTTCATAACTTTAAATCTATTTATCCGAATTACGTGATTGTTTCAATGTGATCGTAATACAATTACCGATCCGTTTATCATCTCGATTTGCATCAAAAGCTGATTTATAAGCAAATGGATTATAAATCCTTTATGCCATTATTTGACCCATTCCATTTTAACAACATACTATATGTTTATTAACGATGATTATTTCTTGTCATTTTTACCCATTCCTGGGCTTGTCAAACATTTGCGTTTTCGCTCCCATTACATGGTTTGCGTACGCATTTACATCATGCTTGTTATTTACAACTCAAGCATGCACATTTAATCAATATTCGACAAAATCATATTTCTATGTTTTGACCCAATTCCAAGGGTTCACTAAATCAAACTTTGGCGTGTCCGTTTCTCGGCTTACGGATTCATTCTACCGATTTATTGTGTTACCTTAGGGGCACTTCAAATCACTATCGTTTTAAACATCTATTTGACCCATTTGGTTGTCGAGTGAAATCCATCACTTTAATGACGTACCAAACATGTTATAATCATCTATTTTGACCCGTTTGGTTGTCGAGTGAGTTCCTTCACTTTAATGACATACCAAACTCATACTTTTCGTTGTAACAACATTAACATAACTAGGACTAATGTACACTCATAATGTAACATTAACATAACTAGGACTAATGTACACTCATAATGTAACATTAACATAACTAGGACTAATGTACACTCATACTGTAACGAAACTACAAGTTACGTACCTTTCAAAGCTTATCCTTCTAGCGTGCGTCCGCTCTGACTTGTCCGCTTGAAGATTCAAACACCTTGCCTATAGAGTTCAACCAACAACGTGTTTAGAACTCATATCATTTCATATTACACGTAATTCGCCATGTTATTCAATTACACGTTTCTTTTGAAATGTCAACATATTAGAATTCGTTTAGGCTTTTTAACAAACACCTTGTGGACATGATTATTTTACAAATATAATCATGTTCATGATTAGTTATTTAACCATGTTTAAACATCATTTCAAGCTCATATGTCTAGTATGCATAAACAACACCTAGACTTGCTTCATAATAATCAAGTAACACCAATTCATGACTATAATTCTAGTGTTCATCATTTCTTTACAAAACCCATTTAGCATCTATGTGGGTGATTATCAATTTCATAGTTTTCATCACTATATCAACAAACTTTTAACAAGGGTTTGCTGCTAGACATGGTTTCAACATAACAACACTTATAGATTCAACATTCAAGTATGAATTTCAATTATGAGTGTTTATCAAAATTTCAAGATAACACCAAATGATGAAATTGGACATACCTTGTGATCCCCTAAGCTTGGTGATCACAATTTTAGTTAAAACCCCAAATCTTTATGTTTGCTTCCTCTAGAATTTGCTCAATTTTAAGTGTTTAGGGTTTTTGGCTAGAGCTCCTTTTTGGCTATGTTGTATTCGACCCCCCCCCCCCACACACACACACTAGTGTCTATGTTTTGTTTATTTTTAGTTTTAATTAAAACTTTATTCCAATTGCCCATTTTTAGTCCCTCAACTTTTAAAGGTTTATAGTTGAGCCAATTTACTTCAAGTTTCTTTATTGTTTGAAAATTATCATTAACTAGGTTAGTAAATCCTAGTTACATTATTCTTCGGTTAAACCAACGTATATACCATATGTAAATAAATATAAATTCTAATATTTTCGGGGTGTTACAGTTGTACTTCAACATCATCCTATATATAATACTTGTATGGGTTACCTCTTTGATTAAAAAAAAAAGTTTAAACGAGCCTCTAGATTACGAGATTACACATGTATTTGAAAAGGCCATAAAACAGAAAATAACTTGGATAAGGTTGATGTAAGTTATCTTTCATTCAAGATGTTTATTAATATATTTTAATTAATTACTTGTTAATTCAATTAATTATTTAGTGTCGTATCTATAATACTATATAATACATTTCCAATGGACACAAAAGTAATTTAACACCTATTTTTTAAGATGGCAGACTAAAAGTTTTAAATAAAACCTATATTTTTACATTTTTCTTCCCATTTTATCCTCCTCTCCTTACATCCCCGAATATTATCATCAGTTTCTTCACCTGAATCGTTCTCTTTCAATCTAGCTTTATGATTGAATCTCTACAGCCACAAACGAATTCAGTTCTTTCGTATTTCCTCCATCAATTGTTACTGGTCATTCATACCTGATTCAATACACCAATTTAATTCCCAGATACGTTTCATAACAGCAATTATTTAACATCGAACCCATCATGGAACTGGGTATTCATTTGCAGTTTGATGATTTGGCTACACTCAGGTGTCCTCAGAGTTTCCTCGCCGTCACCAGAATCCACCTTTTTGATAAACCGGCCATGGAAACCAGCCGCAAACGTTTGCACCTGCATCTCCGTCTTATCAGGTTTGAAGCTTAGGCGACGTCAATGGTAATTTTGTTTCAAATATCAGTGTGCAATGGTGATTATTAGGTTCAAGAGGTCATTTCAGTTAGGTATTAGGGCTCAGAATCATTTATCTATCGGTGATTTTGTGAAGGTTTAAGAGGTAATTTAATTAGGTTTTTTTAATTGATCAATATTCAGACTTCTTAAATTTATTTAGGGTTTAATATTCAAAACGAAATTTCACTTTGGTGATTGACAATGGTTCGTGTTAGGTTTTTCGGATGAAAAAAAATTGGTGTTATTCGAGGAGCTGCTTGGAGATGGATCAAAGCCTGGTCAACCCACACAAGTAAATCAGGTTCGTGTACAAGAGGCATATCCTAACCCGACAACTTGATTACTTAATCATTTACTCATGTATTTCGTATATATAGTTGTTGATCAATCGCGTATCACATGTGGGTGAATTGTGTTATTAATCTGTTACAATTAGATAATTTGGAGAGTGTTTGAGATTGCTTATTTCCTTGTTATAATCTGACAATGGGTGGATGATGTTACCTGCTTGACCTTGAAAATTTTATCTCAAAGTTAATATAATTGCTCATATAAGATGGCATTTTATATCTTAAACAGTGAAACCTTTTTGAAGTATGGCTTTTGCTACAATGAGAAGGATATCCTATATTCAGGTTTTTATCTTCTTTTTGCACATTATGTTGGTAGAATGTGAAGGCATTCCAATCTTTTAAATTTTTTAAATGTAAAAACATCTTATATATCGCCATTGTATTTCAGGTATCACTGGTACGCCACTACAAGCAAATTATATTCATGGGGACGATATACTACCAGACACTAAAGCACATGGTAATTGACAAAATCATTTATTACTTTTTTCTCTAATGTAGTGGGATTATTCAGAAAGATCAAATGTAACAAATCTATATACAAAGAAGTTCATTCTAGAGATTTGACAAATCTATATATAAAGAAGTTAGTTCTGGAGATTTTATATTGTTCCATAATCAATTGCATCATATATTATAGCTTTGTTATCACCACTTACAAATGAGTAATTGAGCTTTCTATGAATATAAGGTCAGAATGGGTTTGGGTCAGAGTGGGTTCAAATTTGTTCGGGTCAAAACGGGTTACAACCAAAATAAGTTTGGGTCGAGATGGATTCTAGCAAAAATAGGTACGGGTCAAAACAGCTCCTCGGGTTGGTTTACAAGTCCGGGTTTGATTCGGATATGTATATTCAGAATGCGTTGATTCATTTTTACTCGGGTTGTGACCATATGGGGTATGCCTATTTTGTGGAAGTCTCAAACTGCCCATTTTGTGATTACAGCGATGAAACAGTGAGTCACTTGTTTTGCTCATGTATGATTGCTTCGACAATTTGGCTGCACATTAGTAGATGGTGTAAAATAGCTCTATTTGTCGTAAGCTCGGTTAGAGATATCCTAGAGTTGCAGAATCTTGTGGGCTTGACATGATTGGTTAAGAACGTCTTTCATGGAATTTTGATCGTCGGATGTTGGCTAGAAACAGTCTCTGATTCGAGAACAAAGAAGTGCAGGTGGAAGAAATTATTAGAGAAATTAAATCGTTGGGTTATGGATTTCACTACCTTCCTCTTGAACTACTAATCAGACACATGCTTATGGATTTCAAAAAGATTGTTAATGGAGAAAGCGAAATAGGGGCGATTTTACACCATCTTGATAGTGTTGATATCAAACACCACATCATTCATGTTCCTTTCAGCCTCCGTGAATTTCACCTCATCCATATATTTTAACAGAAAACGAGCAACGCGTGGGTCCCTACTCACCACCCTAAGTGATATGTTTCAAACCGAACCGCCTGGTACATAGCCCTAAACTCACCAACCTAAGTGATATGTTTCCCACCGTATCACGCGGGTAAGTTTATATACTTTCTTGTTAATGTGTGATTGAAAAATTTGGTATTCTTAGTGTCTCTTGTGGACAAAATTTTAAGCATTTTCCCGAACCTATATGATCTTTTGTTTTGGGAAGCGCGAAGTGATTTTATATATACACACAATATATATATGATTTTTAACGTTTTTAGGTTTGAATTATGTTCTCGGCCATATTGTCGACACTACTGCAACGCGCGGGTTCCCCACTATACAACCTAACGAATGGGAGTGCGGTTATTGTTTCATGATGGCCATGTATGATTTTGTGATTTGCAACAGAGAACACATGGTAAGTGTATTTATACACTCAAACTTATATACGTTTAACTACAATGTATATTAAACTGTAATCTAACTTTTATCTATCTTTATGTTTTAGCTGGTAAATAAAAGTAGAATGGTGTCAAAGTGAAATTAGTGAATTTGTAGAGCGTACTTTAAAGGTGTTCATATCATCTTTTCATCATGGCGAGAAGGATGAATGAAGGTAAGTATATTAGTATGCTACTCTTTTTTAAGTACCTTTTTTATTCATTTTTTATAAATATTTGTTTAGAACACTTGAGTGAGCCTCGGAACAGTCTTTTTTTTTTCTATATATGGAGAGTCAATTACACAGATGGTTAATATACTTTGACCCGTTCCTTTGTTTTGACCACAAGGCCTAGGTGCGCCTAAAAGCATTTGACAAAATAGATATCTTATATTATTAGGGGTTCCTAGGAGTACTAAAGGGATTTGTGTTGATGTTGACCCTAGTTGGTATGACTTATGTTATATTTTCGGGTTTGCATTTTTATGTCTTCATGATTCCAACCAAGGGATCATGGTTTATCTTAATCTTTAATGGTTGTTAATAGCCAATTTTCTGCGTTTTGATCCGTGTCAAAGGAATTCTAGCTAGCTGGTGGTCGAGGGGGCTTGTGGTTATCTTGGATGATAAAAGAATGTCGAAGTAACTCAAAGGAGGTTTTTAGATGCTAGTTTCTGTTTGTGTTAAACTGAATATGCTTGGATCTTTTTTTACTATGTTAAAATGAATAATTTAGACAATGGGTCAAAATGGATGATTCAGCTATTTTAACTATATTAATTTATATGGTTCATTTTATTATGTTGTTTTTATTTGTTTTATGTGTTTATAGGATTCTAATTAAGATAAAATTGAATCTAATCAATTATTCGTGAATTAAACTGATGGTAAAATAAAATAAATTGGTGAATTAACTTAATGATAAAATAGAATAAAATAAAATTCTGAATTAAATTGATGATAAATAAAGTAAATCGGTGAAATATTAAATTCTTTAACGGTCTTATTTGACTGATTTAAACCATCTTATTTGCCCAATATTTGCATAAAAGACGAAACCAAATGAAGTGATTTTAAGACGGTTATATGGAAGTGTAGTTTTTGGTATCAATTAATAAAATACGACCATTTATCAAAAACTACGGTATTTTTAAAGATGGTTTCTTAAGCGACTTATTTGATTAAAAAACCGTCCTATTAGCTGCCCTTTTTGTACTAGTGCTAGGTTTACGTTAGAATTAGTAGACAGTTTGCGAGGTCATGTCGAGGCCATTGGTAATAGTTGTGCATTAGTAGACAGTTTGCGAGGTCATGTCGAGGCCATTGGTAATAGTTGTGCGTATAAGACTACCCACGCCCACGTCCTACAAATCCGTACGTCAGCAGTTTTATTTAAATAAGGGGTGAAATGGACAACCTTGGCGCTTCAACAACCCAAGGTTGCACTAGGTTGCCATGACACATGTCAATCTAGGAATGGTTAATATTTTAATTTCTTTTTCATAAGAATTAATATCTTTTATTATAGCAACTTTAGTATTTAATAAAAAAAACTAATGCACAGTCTTGTTTAGTTTTTTTTATTGATATTCCGATATAAACACTGTCATCGCTAACAGGTTCAAAGGAAAGAGGAATATCTTGGCCGTAACAAATTTTTTTCAAAGTCTAATTGAGAGCCTAGAAAACTGAACATGAAGGTTTACCTTATAAGGACGACTAGGATCCTTGGATCGCCAGCGAGGAAGAAGAAAAAACGATTGGTTTTGCAATGGAAAGTGTGTGAAAAGAATATGAGATTATTGGTGGTGGATTGTAGGTTATAAAGGGATTTTAATTTCAAATCCCCAAAAAGTTAGGGAGAAAATCAAGGGTTGGATGGTAAATGCGTAGCTTAACTGTGCCATAGCCTCATGATGATCTCATGCTGTAATTATCCCATCAATATAATCACCATCAAATAAGCCGCCTACTACATCTCACACAATTTAAAAGGGCTCAAGCGGAAGCGAGAAACGGGAAGCTAAAAACCCTAAAATCCACAAAAATGTTGGTGCATATTTCGTACGTCTGCCACTGTGCTAATAGGGCTGTTCATAAAGCTCACGACTCGTAGCTTGGCTCGTAGCTCGCTCGAAAGAAGCTCGAGAAAAACTAGCTAAAAAAGCTCAATTTAAGATGACGTGAACCAATCTGGCTCATTTTTATAACCAAGCCCAGCTCAAGCTAAGTGTCACACCCCAAATTTCCACGTGTTACCGGTGGGCCCGGTAGGGGAGTATCGTGACGTGGTTGGCAACATAATAGTCAAACAACACAATATTTAAATGCACAGCGGAAGCAAAGTATAGATTTAATTCAACCAAACGATATTGTAATATTAAGTATCACAAATAGTCGAATATAAATCCACAGGTAGATCAAATAAAAAGGAAACAAATGTTCAACAGTTTATGACATCCAAGCTGGCGAGACTTAATGTGGATGCTAGGAGACAAGCCAGCCTATTTCGCGTAGTACCAGCACTTAACCTTTTTAAGAAAAATACGTCAGTTTACACTGGTAAATACAATCAACCGACTCATTTTGAAAAGAGTTTAAGAAAATGCATTTAAGGCACAAGGCACAAATAATATTTTATAACTTGGGATAATTATGTAAATATATAAACTTGTAAACGAATTACATGTTTCTTATGCGTTCAGTAGCCCGATCCGTAGACCAGGTTAAAGATCAATGGACACACCACTTTATATAATGAGACACTGACAGGTGTACGCCTACACCTGAGTGCTAAGGTCGTGGCCATTTCGTAAAATGATGCCAGGGATATCCGGGACATGGTCATTAACCCCCCAAAGGCTTTAAGCAAACAAAACATTTCAAAATAGAGCATATCAATGATTTAACCTCTATTCGATTAAAGATTCAATGCTGGACCAAGCGGTATTCTATATACCGTACCCCAAGCCCGTATAGGGAAAATAAGTTAAAAGTATTTACCTGAGTAAGTATAGTTCAAAATCAGCGAGTGCAAGTATCTTTTACTGGTTCTCCTAATCTGGAATGAAGGTTTATAATAACCTATTAGAATCCTAACGGGTCTTTAGTTAAGCTTACGCTTAGACCGGTTAGTTTTAAAGATACGGTTCGTACGCACGATTAAGCGAAGACCGGATAGAATGTGATTTAGTCCCGACAAGTTTGAAGACTTGCTTAATATGGGTATATGATACACATTCTGGATTTTGAGATAAAACCGATGAGGTTTGACCAGTTTCGGCTAATTTATGTAAACTAGTTACATAAACCGAACCGAACGCGCATGAAGCGTAACGGGTATCCGTAAGAGTCCTAAACAGGTTTCCTAAGTTAACATGCCTTAAATAAGTTGTGATATCAGTAGGATATCACCCATGATGCCCAAAACGAGTTTAATCTCTTAATAAGCCCCGTAGGGGTATTTTGGTCATTTTAAAGATTATCAAAGGGTTTAATTAGACACCTGTGATCCGGGCCTGAGTTGTTCAGTAAAATAGCTTATTTTAACAGGTTATAACCTTTGGTAATAAGTCTTATATACTAAAATAGTTTTAAACCCAAACTATGCGTTAAATACGCGTATAAAGTCGTTTTAAGCGATGTACGGGTTAAAATACGATTCTGAGTTTTCTGAACAAATAAACAGGCTCAAAATACTCCATTTATTATTTAAAATCAGTAGCAATTGGATTGGCGTTAAAAGGATTTGTAAAACTCATTTTATGGCCGAAAAGGGTATTTTTGGTATTAACCGAATCGGGGCGATAAACCTAGCTTATGATCAGTTTAAAAATAATTAAAAATCTTCAAAAATCCCAAAATATTATATCACATCAGTGGGTATAAGGTTTGGTGTCCAAAATTGGGTTTAGATAGGCTTTACGCTAATGACGCCGTTTAATTACTTAAAAGCATTCAAATTACGTCATTAAGCATAACTCCTTATCTAGACTTCCAACTGATGTGAAATTTTAGGTACAAGTCTAAAAATCAGTAACTAAGAGTATGGCACTTTCACATTTCCAAAAATCTCGTTTTATGGTTATAAGGGCATTACGGTCAATATTTAGGCGTTTAACGGAAACATCGGACGATTAGGGATTCGAGTGGTATAAACGCAGAGGCTTATACACACATGCAACTAGGTCCTAATGGAACTTTAAGGCATGTCTAAATCTATATAAATCAGGTCAGAACTAAGGTCAAAGCAAAAGTCAAACTTTTGCGTCTCTCGGTTCCGAATCGGTTCAAAACATAAAGTTGTCGAATCAAACAAGTTTAGACAAGTTATTATACTTATTTTCAAGTTGTATGACTAATAAAACAGGTTACACGCCTTCCGTATCGTTAAATATGCGATTAATGTTTCTGTTGACTTTTTCGGACAACCTTTGACTCGTCAAACGACCTAGTTAGGATTCGAATCAGTTAGTGCCCTTTTAGGGGTTTATTAACCATATAAATACCAACTTATAACAACTTTCGATTCGACAAATCTCTGGACCGATTGTGATTTATCACAAAGTCAAACTGTAGTTACGACGGTTTGATTTCTAGGCTTTTAACTAAGGAAAACTGAATTTATAAAGGTCAAGGTTACTTACACTTGATTAATAGGTGATTAGGAAGTGTTGTATCAGCTCCTTATGCTTCAGAATGTCCAGAAATGAAATATGGTGCTTGTTGCAACTTTGTGACATTATATAAGAACTTGGATCCTTATCAAATAAGTCTAGGGATGTTGTTAGATGTCCAACATGTGTCCCTAAGGCTACAAACCACCTTAGACAAGCCCATAGATTCGATAACTAGTATTTAAAGTCGGTTACACAGCAACAGGCAGCTGTCTGTCGAATTTTCGCATCTGGGCACTGGCTTACGGACCGTAAGGTCATTTATGTTTGCGGTCCGTAAGCTAGTTGTCAGGCTCATTTTCATTGCAATTTGGTCCCTGGTCCTCCGAAAGGTCGCTTTCTGATGTTTTCTTGCATTAAGAGACTTGAAGATTAACATATAGGGGCTTTAAAACTTATACCCACTTTATGAAGCCCTCGGCCACTTCGGATTTACCCGAAAAACCCTAAATTTCAACGTTGACACTTATAACCCTCGTACACGAATTTTATCACAACTTTCTCATACGATAACGAAACTTGGTGAAATTTTTATCACACATTCTAGTGAGCATAATTAATCGTTACAAAGCTTCGGGTTGGTCAAAAGGTCACTCAGAGGTATAAGTTAAACATGTTGGCACATTTAACCCCTGTAGTTTGTAATCTCTCACTTTCTTTCACAATTCGCTTCGTATGATCCATGATCCATTCGTTTAAGGTTATAAACATCATGTAAGGTTATTGCAAAGTATATTTATTCATTGTTGACACTTTGAACCCTTATATTTACACAGTTTCACTGTTTGTCAACTTTAGTCCTTCATGAACATTCTTTCACACGTTCAAACCTATGACACGTGTCAACACATTATAGGACGTAAATTTTCGAGGTGTTACATCCTCACCCCCTTAAAAGAAATCTCGACCCGAGATTTACTGAAACAAGTAAGGGTACTTTTCTTTCATCGTGGATTCAACCTCCCACGTGAATTCGGGACCTCTTCGGGCATCCCATTTGACCTTTACAAAAGGTATATGCTTCCTTCGAAGCTTCCTCACCTGTCGATCTTCGATCGACAAAGGTTTTTCCACAAATTTCAAGCTTTCATCGATATGCACATCTGTATAGGGTATAACCACTGATTCATCAGCGAAACACTTCTTCAGATTGCAGATGTGGAACACATTGTGTATACTACTGAGCTCTTCAGGTAAGTTTAACTTGTAGGCAACTGACCCGACACGTTCGATAACCTCGAAAGGTCCTATGTATCTCGGGCTTAGCTTACCTTTCTTACCAAATCGCATCACTCCCTTCCAGGGTGACACTTTAAGTAGGACTTTTTCACCTACTTCGAAGTGAAAATCCTTACGATTTGGATCAGCGTAAATCTTCTGCCTATTCCGGGCAGCTTGTAGATTGTTACGAATCTGGACAATCTTGTCCGTCGTTTCGAACACGATCTCTGGTCCTGATAACTGGACTTCTCCAACTTCCGCCCAACAAACAGGCGATCTACACTTTCTACCGTATAATGCCTCAAAAGGCGCAGCCTTTATGCTGGTATGGTAGCTATTGTTGTAGGAGAATTCGATCAATGGCAGGTTCTTATCCCAGCTACCTCCCAAATTGATCGCACATGCACGAAGCATGTCTTCCAACGTTTGAATAGTACGCTCACTCTGACCGTCTGTCTGTGGATGGTAAGCCGTACTAAAATTCAAACGTGTGCCCAAAGATTGTTGGAAACTCTTCCAAAAATGAGACGTATACCTAGTATCCCGGTCAGAGATAATAGCTACAGGTATGCCGTGTAGGGCTACAATCTTATCAACGTATAACTGGGCTAACATGTCGGAGCTGTAAGTCTCCTTGATGGGTAGAAAATGAGCTGACTTAGTCAGTCTGTCAACGATAACCCATATTGTATCATTGCCTTTCCTTGTCTTGGGTAACTTGGTAATAAAATCCATAGTTACCATTTCCCACTTCCAAGTAGGAAGTTCAGGCTGTTGTAGCAAACCTGATGGTTTTTGATGTTCTGCCTTGACTTGCGCACACGTCAAGCATTTAGCTACATAGGTAGCTACAGACTTCTTCAAGCCTATCCACCAATAATTTGCCCTTAGATCCTGGTACATTTTATCAGCTCCAGGATCAACGGAATATTTAGAGCTGTGGGCTTCCTGGAGGATAACATCTCGGAGTCCTCCATAAATTGGAACCCATATCCGTCCATTCAATCTAAGAATTCCATCCTTACTAAGAGATAACTGCTCCTCAGTTACTCCTAGCTTTTCATTAGGATAGTTAGCTTCCAACACAGCTTCTTTCTGTGCAGCTAACAACCTTTCTATCAAATTGTTCTTGATTTCCATGCGCTTGGCATTAATTCGGATGGGTTTCACTTTCTCCTTCCAACTCAAGGCATCGGCGACTACATTCGCCTTGCCGGGATGGTATCTTATTTCACAATCGTAACCATTCAGAGTTTCTATCCAACGGCGTTGCCTCATGTTCAAGTCCTTCTGGTTGAACAGATGTTGAAGGCTTTTGTGATCAGAATAGATCACACATTTTATTCCATATAAGTAGTGCCTCCACAGTTTTAGTGCGAATACAACGGCACCCAACTCCAAGTCGTGGGTGGTGTAATTCTTTTCGTGCACCTTTAACTGGCGTGAAGCATAGGCAATGACTTTGCCTTTCTGCATAAGCACACATCCCATCCCGGTGTGTGATGCATCACAATAAACTACAAACTCCTCTATTCCATCAGGCAATGTCAATACTGGAGCATTGCTCAACTTCTGTTTCAGAATATCGAAGGATTCCTGCTGCTTAGGACCCCAGTCAAACTTAATCTTCTTACGTGTCAGCGAAGTCAGGGGTGCAGCAATCCTTGAGAAGTTTTCAATGAATCGCCTATAGTATCCTGCCAAACCTAGGAAGCTACGAATTTCAGTAGGCGTCTTTGGCTCATGCCAATTCATGACAGCTTCAACTTTAGCAGGATCTACTTGGATACCATGCTCACTAACAACATGCCCAAGAAATTGGACTGCTCGAAGCCAGAATTCACACTTCGAGAACTTAGCATAGAGCTTTTCTTTATGAAGTAGTTCCAAAATGCAGTGAAGATGCTTTTCATGGTCAGCTTGGTTCTTTGAGTAGATGAGAATGTCGTCGATGAAGACGATGACGAATTTATCTAGGTGCGGCTTGCAAACGCGATTCATGAGATCCATGAATGCGGCCGGTGCATTAGTGAGCCCGAAAGGCATCACCAGGAACTCGTAATGACCATAACGAGTCCTGAATGCAATTTTGTGCACATCTTCATCTCTAACCTTCAATTGATGGTAGCCTGACCTCAAGTCAATCTTCGAGAAGAAATTTGCCCCTTGAATTTGATCGAACAGATCGTCGATTCTGGGCAAAGGATACCTATTCTTGATAGTAACCTTATTAAGCTCACGGTAGTTGATGCACAGACGCATCGATCCATCCTTCTTCTTAACAAATAAAACTGGTGCTCCCCAAGGAGACGAACTAGGTTTGATGAAACCTTTGGCTAGCAAATCATCTAGCTGTGTTCTCAATTCCTTCATCTCTGTTGGTGCCAACCTATAAGGCGCCCTTGCAACTGGTGCTGATCCAGGAATAATGTCAATCCTGAATTCCACTTGCCTATCTGGTGGCAAACCAGGTAGTTCTTCAGGAAAATACTTCGGGGTATTCAGAAATGACTGGGATATCTCCAATCTTGGGTTTCGGCTCATCGATAATCACCTGTGCCATGTAGATGACACGACCCTTCTTCAAACACTTTGAGTCTTTGAGTATAGACATTTTCTCGGGCAGCCCATACTGGGTATCTCCCTGGATAGTAAGTGATTCACCAGACGAAGTCTTGATCCTCACTTGCTTCTTATTGCAAATAATCTGGGCCTGGTTATGTGATAACCAGTCCATACCCAAAACTATGTCGAAACCGGCTAGTTTTAAAGGAAGTAGGGACAAAGGAAAAGAGTGGTTCCTAATGGATATGAAACATCCATCTAATAAGGTTGAAGCGGTTTCTAAAGTGCCATCTGCTAGTTCCACCTCATACTTCACACTTAAAGTCTTAACAGGTAGTTTCAACAATTCACAAAACTTATTATCTACAAACGACTTATCAGTGCCTGAATCAAATAACACTCTCGCATAAACATCATTTACGAGAAAGGTACCTGTTATCACGTTGTCGTCCTTGACGGCTTCCTTAGCATCCATCCTGAAGACCCTCGCATTGGTCTTCTTCCCCTCTTCATTCTTCCTTGTAAATTTTGGGCAGTTGGATTTGATATGCCCCTTTTCATTGCAACTATAACACGTTGCATCCTTTATTTTCTTGCACTCCAGGGTCTTATGCTCCGTAGACTTGCAAATCCCACAAGGCCTTGGCTGGTATTGGGATTTTGAGTCAAGTCTGCACTTTCCAAAATGGTGCTTTCTACAAATTTTACATCTGGGTTTTTCACCCGACTGCTGACCATCTTTCTTAAATCCTGACCCCTTCTTAGAGTCATTGTTTCCCTTCTGCTTCTTATCTGAACGTCGTGAGTTGTCGTCCTCACGCTTCCTTTTCTCGGTATCAGTTTTCCTCAGTGACCTCAGCCTGACAGCATCTGAGGTCAGAGACAACGATATGTCCGTTACTGACCGAAAAGTGGTTGGTCTGGAGGCCTTTACACTTGCTTTGATCTCCGGTTCCAAACCCCCGATAAAACGAGCTATACGTTTAGGCTCCGGAGTCACCAAATAAGGGACCAACCTTGACAAGGTATTGAAAGTAGTAAGGTAGGCCTGACAGTCCAGGTTTTTCATGACCAGCGCCAGGAAGTCAGGTTCAATTCTCTCAACCTCATGTTGAGGGCAGAAATTTTCCTTGATTAGTGCCATGAACTGTTCCCAGGTCATGTTGTATAACGGGACTTTCCCTGTGGCCTGGATCAAAGATCTCCACCAGGCTAAGGCTTCTCCTTTGAAAGACTGTGAGACAAACTTCACAATATCCCTATTATGGCAACCACTAATATCCACCACAGTATCCATTTCATCCATCCACGTCATGCAATCAACAGCTCCTTTTTCCCCATTGAAGTCTCTGGGTTTGCACGACACGAAGTATTTATAGGTGCAACCCCTATTACGAGGTTCTTGGTTCTGTACGACTCTTTGGGATGGATTACTCCTTTGATTCGAGGAGTGGTGAGAATTACTGTTGTGAGCAGTGTGGGTCCTGGAGGGTGTTCTAGTGTGTGATGCAGAATGGGTCCTCGTATGGGTACCACTTGATCCATGGTTTTGTCTATCCATAGCTCTATTAACCGCATTGTCTATCATAGCTTGCAACTCTGCACCCGCTACGTTTACATGGGCATTATCATTCACTATCCCTGGGTGACTGTTGACCTCGTTTGAGTCTGCCATGTATCTTGAACTGTAACATATCGACAATAATTTATTGGTGAGTTTATTATGGAATTGTCTTTTATGGCAATTTTATTAACCGTGGTAAACATAGACCATATATGGTTAATTTATTACTCACATAAATTTAGGATTTCTAATATAATTTATCCTAATTATAAAACAATAATAGTTTTATTAGCACATAAGGCCTAGTCACAGGGACAATTTAGATTATAAGCTATGATTTCAGAGAATCAAAGCATGAAGGTTTGAACAAAGTTCATTACCTTTATCAGGCAGGGTCACAGACTAATACTGTCTTTTGTCTCATATGAAAATGAGAAGGGCCCGTAGGCATTCCATTACCAATGGATGGTAAAAGAACTGATCATCTTTATTAATGATTTAACCCATGATTCAGAGATCATTTATGTGGGTTTAGAATCTTTGAAAAGATCCATATATAATAATAACACGTGTGTTTTTAATGAATCAAGTCTGCCAGGAGTGTTAACATGTTTTCAGATGTTAACAGGGATTTGAATCTTTTTAACGAGTTTTACCATCTGGGCCAGGTCTTAAAATGACATGCAGGCTAGGTTATACTTTTAAGATCCTTAAAAATAACATAGGCAGATAGATCTTTAAAAAGAATGATTCTGATTTATTTATTTCATATATAATTTAATTATGCATAACTTAGCAAAAATGAAATTTATAAACTTACATTCTATTAAACTAAAAGTAGTACATTTTGCCCTAAACGGGACTTTTCACATAAACACATGCCCACGCAGGAGCTATACATATAATACATGTCCTCACAGGGACGGTCTACAAAAGTAAATGTCCACGCAGGGACTACTAGAGACAAGTCCACGTAGGGACTAAGTACAAGATAGATGTCCACGCAGGGACTACATACACATAAATAAATGTCCACGTAGGGACTTGATTTAACAAGGAAATACAACAATATATACTGGGATTTAACGATCCCGTTTCTTCTTTCCCTTCAACAAGTTTGCCAAACCACTCATGAATCCCTCATTTTTCCTACGCTCCTTCTGGAGGTCTTTCTCAACCTTGTCCAGTCTTTGACGGAGATTCTCCTGTTCTGGTGGAGAAAACCGTGGTGGCTGGTACTGTGGTGGCTGGTACTGTGGTGGCGGCTGAGCCGGTACATGGTACCCTTGAGCTGGATGTCCCATTCCCCAAGGGGTTCCATATGGACCCTCATGGTTTTGGGCAAGGTAGTTTGCTGCCACTAGGTATGGGTCGGCCTCGGCATAGTTATAGTTATGATAAGATGGTGGTCCGTAAGGGTTGTAAGCTGCCGGAGCAGTATAAGCAGGGATTGGGTGGCCAAAACCCGGTGATGGCGGTACAATAGGTGCCGAATTCACCTCCGAAACTGGAACCGAAGGTCCTCCCATCTGTGGGACTTCATAAGTAGGCGGGTAATGGCTGCCGCTAGAGTGTTGAGGGGTGTTGAGACGAAAATCCACCTCTCGTGTTGAGATCCGTGCGCCAGTCCTCCTACGTCTTGGTGGCTCTGGAGGATCTATATGAACTGGCGGCGGTGGAGGCGGTGGCGTGACTGCCTCATAACGTGGATCCCCAGAGGGATCTTGCTGCTGCTGTGGCGTCTGCTGATGAGGTGATGAGTGTTCAGATGGTGTATAGTACCACTCACATCGTTCGAACCTCGCCATGTGACTATCCGGACCTTGGTAGGGTGGTCCGTGGTAAGATGAACCATCAGAGATCGAAAAAGGATGGTTCCGGGATCCGGTTGAAGCTTCGACGGGATCTGTGTCCTCGTCCATATCTTGATCACCAGAAAAGTGATCCTCCGGCCCTAGTGGGTTAAAGCCTACTGGTTCTGGTAGGTACTCCGCTGGGTTAAACTGGCCCCGAAAGACAGGAGTAGGTTCCCCGAAGGAATGTTGCGAGTTGTGGGGTTCATTCTCGGACTGAGGCCCATAGGAGTCCTGATATGGAGGTGTTGAGGCGTGCGAAAAAGATCGTCTGGCAGACTCTTCATATGTCCTCCATATTTCCCTCGCTTCTACATTTCTTGTAGAAGAAGAAGAAGTTCTTCGATGAGAAGGCCCCGCCTCATGGTCGTTAGGGGCGCTGATCGGCGCCTTTCCTCGATCTCCTCCTCGTCTAAATCTTGGCGGCATAGCTTAACCTGTTAATATAAACAAGGTAATGACAAGGAAAAATATAAAGGACAAAATTTAAATAAAAATAAAACATTTTGGATTATTCCTAAGTTCTTTGTCTAGACTCGAAGATTTAGGAATGTGCAATTGTATAACCGAGATTAAACACAAAAGGTCAGTGTTTAATTCACTCAGCGTTGGCTCTGATACCAACCTGTCACACCCCAAATTTCCACGTGTTACCGGTGGGCCCGGTAGGGGAGTATCGTGACGTGGTTGGCAACATAATAGTCAAACAACACAATATTTAAATGCACAGCGGAAGCAAAGTATAGATTTAATTCAACCAAACGATATTGTAATATTAAGTATCACAAATAGTCGAATATAAATCCACAGGTAGATCAAATAAAAAGGAAACAAATGTTCAACAGTTTATGACATCCAAGCTGGCGAGACTTAATGTGGATGCTAGGAGACAAGCCAGCCTATTTCGCGTAGTACCAGCACTTAACCTTTTTAAGAAAAATACGTCAGTTTACACTGGTAAATACAATCAACCGACTCATTTTGAAAAGAGTTTAAGAAAATGCATTTAAGGCACAAGGCACAAATAATATTTTATAACTTGGGATAATTATGTAAATATATAAACTTGTAAACGAATTACATGTTTCTTATGCGTTCAGTAGCCCGATCCGTAGACCGGGTTAAAGATCAATGGACACACCACTTTATATAATGAGACACTGACAGGTGTACGCCTACACCTGAGTGCTAAGGTCGTGGCCATTTCGTAAAATGATGCCAGGGATATCCGGGACATGGTCATTAACCCCCCAAAGGCTTTAAGCAAACAAAACATTTCAAAACAGAGCATATCAATGATTTAACCTCTATTCGATTAAAGATTCAATGCTGGACCAAGCGGTATTCTATATACCGTACCCCAAGCCCGTATAGGGAAAATAAGTTAAAAGTATTTACCTGAGTAAGTATAGTTCAAAATCAGCGAGTGCAAGTATCTTTTACTGGTTCTCCTAATCTGGAACGAAGGTTTATAATAACCTATTAGAATCCTAACGGGTCTTTAGTTAAGCTTACGCTTAGACCGGTTAGTTTTAAAGATACGGTTCGTACGCACGATTAAGCGAAGACCGGATAGAATGTGATTTAGTCCCGACAAGTTTGAAGACTTGCTTAATATGGGTATATGATACACATTCTGGATTTTGAGATAAAACCGATGAGGTTTGACCCGTTTCGGCTAATTTATGTAAACTAGTTACATAAACCGAACCGAACGCGCATGAAGCGTAACGGGTATCCGTAAGAGTCCTAAACAGGTTTCCTAAGTTAACACGCCTTAAATAAGTTGTGATATCAGTAGGATATCACCCATGATGCCCAAAACGAGTTTAATCTCTTAATAAGCCCCGTAGGGGTATTTTGGTCATTTTAAAGATTATCAAAGGGTTTAATTAGACACCTGTGATCCGGGCCTGAGTTGTTCAGTAAAATAGCTTATTTTAACAGGTTATAACCTTTGGTAATAAGTCTTATATACTAAAATAGTTTTAAACCCAAACTATGCGTTAAATACGCGTATAAAGTCGTTTTAAGCGATGTACGGGTTAAAATACGATTCTGAGTTTTCTGAACAAATAAACAGGCTCAAAATACTCCATTTATTATTTAAAATCAGTAGCAATTGGATTGGCGTTAAAAGGATTTGTAAAACTCATTTTATGGCCGAAAAGGGTATTTTTGGTATTAACCGAATCGGGGCGATAAACCTAGCTTATGATCAGTTTAAAAATAATTAAAAATCTTCAAAAATCCCAAAATATTATATCACATCAGTGGGTATAAGGTTTGGTGTCCAAAATTGGGTTTAGATAGGCTTTACGCTAATGACGCCGTTTAATTACTTAAAAGCATTCAAATTACGTCATTAAGCATAACTCCTTATCTAGACCTCCAACTGATGTGAATTTTTAGGTACAAGTCTAAAAATCAGTAACTAAGAGTATGGCACTTTCACATTTCCAAAAATCTCGTTTTATGGTTATAAGGGCATTACGGTCAATATTTAGGCATTTAACGGAAACATCGGACGATTAGGGATTCGAGTGGTATAAACGCAGAGGCTTATACACACATGCAACTAGGTCCTAATGGAACTTTAAGGCATGTCTAAATCTATATAAATCAGGTCAGAACTGAGGTCAAAGCAAAAGTCAAACTTTTGCGTCTCTCGGTTCCGAATCGGTTCAAAACATAATGTTGTCGAATCAAACAAGTTTAGACAAGTTATTATACTTATTTTCAAGTTGTATGACTGATAAAACAGGTTACACGCCTTCCGTATCGTTAAATATGCGATTAATGTTTCTGTTGACTTTTTTCGGACAACCTTTGACTCGTCAAACGACCTAGTTAGGATTCGAATCAGTTAGTGCCCTTTTAGGGGTTTATTAACCATATAAATACCAACTTATAACAACTTTCGATTCGACAAATCTCTGGACCGATTGTGATTTATCACAAAGTCAAACCGTAGTTACGACGGTTTGATTTCTAGGCTTTTAACTAAGGAAACTGAATTTATAAAGGTCAAGGTTACTTACACTTGATTAATAGGTGATTAGGAAGTGTTGTATCAGCTCCTTATGCTTCAGAATGTCCAGAAATGAAATATGGTGCTTGTTGCAACTTTGTGACATTATATAAGAACTTGGATCCTTATCAAATAAGTCTAGGGATGTTGTTAGATGTCCAACATGTGTCCCTAAGGCTACAAACCACCTTAGACAAGCCCATAGATTCGATAACTAGTATTTAAAGTCGGTTACACAGCAACAGGCAGCTGTATGTCGAATTTTCGCATCTGGGCACTGGCTTACGGACCGTAAGGTCATTTATGTTTGCGGTCCGTAAGCTAGTTGTCAGGCTCATTTTCATTGCAATTTGGTCCCTGGTCCTCCGAAAGGTCGCTTTCTGATGTTTTCTTGCATTAAGAGACTTGAAGATTAACATATAGGGGCTTTAAAACTTATACCCACTTTGTGAAGCCCTCGGCCACTTCGGATTTACCCGAAAAACCCTAAATTTCAACGTTGACACTTATAACCCTCGTACACGAATTTTATCACAACTTTCTCATACGATAACGAAACTTGGTGAAATTTTTATCACACATTCTAGTGAGCATAATTAATCGTTACAAAGCTTCGGGTTGGTCAAAAGGTCACTCAGAGGTATAAGTTAAACATGTTGACACATTTAACCCCTATAGTTTGTAATCTCTCACTTTCTTTCACAATTCGCTTCGTATGATCCATGATCCATTCGTTTAAGGTTATAAACATCATGTAGGGTTATTGCAAAGTATATTTATTCATTGTTGACACTTTGAACCCTTATATTTACACAGTTTCACTGTTTGTCAACTTTAGTCCTTCATGAACATTCTTTCACACGTTCAAACCTATGACACGTGTCAACACATTATAGGACGTAAATTTTCGAGGTGTTACACTAAGCTCGGCTCGGCCCATGGCTCAGCTCATTGGCTCGTTCTTAGCCTCGTTTAACTCTGACGTAAAGCTCAAGCCAAGTTTAGCCGCTTGAATTAATTTTGAACTTGAGCTCGACCCCACCCTGGCTCGACTCGTTTACAGCCCTATGTGCGAATAGCTAGATAGAGCATGTGTTGAATATTGTATTGAATAGGATAAATTGGACAGGTTTTAGTTTTGTAAAAGCCCATCCAGACGGATGGACAATAGAATAGTCCAAACCCCATCTGGTCGAATAGGTGTTTTAGTGTAAAAGTCCATCCGGACGGATGGACATAGGCTCATTCGAACCAGATAGGCTGTTGCCTATAAATAGGGATGTGGGGTTCCCATTTGGACAAGCTTTTGGTCCCTAAGGGGACATGCTGTCCAACTGGTCTCTTGGTGCTGTAACTTGTCAAGATATGAATAGAGACCAGATTGTAAGTGATTGCTCGGTGTCATTTCTATCTTCTACTCATTTCTTGTCACCGAATCGATCATATCGGGAGCGAGGCTCTGTCAAACTTGCCGGTTCCAGGATTAGGAATCTGATACCATCACTAAACACATTCCTTAAAGCACTTGACAACCTCCTGGAAGCAACATTTCTTGCTACCAGACCTTTCTCCATCAATTAGGAATCTGATACCGTCACTAAACACATTCCTTAAATTGTAGCCATTTTCTGAGTGTTTATTTTTTGTTGTCTAATCCGCATATATATCACCATTGCTCTTGATTTTCTTGACTGTATATCTCTTAAATGTCAACATATACACGTGTGATTTAGTTTACGAAGATTTTTCAATACCGAGAACCTCGATCAGAGAGTAAAAAAGGCGTAAGGTTCACAATGGTGTAAAACTAAAATGGGATATACATGGCTAGGATTCGAGTTACAGGAACAAGGGCCAAGCCAACCACCCAAGAATGGAATCGTCGAGCGAAAACACATGACAACCTCCTGGAAGAAGATTTTCTTGAAACCAGACCTTTCTCCATTAATTAGGAATCTGATGTCATCACTAAACTCATTCCTTAAATTGCAGCCATTTTTTGAGTTTTTATTTTTTGGTGTCTAATCCGCATATATATCACCATTGCTCTTGATTTTCTTGACTGTATATCTCTTAAATGGCAACATATACACGTGTGATTTCGTTTATGAAGATTTTTCAATGCCGAGAACCTCGATCAGAGAGTAAAAAAGGCGTAAGGTTCACAATGGTGTAAAACTAAAATGGGATATATCAGGCTAGGATTCGAGTAACAGGAACAAGGGCCAGACCAAACACCCAATAATGGAATCATCGTGCGAAAACACTTGACAGTCTCCTAGAAACAGCTTTTCTTGCCACCAGACCTTTTTGCCATCAGTTAGGAATCTAATGCCATCACTGAACATATTCCTTAAATTGTAGCCATTTTTTTAGTGTTTATTTTTTGGTGTCTAATCCACATAAATATCACCATTCCTCTTGATTTTCTTGACTGTATATATCTTAATGTCAACATATATGCGTGTGATGTAGTTTACGAAGATTTTTCAATGCCGAGAACCTCGATCAGAGAGTAAAAAAGGCGTAAGGTTCAGAATGGTGTAAAGCTAAAATGGGATATACCGGGCTTGGATTCGAGTTACAGGAATAAGGGCCAAACATACCACCCAAGAATGGAATTGTCGAGCGAAAACACTTGACAACCTCCTGGAAGCAGCTTTTCTTGCCACCAGACCTTTCTCCATCAATTAGGAATCTGATGCCGTCACTAAATACATTCCTTAAATTGTAGCCATTTTTTGAGTTTTTATTTTTTGGTGTCTAATCCGCATATATATCACCATTGCTCTTGATTTTCTTGATTGTATATCTCTTAAATGTCAACATATACACGTATAATTTAGTTTACAAAAATCTTTCAATGCGGGGAACCTCGATCAGAGAGTAAAAAAGGCGTAAGGTCCCAATGGTGTAAAACTAAAATGGGATATACCGGGCTAGGATTCGAGTTACTGGAACAAGGCCCAGACCAACCACCCAAGAATGGAATCGTCGAGTGAAAACACTTGACACCCTCCTGGAAACAGCTTTTCTTGCCACCAGAACTTTTTGCCATCAATTAGGAATCTGATGCCGACACTAAACACATTCCATAAATTGTAGCCAATTTTTTAGTGTTTATTTTTTGGTGTCTAATCCGCATATATATCACCATTGCTCTTGATTTTCTTGACTGCATATCTCTTAATGTCAATATATACACGTGTGATGTAGTTTACGAAGATTTCTCAATGCCGAGAACCTCGAGCAGAGAGTAAAAAAAGCTTATGCTTCACAATGGTGTAAAACTAAAATGGGATATACCTGGATAGGATTCGAGTTATAGGAACAAGGGCCAAACCAACCACCCAAGAATGGAGTTGTCGAGCGAAAACACTTGACAACCTCCTGGAAGTAGCTTTTCTTGCCACCAGACCTTTCTCCATCAATTAGGAATCTGATACCGTCACTAAACACATTCCATAAATTGTAGCTATTTTTTGAGTGTTTATTTTTTCGTGTCTAATCCGCATATATATCACTATTGATCTTGATTATTTTGACTGTATATCTCTTAAATGTCAACATATACACGTGTGATTTAGTTTACGAAGATTTTTCAATGCCTAGAACCTCGACCAGAGATTAAAAAAAGGAGTAAGGTTCACAATGGTGTAAAACTAAAATGGGATATACTGGGCTAGGATTCGAGTTACAGGAACAAGGGCCAAAACAACCACCCAAAAATTGAATCGTCGAGCAAAAACACTTGACAACCTCCTGGAAGAAGCTTTTCTTGCCACCAGACCTTTCTCCCTGAATTAAGAGTCTGATGCCGTCACAAAACACATTACTTAAATTGTAGCCATTTTTTGAGTGTTTATTTTTTGGTGTCTAATCCGCATATATATCACCATTGCTCTTAATTTTCTTGACTGTATATCTCTTAAATGTCAACATATACATGTGTGATTTAGTTTACGAAAATTTTTCAATGCCGAGAACCTTGACCAGAGAGTAAAAAAGGCGTAAGGTTCATAAAGGTGTAAAACTAAACGATTCGAGTTACAGGAACAAGGGCCAAACCAACCACCCAAGAATAGAATCGTTGAGACAAAACACTTGACAACCTCTTGAAAGCAGTTTTTCTTGTCACCAGACCTTTCTCCATCAATTAGGAATCCGATGCCGTTACTAAATACATTCCTTAAATTGTAGCCATTTTTTGAGTGTTTATTTTTTCGTGTCTAATCCGCATATATATCACTATTACTCTTGTTTATTTTGACTGTATATCTCTTAAATGTTAACATATACACATGTGATTTTATTTACGAAGATTTTCAATACCGAGAACGACGATCAGAGAGTAAAAAAGACGTAAGGTTCACAATGGTGTAAAACTAAAATGAGATATACCGAGGCAGGATTCGAGTTACAGGAAAAAGGTCCAAACCAACCACCCAAGAATGGAATCGCCGAGCGAAAACACTTGACAACCTCCTGGAAGCAATTTTTCTTGTCACCAGACCTTTCTCCATCAATTAGGAATCCGATGCCGTCACTAAACACATTCCTTTAATTGTTTCCATTTTTTGAGTGCTTATTTTTGGTGTCTAATCCGCATTTATATCACAATTGCTCTTGATTTTCTTGACTGTATATCTCTTAAATGTCAACATATACACGTGTGATTTACTCTACGCAGATTTTTAAATGCCGAGAACCTCGATCAGAGAGTAAAAAAGGAGTAAGGTTCACAATGGTGTAAAAATAAAATGGGATATACCGTGCTAGGATTCGAGTTACAGGAACAAGGGTCACACCAACCACTCATGAATGGAATCGTCGAGCGAAAACACTTGACACCCTCCTGGAAGAAGCTTTTGTTGCCACCAGACCTTTCTCCATGAATTAGAAATCTGATGCCGTCACTAAACACATTCCTTAAATTGTAGCCATTTTTTGAGTGTCTATTTTTTGGTGTCTAATCCGCATATATATCACCATTGCTCTTGATTTTCTTGACCGTATATCTCTTAAATGTCAACATATACACATGTGATTTAGTTTACGAAGATTTTTCAATGCCGAGAACCTTGACCAGAGAGTAAAAAAGGCGTATGGTTCACAATGGTGTAAAACTAAAATGGGATATACCGGGCTAGGATTCGAGTTACAGGAACAAGGGCCAAAACAACCACCCAAGAATTGAATCGTCGAGCGAAAACACTTGACAACCTCCTGGAAGAAGCTTTTCTTGCCACGAGACCTTTCTCAATGAATTAAGAATCTGATGCCGTCACTAAACACATTCCTTAAATTGTAGCCATTTTTTGAGTGGTTATTTTTTGGTGTCTAATCCGCATATATATCACCGTTTCTCTTGATTTTCTTGACTGTATATCTCTTAAATGTCAAGATATACACGTGTGATTGAGTTTATGAAGATTTTTCAATGCCGAGAACCTCGATCAGAGAGTAAAAAGGCGTAAGGTTCATAAAGGTGTAAAACTAAACGATTCGAGTTACAGGAACAAGGGCCAAACCAACCACCCAAGAATGGAATCGTCCAGCGAAAACACTTGACATCCTCCTGTAAGCATCTTTTCTTGTCACCAGACCTTTCTCCATCAATTAGGAATCTGATGCCGTCACTAAACACATTCCGTAAATTGTAGCCATTTTTTGAGTGTTTACTTTTTGGTGTCTAGTCTGCATATATATCACTATTGCTATTGATTTTCTTGATTGTGTCAACATATACACGTGTGATTTAGTTTACGAAGATTTTTCAATGCTGAGAACCTAGATCAGAGAGTAAAAAAGTCCTAAGGTTCACAATGGTGTAAAACTAAATTGGGATATACCGGGCTAGGATTCGAGTTACAGGAACAAGGGATAAAACAACCACCCAAGAATGGAATCGTTGAGCGAAAACACTTGACAACCTCTTGGAAGCAGCTTTTCTTACCACCAGACCTTTCTCCATCAATTAGGAATCTGATGCCGTCACTAAACACATTCCTTAATTTGTACCCATTTTTTGAGTGTTTATTTTTTGGTGTCTAATCCGCATATATATCACCATTGCTCTTGATTTTCTTGACTGTATATCTCTTAACTGTCAACATATACACGTGTGATTTAGTTTACGAAGATTTTTCAATGCCGAGAACCTCGATCAAAGAGTAAAAAAGGCGTAAGGTTCACAATGGTGTAAAACTAAAATGGGATATACCGGGCTAGGATTCGAGTTACTGGAACAAGGGCCAAACCAACCACCCAAGAATGGAATCGTCGAGCGAAAACACTTGACAACCTCCTGGAAGCAGATTTTCATGCCACAAGACCTTTCTCCATCAATTAGGAATCTGATGCCTTCGCTAAACACATTCCTTAAATTGTAGCCATTTTTTGAGTGTTTATTTTTTGGTGTCTAATCCGCATATATATCACCATTGCTCTTGATTTTCTTGATGGTATATCTCTTAAATGTCAACATATACACGTGTGATTTAGTTTAAGAAGATTTTTCAATGCCGAGAACCTCGATCAGGGAGTAAAAAAGACGTAAGGTTCACAATGGTGTAAAACTAAAACGTGATATACCAGGCTAGAATTCGAGTTACAGGAACAAGGGCCAAACCAACCACCCAAGAATGAAACCTTCAAGCGAAAACACTAGACAAGCTCCTGGAACCTTTCTCCATCAATTAGGTATCTGATGCCGTCACTAAACACATTCCTTAAATTGTGGCCATTTTTTGAGTGTTTGTTTTTTGGTGTCTAATCCGCATATATAACACCATTGCTCTTGATTTTCTTGACTGTATATCTCTTAAATGTCAACATATACAAGTGTGATTTAGTTTACATAGATTTTTTAATGCCGAGAACCTCGATTAGAGAGTAAAAAAGGCGTAAAGTTCACAATGGTGTAAAACTAAAGTGGGATATACCGGGATAGGATTCGAGTTACAGGAACAAGGGCCAAACCAACCACCCAAGAATGGAATCGTCCAGCAAAAACACATGAAAACCTCATGGAAGTAGCTTTTCTTGCCACCAGGTCTTTTTCATCGATTAGGAATCTGATGCCGTCACTGAACAAATTCCTTAAATTGTGGCCATTTTTTGAGTGTTTATTTTTTGGTGTCTAATACGTATATATAACACCATTGCTCTAGATTTTCTTGACTGTACATCTCTTAAATGTCAACATATACACGTGTGATTTAGTTTACGAAGATTTTTCAAATGCCGAGAACCTCGATCAGAGAGTAAAAGTGCGTAAGGTTCACAATGGTGTAAAACTAAAATGGGATATACGAGGCTAGGATTCGAGTTACAGGAACAAAGGCCAAACCAACCACCCAAGAATGGAATCGTCGAGCGAAAACAATTGACAACCTCCTAGAAACAGCTTTTCTTCCCCCCAGACCTTTTTGCCATCAATTAGGAATCTGATGCCGTCACTAAACACACTCCTTAAATTGTAGCCATTTTTTGAGTGTTTATTTTTTCGTGTCTAATCCGCATATATATCACTATTGCTCTTGATTATTTTGACTGTATATCTCTTAAATGTCAACATATACACGTGTGATTTAGTTTACGAAGATTTTTCAATACCGAGAACCTCGATCAGAGAGTAAAAAAGGCGTAAGGTTCACAATTGTGTAAAATTAAATGGGATATACCGGGCTAGGATTCGAGTTACAGGAACAAGGGCCAAAACAACCACCCAAGAATGGAATCGTTGAGCGAAAACACTTGACAACCTCCTGGAAGCAGCTTTTCTTACCACCAGACCTTTCTCCATCAATTAGGAATCTGATGTCGTCACTAAACACATTCCTTAATTTGTAGCCATTTTTTGAGTGTTTATTTTTTGGTGTCTAATCCGCATATATATCACCATTGCTCTTGATTTTCTTGACTGTATATCTCTTTAATGTCAACATATACACGTGTGATTTAGTTTACGAAGATTTTTCAATGCCAAGAATCTTGATCAGAGAGTAAAAAAGGCGTAAGGTTCACAATGGTGTAAAACTAAAATGGGATATACCGGGCTAGGAATCGAGTTACAGGAACAAGGGCCAAACCAACCACCCAAGAATGGAATCGTCGAGCGAAAACACTTGACAACCTCCTGGAAGCAACTTTTCTTGCCACCAGACCTTTCTCCATCAATTAGGAATCTGATGTCGTCGCTAAACACATTCCTTAAATTGTATCCATTTTTTGAGTGTTTATTTTTTGGTGTCTAATCCGCATATATATCACCATTGCTCTTGATTTTCTTGATGGTATATCTCTTAAATGTCAACATACACACGTGTGATTTAGTTTAAGAAGATTTTTCAATGCCGAGAACCTCGAGCAGAGAGTAAAAAAGGCGTAAGGTTCACAATGGTGTAAAACTAAAACGGGATATACCAGGCTAGGATTCGAGTTACAGGAACAAGGGCCAAACCAACCACCCAAGAATGGAATCGTCGAACGAAAACACTAGACAAACTCCTGGAAGCAACTTTTCTTGACACCAGACCCTTCTCCAACAATTAGGAATCTGATGCCGTCACTAAACACATTCCTTAAATTGTGGCCATTTTTTGAGTGTTTATTTTTTGGTGTCTAATCCGCATATATAACACCATTTCTCTTGATTTTCTTGTCTGTATATCTCTTAAATATCAACATATACATGTGTGATTTAGTTTACGAAGATTTTTCAATGCCGAGAACCTCGATCAGAGAGTAAAAAAAGCGTAAGGTTCACAATGGTGTAAAACCAAAATGGGACATACCGGGATAGGATTCGAGTTATAGGAACAAGGGCCAAACCAACCACCCAAGAATGGAATAGTCGAGCGAAAACACTTGATAACCTCCTGGAAGCAGCTTTTCTTGCCACCAGACCTTTCTCCATCAATTAGGAATCTGATGCCGTCACTAAGCACATTCCTGAAATTGTGGCCATTTTTTTAGAGTTTATTTTTTGGTGTCTAATCCGCATATATAACACCATTGCTCTTGATTTCCTTGACTGTATATCTCTTAAATGTCAACATATACACGTGGGATTTAGTTTACGAAGATGTTTCAATGCCGAGAACCTCGATCGGAGAGTAAAAAAGGCATAAGGTTCACAATGGTGTAAAACTAAAATGGGATATACCGGGCAAGGATTCGAGTTACAGGAACAAGGGCTAAACCAACCACCCAATAATGGAATCGTCGAGCGAAAACACTTGACAACCTCCTGGAAGCAGCTTTTGTTGCCACCAGACCTTTCTCTATCAATTAGGAATCTGATGTCGTCAGTAAACACATTCCTTAAATTGTGGCCGTTTTTTGGGTGTTTATTTTTTGGTGACTAATCCGCATATATAACACCATTGCTCTTGATTTTCTTGACTATATATCTCTCAAATGTCAACATATACACGTGTGATTTAGTTTACGAAGTTTTTTCAATGCCGAAAACCTCGATCAGAGCGTAAAAAAGGCCAAAGGTTCACAATGGTGTAAAACTTAAAAGGGATACACCGGGGTAGGATTCGAGTTACAGGAACAAGGGCCAAACCAACCACCCAAGAATGGAATCGTCGAGCGAAAACACTTGACAACCTCCTAGAAACTGCTTTTCTTCCCCCAGACCTTTTTGCCATCAATTTGGAATCTGATGCCGTCTCTAAACGCATTCCTTAAATTGTAGCCATTTTATAAGTGTTTATTTTTTGGTGTCTAATCCGCGTATATATGAATATTGCTTTTGATTTTCTTGACTGTATATCTCTTAAATGTCAATATATACATTTGTGATTTAGTGTACGAAAATTTTTCGAGGTTGAGAACCTCGATTAGATAGTAAAAAAGGCATAAGGTTCACAATGGTGTAAAACTAAAATTGGATATACCCGGCTAGCATTCGAGTTACAGGAAAAAGGGCCAAACCAACCACCCAAGAATGGAATCGTTGAGCGAAAACACTTGACAACCTCCTGGAAGTAGTCTTTCTTGCCACCAGACCCATCTCCATCAATTAGGAATCTGATGCTGTCGCTAAACATATTCCTTAAATTGTGGACATTTTTTGAGTGTTTATTTTTTGGTGTCTAATCCGCATATATAACACCATTGCTCTTGATTTTCATGACTGTATATCTCTTAAATGTCAACATATAAATGTGTGATTTAGTTTACGAAGATTTTTCAATGTCGAGAACCTCGTTCAGAGAGTAGAAAGGAGTAAGGTTCACAATGGTGTAAAACTAAAATAGGATATACCGGGCTAGGATTCGAGTTATAGGAACAAGGGCCAAACCAACCACCCAAGAACGGAATCGTCGAGCGAAAACACATGACAACCACCTGGAAGCAGCTTTTCTTGCCCACAGACCTTTCTTAATCAATTAGGAATCTGATACCGTCAAAAAATACATTCCTTAAATTATGGCTACTTTTTGAGTGTTTAGTTTTGGGTGTCTAATTCGCATATATAACGCCACTGCTCTTGATTTTCTTGACTGTATATCTCTTAAATGTCAACATATACACGTTTGATTCAGTTTATGAAGATTTTCAATGCCGAGAACCTCGATCAGAGAGTAAAAAAGGCGAAAGGTTCACAATGGTGTAAAACTAAAATGGGATATACCGGGCTAGGATTCGAGTGAAAGGAACAAGGGCCAAACCAACCACCCAAGAATAGAATCATCGAGCGAAAACACTTGAAAACCTCCTGGAAGCAACTTTTCCTGCCACCAGACCTTTCTCCATCAATAGGGAATCTGATGCCGTCACTAAACACATTCCTTAAATTGTGGCCATTTTTTGAGTGTTTATTTTTTGGTGACTAATTCGCATATATAACACCATTGCTCTTGATTTTCTTGACTGTATATCTCTTAAATGTCAACATATACACATGTGATTTAGTTTACAAAGATTTTTCAATGCCGAGAACCCCGATCAGAGAGTAAAAAAGGTATAAGGTTCACAATGGTGTAAAACTAAAATGGGATATACCGGGCTAGGATTCGAGTTACAGGAACAAGGGCCAAACCAACCACCCAAGAATGGAATCGTCGAGTGAAAACACTTGACAACCTCCAGGAAGCAACTTTTCTTGCCACCAGACCTTTCTCCATCAATAGAGAATCTGATGCCGTCACTAAACACATTCCTTAAATTGTGGCATTTTTTTAGTGTTTATTTTTTGGTGACTAATCCGTATATATAACCCCATTTCTCTTGATTTTCTTGACTGTATATCTCTTAAATGTCAACCTATACATGTGTGATTTAGTTTACGAAGATTTTTCAATGTCTAGAACCTCGTTCAGAGAGTAAAAATGGCGTAAGGTTCACAATGGTGAGGATTCGAGTTATAGGAACAAGGGCCAAACCAACAACCCAAGAATTGAATCGTCGAGCGAAAACACTTGACAACCTCCTGGAAGTAGCTTTTCTTGCCCCCAGACCTTTCTTAATGAATTAGGAATCTGATACCGTCACTAAACACATTCCATAAATTGTGGCCATTTTTTGAGTGTTTATTTTTTGGTGTCTATCCGCATATATAACACCATTGCTTTTGATTTTCTTGACTGTATATCTCTTAAATGTCAACATATACACGTGTGATTTAGTTTACGAAGATTTTTCAATGCCAAGAACCTCGATCAGAGAGTAAAAAAGGCGTAAGGTTCACAATGGTGTAAAACTAAAATGGGATGTATCGGGCTAGGATTCGAGTTACAGAAACAAGGGCTAAACCAACCACCCAAGAATGGAATGGTTGAGTGAAAACGCTTGACAACCTCCTGGAAGCAGCTTTTCTTGCAACCAGTCATTTCTCCATCAATTAGGAATCTGATGCTGTCGCTAAACACATTCCTTAAATTGTATCTATTTTAAGGGTTTATTTTTGGTGTCTATTCCGCATATATATCACCATTGCTCTTGATTTTCTTGACTGTATATGTTTTTAATGTTAGCATATACACGTGTGATTTAGTTTACGAAGATTTTTTAATGCCAAGAATCTCGATCAGATAGTAAAAAAGGCATAAGGTTCACAATGGTGTAAAACTAAAATGGGATATACCGGGCTAGGATTCGAGTTACCGGAATTTGGGCCAAACCAACCACCCAAGAATGGAATCGTCGAGCGAAAATACTTGAAAACCTCCTAGAAGCAGCTTTTCTTGCCACCAGACCTTTCTCCATCAATTAGGAATCTGATGCCGTCATTAAACACATTTCTTAAATTGTAGCCATTTTATGAGTGTTTATTTTTTGGTGTCTAATCCGCATATATATCACCAATGCTCGTGATTTTCTTAAGTGTATATCTCTTAAATGTCAACAAATACACGTGTGATTTAGTTTACGAAGATTTTTCAATGCCGAGAACCTCGATCAGAGAGTAAAAAAGACTTAAGGTTCACAATGGTGTAAAACTAAAATGGGATATACCGGGCTAAGATTCGAGTTACAAGAACAACGGCCAAACCAACCACCCAATAATGGAATCGTCAAGCGAAAACACTTGACAACCTCCTGTAAGCAGCTTTTCGTGCCCCCAGACCTTTCTCCATCAATTATAAATCTGATGCTGTCGATAATGTAGGTCCCTATCCCGTGGATTGTCACGAGATTGATAATCAATCAAGGGTGCGGAATCCCCTTGATCAATCGAACAAACAGAAACAAGAATAAAGATGACGAACACGAAACAATCACTTTCAATCCGGTCTTCTATTGATTATCCAACACAAACGTTTACAATCAATTCAAGACCCACAAGAAATCTCTCAGCCACTCTCTGTAGATTTCTCTCTAACTCTCTTTTCCTCTAAGTGTTTACTAACTGGCTAACCTAAACCCTAATGCTAAGCCTTGTTTATATAGGACAAGCTTTGCACCTGGGCTTTGGTCTGGGCTTGGCCATTCTCCTAGCCCATAACACTAATTAACTCACTAACCAATAAGCTAAGCCCAATACAAAATATCCAATGACTAAATAATCAGACTATTAAGCTGTTGTCACAGAATATGCACTAACAAACTCCCCCTTGACAATAGCTTCATAGTGTAAATTTGTCTTCAAACATCTTGTGTTCTTTTGGTCTTTGGATAGTGTCAGCAACACAGTTTCTGACTTCAACAGACTCCCCCTTAGCTGATGTTTCCAATCTCCAAAACTTTCATTCATTGTAGATCAGTTAGCTAGCAATCCTTGGTTAAGCAAGTAAGCTCCAACTCTTCATATCTCTTTCTCTCTGCAATGTAGTAGAAGGATTCTACCATGCATCTCCACACGTTCTTCACTTCACTCTCAATCTGCACTTTACTTGTATTCTGCACTTCATTTTGATAACTGCATCAATCTGTTTAGCAACACAAGCAAGTATCTCGAAAAACCATTAGCCTTTTTCACAGTTAAAGATAAACCAATATTTTATCTTTGTTTGCAAAAACAACTACCTGTCAGTTCAAAATGGAAGTCTTTTAAAAAGAAAATATTTTTGGTATTTTTGATATTTTAAGAAAGCAGTAAACTATTTACAAAAGCAATAAACACTCTATTTTTGTGAGAATCACCGGTAAGAAGATCATATCAACACAATCAAACTGTTTTCACACTATTATATAATTCTTTATTTAATTTTTCGTGAAAAGCAGTCCAAGACGATTACCAGTATGTTTGTCCACTTAAACAAAATGCATGAACATTTCAAGTACCATTACCGTATGATACGTTAATGTAATTTTATTACTGAAATATTAGTGTGTCCCACTTCAGGATATACCCCCGCGATCAAGGTATGCACAAAGATTCATCGTAGTAGGTGAGTATACTGAATTCATCCGTTTTGTTTTTCAACGTTTTATAATTGGTGAACAGGTCAGTACTTCCGTACAGCAAAGAGACCAAAATATCTAACGAGGGCTAAGACAAATACCATTTTTGGTACGGTTTATGCTTTTTGCACTTTATGAATGACTCTCTATGAGAGCTTCTTCATTTTCAGGGTTTTGGCATTTTTAGCTCTTTTAAGATATCCTGGGTGTGTCTAGGTCAGCATGTATCTGGATGCAGCAGAAGGACACCCCTGATATCCCCAGATGAAATAACAGTATAAAGACCCAAAACTTCAGATTTTGGCAATCTATCAACGCAAGAATTAAGGTCATTAAACCATACACCACTGATGTGTTCCCCACTCATACACAGTTAGTTTAGGTTTATATCACATTGGTAAGTTGATTATTTCATGCTATTTGCCTACTGGTACATCATATGATGAAGCTGCTATCACACTTAAGCAATTTAATTCAGTTTCAGTGTGACAGTCTAACTTGCTGATGTACTATCATTTCTCCTTTTTCACACAGTGATAACTCATTTCTTATTTTCAAAATTTTTTTATGTTTTTCAATTTTTCAATGTTTTTGTATTTTTGATTTTTAAATTTATAACTTACTCCCCCTAAACACACATGAACCAGCTTCCGAACCGCACGTCAAAAACCTGTCAAATCTTTACCACAAACTAAACAAACCCCCTTTTTTATTTTTATTTTTATAAATAGAATATATATTATATATGTTTTTTTTATTTAGTAAAGCTTATTATTATTATTTTTATTATAAAAACCAAATGATTGTTTAATGATTGTGCAATGATTATTTATATTATAAATATTATATTAATAGAATATACTAAACGTCAATTTCAAATTATATTATATTATTAAAAGAAACGAAACCGTAACCGCCTGTCTTCTTCTTCGTTCGTTAATCTGCACAACCGAAACAAATGATGGACAATAATGGTGAGGTGGAGTCCGGTGTTAATGGTGATCGGAGGATGGTGGATGTCGGAGTAGGATGACGGTGATGGTAATAGGTTGAAGAAGGTGACGACGGTTGAAGGTGGTGATCATCGGAGGTGATGTTGGTGGTTATGGTGGTTATGGAGGTTGGACGATGATGAGGGATGAGCTTGAAGATTATGACAGTGACGAACTCGAAACCTCTGTCTCGGAACGAATGCGGTGACTCGGAACCGAAACGTTTGCAACTCAAGAACTCAAAACAGCTGACTCGAGACCTCTCTTGAAGGGAGTCGAGACCGTGGATGATGAATGACTCGAGACCTCTGTGATGTTGAACTCGAAACCGTAAAGTTGTGAGTCGAGATAGTGGTTGCAACTCGAGAAGAATATGGCTGACTCGAGAACTCCAACTCGAAACGAACCGAGGTTGCGACTGTGATGAATTGAGCTCTGGTTGCGACTCGAAACAATCAAGTGGACTCGAAACCTTTTAAGTGAGAGACTCGAAACCGTGAAGATTGATGACTCGAGACCACAAAATGATGACTCGAGACCGCAGAATGATGACTCGAGACCTTATGTGATGTTCTTGTGGAGTCGAAACTGGATGAAGATGTGAGTCGAGACCAGTGAAATTGATGAATCGAGACCTTGTGAATGTTGATGACTCGAGACCTCAAACACTCGTTGCGACTCGAAACCGTGATGAAGTCCTCAGAAATAGAAACCTGCAACTTAAATTGGAAACTAGTGATGACAGACACAGGTTTTCTATAATTTAAAATTCAAAAGAAATATTTTGTTTTAAAAGTCAAACACGATATTCCGACAATTCTGTGATTTTGGCAGTTTTGGAAAAAATCAAGTTATAGTAAATTGTAGGTCCCTTTCCTTTTTCCTTTTTTTTTATTTGCAAATATCTTGCAACACTTTTCACCAAGATCTGAATAGCAAGTTATTAAAAATTTTTGAATTCTTGATGAACTGTGACTTGAAAACCCGAAGAACACGATGAACTTCTTGAAGATTTCGAAAAAAAAAAAAATTCTTAACAATCTGCAAACACAAGTGAAGTCAGCAAACTATGTATATAAAAATCAATAACACAACTCTTTAACTTTCGAAAAACACAAATCCAAGAAAAAAAAATCTTTTCTTCGAAGATCTTGAATCCGTATCAATCTCGAACCAAACAACTAAGAGCAAAAGCTCTGATACCAATTGTAGGTCCCTATCCCGTGGATCGTAACGAGATTGATAATCAATCAAGGGTGTGGAATCCCCTTGATCAATCGAACAAACAGAAACAAGAATAAAGATGACGAACATGAAACAATCACTTTCAATCCGGTCTTCTATTGATTATCCAACACAAACGTTTACAATCAATTCAAGACCCACAAGAAATCTCTCAGCCACTCTCTGTAGATTTCTCACTAACTCTCTCTTCCTCTTAGTGTCTCTCAACTGGCTAACCTAAACCCTAATGCATAAAGCTGTTTATATACTACAGCCATATTTGCATACTGGGCTTTGGTCTGGGCTTGGCCAATTCTTAACAGTCTCCCTGACCTTATCCATTTTAGCCATGACGCAGCGTAAAGTTCAAATGGATTTTGGTAACCTGTGTCAAAACCCAAATCTAACTCGACTACTGGTCCTTGTCTAGCTTTTACCGTAATGATGAAACCGTACACAAAATTTTCGCTGACTCAATCCCTTTGCAACACACACGAACCAGCTTCCGAATCGCACCCCAAAAACCTGTCAAACCTTTTCAACAAACCACACAAAACTCCTTTTTTTTAACCTTTTTATTTTATACTAATTAAAAATATATAATATAAACTATAATTATTATTATGATTATTATTATAAGTATCTAATGATTGTTTAATAATGATTTATTGATTATTGATTATGATTATTAATATTATAATTATTAATTTATTATATTAATAAAATTATAAAGTCAATTTCAATACAGTTGTCTGCTTTGTCTTCTTCGTTCAAAACAATCACCGAAACCCTAAATTCAAATAATAGCCGATACTAATAATGGACAAAGAATGATGAGGTGGTGTCTGGTGTTAATGGCAATGGAGAAGATGGTGAGGGTGGTTGTCGAGATGGTTGTTTTTGTATTTTTGTATCCATGTATTTTTGTATCCAAAGACTAAATAATCAGACTATTAAGCTGTTGTCACAGAATATGCACTAACAGATAAACATATTCCTTAAATTGTAGCCATTTTATGAGTGTTTATTTTTTTGGGATCTAATCCGCATATATATCACCATTGCTCTTGATTTTCTTGACTGTATATCTCTTAAATGTCAACATATACACGTGTGATTTAGTTTACGAAGATTTTTCAATGCCGAGAACCTCGATCAGAGAGTAAAAAAGGCGTAAGGTTCACAATGGTGTAAAACTAAAATGGGATATATCAGGTTAGGATTCGGGTTACAGGAACAAGGGCCAAACTATGACAACTGTGCTCTGTAATCGATGAATAATATAAAACAATGTCAATTATTAATAAAACTATGTGATTTGGTGTTATTATATGTGTTTTGGTGTTATTATGTGTGTAATTGTGTTTGATGATTTTACAATTTGATTCGATTTTGATTTCAAGCTTTGAATCGCTTTTCTGGAAGGTTATACGCAAACTGGTGCGTAAACGCAGTCAGTTTAAAGCAACAAGCACTCCGAAATAGTGACATAGGCTTAACATACCTTAAATAACCTCCACATAACTTAGAAATAAGTTTTGGATGGTTTGGTGTGTTGAAATCAAGTTTGTTCGATCGCAGGGACTAGTTGTGTCAAACTACGAAACTATACCGATTTGTATAGTAACGAACATTCCAGAACTTGATCATAAGTTAAACATACCCTAAATATCCTTTACATAGCTTAGAAATAGGCTTTGAGGGGTTTGGTATGCTAAAATAAACTTTATTGATCAATAGGGACTAAAAGCGTCAAAAAGTGCATAAGAAAGCATTTTCACGCATATCTCACATTCTGAATATATCCGGACATCCAAAAATTTATGTAATCATTAAAATATTTTATTTTAGTGATTGGCTTGATAAAATTCCATTCGTCGCTTAATTTGGATCGTTTTTGCGTCCGTTACGACTTCCATCGTAATTAACCGAACAACGCAACCGTACGACCAAACGAGCCGACATCCGAGATGTTTTTGAGCATGTTTTATGTTCCCTATACTTTATTTCATTTTAGAGCCTTGAAATGAAGTTAACGGGGTTTAAACGCATCGAAAAAGGCCTTAAACATGTGAAGGGACAATTTCTGACATTTTGGCAAAATTTTTGGAACTGGCACCTGGTGGCACTGTGCCACCACCATCTGCCTCTGCCGTGGCGCGACACGAGCAACTGATCTGGACAGAAAAATTGTTTTCAGCATTTTTCAGCAATGGGATTAAACTTGGGGGTCTTTTTTGTAACTTTTGCAAAACCTTGAGCTGGTTTTCGACCCCCATTGTATTCTAATACCATGTACCCACATGTATGGCCAAGATTACACCCTCAAAACACATGGAATGATCCTATTGATCTTACCTTCCTATGAATAGCAAGCTTCCTCATTTGGGTTTTTCACACCTTGATTCAACTTCTGCTCTAAGTTGAGGTTTTAACACCTCATACATGAGTAACTTTGAATCAAAACACCTTCTTGGACCCTTTGTAAGTCCTCTTCTTGCTTGTTCTTGAATTTCAAGGATGAAAGTCAAACGGTGTTTGACTTTCAGCTTTGACCAGTCAATGGTCAACACAAAGTTCCGTTGAACTTTGCAACGTGAGCGTAATCACGATGGTTATAGTCCCTTGTGACTATACCTACTGATTACCACGTTGACTAGGCGTAGTGACGAGTCGTAGTTTCGGCCAAAATGCGTATTTATGCGTATTTTGTAACCAAACTACTCTTGGGTATCAAAACCGTTTGTTTTGATATCAAAACATGTTTTCTAACTAAACTAAACATGTTTTAACATGTTTAGCTCGTCACTTTTAGTTTAGTGCTTGTGTAGAGTCGTAAGTCAAGCAGACTAAACACCCACTTAGACTTTCGAACTCGACCTGTTTGGTCGATCATTGGAATCCGACCAAACATGTTTAGTGACCATAGTTGCATAGGGAATAACCTTCCGAGGTTATACCTTATGGTCACTTAGGTTTAATTAGTTGTATGATAGGTAATTTATATGCCTTAGGTAAATGACCAAAATGCCCTTTTCATGCATAATTGGTAATTAAGCATATGTAACACAAACTTTTGTCACTTAATTGATTATGCAACATGTTAGGCATATAATACTTGTCATAGGACTAGTTAGACGTCTCGAACGCGCTTTGCGCGAACGACGCGTTAAAGTAGCGTAAGCTACCTTAATGGGTCGCAATGGGTCGAAAGCACTTAGGTTAGGTTCCGATTTAGAATGTAGGCTTTGTTAAACCATATCACATGAGTTCCAACTCTCATTTGGTTTACAAGACCTCATTCTGTCCAATCTTCCAATTTAGGCATCGATTGTTTGACTAGTGATTCGATTACTAGGTGCTGCTTGATTACTCTGGTTTACTTGAGTTGTTGAAGTTCTTTTGATTGAGGATAGTTTGCACTTCATGAGAGTACATAGTTCCCCTATTTTACTGTTTTCAATTGTTTTGGGGGTGATCCATATGTATCAAAACGATTTTTGATATTATAACGATGATTTAAAAAACGATTAAGATGGTTTATACTAAACTAATAACGATTTCGATAATGTGAACGAACTTGTTGGTTGTAGTTACATAACGAATGATATTCATTAATTTTGGCCGAACCGACCAGTATTAGGTTATGGTACCATACGATCTGACAAATCCCGTTATCAGACTGCACCCATGGTTATGTGTGGGTTAGGTGGGTAACGACTGAATCTGTGATTGTTAACTTACCCTTTGGTGGTTTGTTAATGCGAGAAGCGAGATAGTCGAGTCACGAAGGTTTGAATGTTATTAGCGAGACGACCAAAAATAGTTTTCACAATTGAAACGAGGATGATTTAAACGATTTAAACGAGTTAACGATTTTGAAACGATTCGAACAAGTTAAACGAGTTGGATAAACGATTTGTTTTTGGTTAAGTGTTTGGATAACGGGACGAGTGTAATGTGGTGAAAACATGGTAGATACGCCGCTGGTACTTCTTATATATAAATGTTTTCATCACGTTACATACCGTGGCGTTATTTAGTTCACTTGGGTAAACGATTTTGAAACGATGTCACATAACGATGTTTTCGAAAGGATATAAACCATACGAGTTTTATTAACGAGTTAATACGAGATGTTTTACAAGTTGGTTTACTAAAACAAATGTTTTTGGGTTAAGAATCATGGCTACGAGGTTTTATAAATAATAACCCACTTGATTTGAGTTGGTTAAATTATGCTTCAATACTATGTACTTTTCAAAACAAGGTTTTTAATAAGGTATTGCATCATGTAAACTAGCCATGAATCCGACACTCCTATAAAACCTATGTGCTCGCCAGCATTTCTTTGCTGACTTTGTTTTTACATATGTTTCAGGTGATGTTGCTTGATGTTGATTACTAGGATGCATGAGTCACATAGGATCTGGACGAGGCCTTAGTGACATAATAACAGTGATAGTCGTTATGTAACTCGTTTGTTTTGTGTTAAAACTATGTAAATTACTTAATGAATAAATAAAACGAAACTCTTTTTGTATCCATGGTTGTGAAACAATAATTCTGTTACAACACTCCCCGACGTTTCCGCCACGATTTGTTATTTTACGTGGTCGGGGTGTGACAGAAGAGTTGGTATCAGAGCCAATGGTTATAGGGAATTAGGTTATTAGTAATGCTTTGACCTAGACTATAACTTTTAGGACCCTAACGCAAGGAAATTTTTGTTTAGATTTTTAAAACAAAAACCGTCACCTACCCTTAGGTGAAAACCACAATGAGAACACAAATTCGAATCTGCTTTGAAAATTAATCATCCGTTCTAGGATGATTGATTACAAGGTTTTGAACCCTTCCAGTTTGACTCATTTCTGGCTTAGTGCCTTCTGATGCCGTCACTAAACACATTCCTTAAATTTTAGCCATTTGTTGAGTGTTTTTTTTTGTGTCTAATCCGCATATATATCACCATTGCCCTTGATTTTATTGACTGTATATCTCTTCGATATCAACATATACACGTGTGATTTAGTTTACGAAGATTTTTCAATGCCGAGAACCTCGATCAAAGAGTAAAAAAGGCGTAAGGTTCACAATGGTGTAAAATTAAAAAGGGATATACCGGGCTAGGATTCGAGTTTCAGGAACAAGTCCAAACCAACCACCCAAGAATGGAATCGTAGAGCGAAAACACTTGACAACCTCCTAAAAGCAGCTTTTCTTGCCACCAGACCTTTCTCCGTCAATTAGGAATCTGATGCCGTCACTAAAAACATTCCTTAAATTATAGCCATTTGTTGAGTGTTTTTTTTTGGTGTCTAATCCGCATATATATCACAATTGCCCTTAATTTTCTTGACTGTATATCTCTTAAATGTCAACATATACACGTGTGATTTAGTTTACGAAGATTTTTCAATGCCGAGAACCTCGATCAGAGAGTAAAGAAGTCGTAAGGTTCTCAATGGTCAAAAATTAAAATGGGATATACCGGGCTAGGATTCGAGTTACAGGAACAAGGGCCAAACCAACCACCCAAGAATGGAATCGTCGAGCGAAAACACTTGACAACCTCCTAGAAGCAGCTTTTCTTGCCACTAGACCTTTCTCCATCAATTAGGAATCTGATGCCGTCACTAAACACATTCCTTAAATTCTAGCCATTTGTTGAGTGTTTTTTTTGGTGTCTAATCCGCATATATATATATATATATATATATATATATATATATATATCACCGTTGCCCTTGATTTTCTTGACTGTATAACTCTTAAATGTTAACATATACACGTGTGATTTAGTTTAGAAAGATTTTTCAATGCCGAGAACCTCAATCAGAGAGTAAAAAAGGCGTAAGGTTCACAATGGCGTAAAATTAAAATGGGATATACCATGCTAGGATTCGAGTTACAGGAACAAGGGCCAAACCAACCACCCAATAATGGAATCGTCGAGCAAAAACACTTGACAACCTCCTAGAAGCAGCTTTTCTTGCCCCCAGACCTTTCCCCATCAATTAGGAATCTGATGTCGTCAATAAACACATTCCTTAAATTGTAGCCATTTGTTGAGTGTTTTCTTGGTGTCTAATCCGCATATATATCACCATTGCCCTTGATTTTAAAGACTGTATATCTCTTAAATGTCAACATATACACGTGTGATTTAGTTTACGAAGATTTTTTAATGCCGAGAACCTCGATCAGAGAGTAATAAAGGCGTATGGTTTACAATGGTGTAAAATTAAAATGGGATATACCGGGCTAAGATTCGAGTTACAGGAACTAGGGCCAAACCAACCACCCAAGAATGGAATCGTCGAGCGAAAACACATTACAACCTCCTAGAAACAGCTTTTCTTGCCACCAGACCTTTCCCCATCAATTAGGAATCTGATCCCGTCACTAAACACATTAATTAAATTGTAGCCATTTGTTGAGTGTGTTTTTTTTTTTGGTGTTTAATCCGCATATATATCACCATTGCGCTTCATCTTCTTGACTGTATATCTCTTAAATGTCAACATATACACATGTGATATAGTTTACGAAGATTTTTCAATGCCGAGAACCTCGATCAGAGAGTAAAAAAGGCGTAAGGTTCACAATGGTGTAAAATTAAAATGGGATATACCGGGCTAGGATTCGAGTTACAGGAACAAGGGCCAAACCCACCACCCAAGAATGGAATCGTCGAGCGAAAACCCTTGACAACCACCTAGACGCAGCTTTTCTTGCCACTAGACCTTTCTCAACCAATTAGGAATCTGATGCCGACACTAAACACATTCCTAAAATTGTATTCGCTGAGTATTTTTTTGGTGTTTAATCCGCATATATATATCACCATTGCCCTTGATTTTCTTGACTGTATAACCCTTAAATGTCAACATATACACGTGTGATTTAGTTTAGGAAGATTTTTCAATGCCGAGAACCTCAACCAGAGAGTAAAAAAGGCGTAAGGTTCACAATGGTGTAAAATTATAATGGGATATACAGGGCTAGGATTCGAGTTACAATAACAAGGGCCAAACCAACCATCCAAGAATGGAATCGTCGAGCGAAAACACTTGACAACCTCCTAGAAGCAGCTTTTCTTGCCCCCAGACCTTTCTCCATCAATTAGGAATCTGATGCCGTCACTAAACACATTCCTTAAATTGTAGCCATTTATTGAGTGTTTTTTTTGGTGTCTAATCCGCATATATATCACCATTGCCCTTGATTTTATTGACTGTATATCTCTTAAATGTCAACATATACACATGTGATTTAGTTTACGAAGATTTTTCAATGCCGAGAACCTCGATCAGAGAGTAAAAAAGGCGTAAGGTTCACAATGGTGTATAATTAAAATGGGATATACCGGGCTAGGATTCGAGTTACAGAAACAAGGGCCAAACCAACCACCCAAGAATGGAATCGTCGAGCGAAAACACTTGACAACCTCCTAGAAGGAACTTTTCTTGCCACCAAACCTTTCTCCATCAATTAGGAATCTGATGCCGTCACTAAACACATTCCTTAAATTGTAGCCATTTGTTGAGTGTTTTTTTTTTGGTGTCTAATCCGCTTATATATCACCATTGCCCTTGATTTTCTTGACTGTATATCTCTTAAATGTCAACATATACACGCGTGATTTAGTTTACGAAGAATTTTCAATGCTGAGAACCACGATTAGAGAGTAAAAAAGGCGTAGGGTTCACAATGGTGTAAAATTAAAATGGGATATACCTGGCTAGGATTCGAGTTACAGGAACAAGGGCCAAACCAACCACCCAAGAATGGAATCGTCGAGTGAAAACACTTGACAACCTCCTAGAAGGAGCATTTCTTGCCACCAGTCCTTTCTCCATAAATTAGGAATCTGATGCCGTCACTAAACACATTCCTTAAATTGTAGTCATTTGTTGAGTGTTTTTTTTTTTTGTGTCTAATCCGCATATATATCACCATTGCCCTTAATTTTCTTGACTGTATATCTCTTAAATGTCAACAAATACACGTGTGATTTAGTTTACAAAGATTTTTCAATGCCGAGAACCTCGATTAAAGAGTAAAAAAGGCGTAAGGTTCACAACGGTGTAAAATTAAAATGTGATATACCGGGCTAGGATTCGAGTTACAGGAACAAGGGCCAAAACAACCACACAAGAATGGAATCGTCGAGCGAAAACACTTGACAACCTCCTAGAATGAGCTTTTCTTGCCACCAGACCTTTCTCCATCAATTAGGAATCTGATGCCGTCACTAAACACATTTCTTAAATTGTAGCCATTTGTTGAGTGTTTTTTTTTGTGTCTAATCCGCATATATATCACCATTGCCCTTGATTTTCTTTACTGTATATCTCTTAAATGTCAACATATACACGTGTGATTTAGTTTACGAAGATTTTTCAATGCCGAGAACCTCGATCAGAGAGTAAAAAAGGCGTATGGTTCACAATGATGTAAAATTAAAATGGGATATACCAGGCTAGGATTCGAGTTACAGGAACAAGGGCCAAACCAACCACCCAAGAATGGAATCGTCGAGCGAAAACACATGACAAACTCCTAGAAGCAGCTTTTCTTGCCACCAGACCTTTCTCCATCAATTAGGAATTTGATGCCATCACTAAACACATTCCTTAAATTGTAGTCATTTGTTGAGTGTTTTTTTTTGTGTCTAATCCGCATATATATCACCATTGCCCTTAATTTTCTTGACTGTATATCTCTTAAATGTCAACATATACACGTGTGATTTAGTTTACAAAGATTTTTCAATGCCGAGAACCTCGATTAAAGAGTAAAAAAGGCGTAAGGTTCACAATGGTGTAAAATTAAAATGTGATATACCGGGCTAGGATTCGAGTTACAGGAACAAGGGCCAAACCAACCACACAAGAATGGAATCGTCGAGCGAAAACACTTGACAACCTCCTAGAATGAGCTTTTCTTGCCACCAGACCTTTCTCCATCAATTAGGAATCTGATGCCGTCACTAAACACATTCCTTAAATTGTAGCCATTTGTTTAGTGTTTTTTTTGGTGTCTAATCCGCATATATATCACCATTGCCCTTAATTTTTTTGACTGTATATCTCTTAAATGTCAACATATACACGTGTGATTTAGTTTACGAAGATTTTTCAATGCCGAGAACCTCGATCAGAGAGTAAAAAAGGCGTAAGGTTTACATTGGTGTAAAATTAAAATGGGATATACCAGGCTAGGATTCGAGTTACAGGAACAAGGGGCAAACCAACCACCCAAGAATGGAATCGTCAAGCGAAAACACATGACAACCTCCTAGAAGCAGCTTTTCTTGCCACCAAACCTTTCTCCAGTAGATAGGAATTTGATGCCGTCACTAAACAGATTACTTAAATTGTAGCCATTTGTTGAGTGTTTTTTTTTGGTGTCTAATCCGCATATATATCACCATTGCCCTTAATTTTCTTGACTGTATATCTCTTAAATGTCAACATATACACGTGTGATTTTGTTTACAAAGATTTTTCAATGCCGAGAACCTCGATTAGAGAGTAAAAAAGGCGTAGGGTTCACAATGGTGTAAAATTAAAATGAGATATACCGGGCTAGGATTCGACTTACAGGAACAAGGGCCAAACCAACCACCCAAGAATGGAATCGTCGAGCGAAAACACTTGAAAACCTCCTAGAATGAGCATTTCTTGCCACCAGTCCTTTCTCCATAAATTAGGAATCTGATGCCGTCACTAAACACATTCCTTAAATTTTAGCCATTTGTTGTGTGTTTTTTTTTTTGGTGTCTAATCCGCATATATATCACCATTGCCCTTAATTTTCTTGATTGTATATCTCTTAAATGTCAACATATACACGTGTGATTTAGTTTACGAAGATTTTTCAATGCCGAGAACCTCGATTAGAGAGTAAAAAAGGCGTATGGTTCACAATGGTGTAAAATTAAAATGGGATATACCAGGGTAGGATTCGAGTTACAGGAACAAGGGGCAAACCAACCACCCAAGAATGGAATCGTCAAGCGAAAACACATGACAACCTCCTAGAAGCAGCTTTTCTTGCCACCAAACCTTTCTCCAGTAGATAGGAATTTGATGCCGTCACTAAACAGATTACTTAAATTGTAGCCATTTGTTGAGTGTTTTTTTTGGTGTCTAATCCGCATATATATCACCATTGCCCTTAATTTTCTTGACTGTATATCTCTTAAATGTCAACATATACACGTGTGATTTTGTTTACAAAGATTTTTCAATGCCGAGAACTTCGATTAAAGAGTAAAAAAGGCGTAAGGTTCACAACGGTGTAAAATTAAAATGGGATATACCAGGCTAGTATTCGAGTTACAGGAACAAGGGCCAAACCAACCACCCAAGAATGAAATCGTCGAGCGAAAATACTTGACAACCTCCTAGAAGCAGCTTTTCTTGCCACAAGACCTTTCACCATCAATTAGGAATCTGATGCCGTCACTAAACACATTCCTTAAATTGTAGCCATTTATTGAGTGTTTTTTTTTTGTTTCTAATCCGCATATATATATCACCATTGCCCTTGATTTTCTTGACTGTATAACTCTTAAATGTCAACATATACACGTGTGATTTAGTTTAGGAAGAATTTTCAATGCCGAGAACCTCAATCAAAGAGTAAAAAAGGCGTAAGGTTTACAATGGTGTAGAATTAAAATGGGATATACCGGGCTAGGATTCGAGTTACAGGAATAAGGACCAAACTAACCACTCAAGAATGGAATCGTCGAGCGAAAACACTTGACAACCTCCTAGAAGCAGCTTTTCTTGCCCCCAGACCTTTCTCCATTAATTAGGAATCTGATGTCGTCACTAAACGCATTCCTTAAATTGTAGCCAATTGTTGAGTGTTTTTTTTTTGTGTCTAATCCGCATATATATCACCATTGCCCTTAATTTTATTGACTGTATATCTCTTAAATGTCAACATATACACGTGTGATTTAGTTTACGAAGATTTTTCAATGCCGAGAACCTCGATCAGAGAGTAAAAAAGGCGTAAGGTTCACAATGGTGTAAAATTAAAATAGGATATACCAGGCTAGGATTCGAGTTACAGGAAAAAGGGCCAAACTAACCACCTAAGAATGGAATCATCGTGCGAAAAGACTTGACAACCTCTTAGAAGCAGCTTTTCTTGCCACCAGACCTTTCTCCATCAATTAGGAATCCGATGCCGTCACTAAACACATTCCTTAAATTGTAGCCATTTGTTGAGTGTTTTTTTTTTGTGTCTAATCCGCATATATATCACCATTTCCTCTGATTTTATTGACTGTATATCTCTTAAATATCAACATATACACGTGTTATTTAGTTTACGAAGATTTTTCAATGCCGAGAACCTCGATCAGAGAGTAAAAAAGGCGTAAGGTTTACATTGGTGTAAAATTAAAATGGGATATACCAGGCTAGGATTCGAGTTACAGGAACGAGAGCCAAACCAACCACCCAAGAATGGAATCGTCGAGCGAAAACACATGACAACCTCCGAGAAGCAGCTTTTCTTGCCACCAGACCTTTCTCCATCAATTAGGAATTTGATGCCATCACTAAACACATTCCTTAAATTGTAGTCATTTGTTGAGTGTTTTTTTTTGGTGTCTAATCCGCATATATATCACCATTGCCCTTAATTTTCTTGACTGTATATCTCTTAAATGTCAACATATACACGTGTGATTTTGTTTACAAAGATTTTTCAATGCCGAGAACCTCGATTAGAGAGTAAAAAAGGCGTAGGGTTCACAATGGTGTAAAATTAAAATGAGATATACCGGGCTAGGATTCGAGTTACAGGAACAAGGGCCAAACCAACCACCCAAGAATGGAATCGTCGAGCGAAAACACTTGAAAACCTCCTAGAAGGAGCATTTCTTGCCACCAGTCCTTTCTCCATAAATTAGGAATCTGATGCCGTCACTAAACACATTCCTTAAATTTTAGCCATTTGTTGTGTGTTTTTTTTTGGTGTCTAATCCGCATATATATCACCATTGCCCTTAATTTTCTTGATTGTATATCTCTTAAATGTCAACATATACACGTGTGATTTAGTTTACGAAGATTTTTCAATGCCGAGAACCTCGATCAGAGAGTAAAAAAAGGCGTATGGTTCACAATGGTGTAAAATTTAAATGGGATATACCAGGGTAGGATTCGAGTTACAGGAACAAGGGGCAAACCAACCACCCAAGAATGGAATCGTCAAGCGAAAACACATGACAACCTCCTAGAAGCAGCTTTTCTTGCCACCAGACATTTCTCCATCAGTTAGGAATTTGATGCCGTCACTAAACAGATTACTTAAATTGTTGCCATTTGTTGAGTGTTTTTTTTTGTGTCTAATCCGCATATATATCACCATTGCCCTTAATTTTCTTGACTGTATATCTCTTAAATGTCAACATATACACGTGTGATTTAGTTTACAAAGATTTTTCAATGCCGAGAACTTCGATTAAAGAGTAAAAAAGGCGTAAGGTTCACAACGGTGTAAAATTAAAATGGGATATACCAGGCTAGTATTCGAGTTACAGGAACAAGTGCCAAACCAACCACCCAAGAATGAAATCGTCGAGCGAAAATACTTGACAACCTCCTAGAAGCAGCTTTTCTTGCCACAAGACCTTTCACCATCAATTAGGAATCTGATGCCGTCACTAAACACATTCCTTAAATTGTAGCCATTTATTGAGTGTTTTTTTTTTGTTTCTAATCCGCATATATATATCACCATTGCCCTTGATTTTCTTGACTGTATAACTCTTAAATGTCAACATATACACGTGTGATTTAGTTTAGGAAGAATTTTCAATGCCGAGAACCTCAATCAAAGAGTAAAAAAGGCGTAAGGTTTACAATGGTATAGAATTAAAATGGGATATACCGGGCTAGGATTCGAGTTACAGGAATAAGGACCAAACCAACCACTCAAGAATGGAATCGTCGAGCGAAAACACTTGACAACCTCCTAGAAGCAGCTTTTCTTGCCCCCAGACCTTTCTCCATTAATTAGGAATCTGATGTCGTCACTAAACGCATTCCTTAAATTGTAGCCAATTGTTGAGTGTTTTTTTTTGTGTCTAATCCGCATATATATCACCACTGCCCTTAATTTTATTGACTATATATCTCTTAAATGTCAACATATACACGTGTGATTTAGTTTACGAAGATTTTTCAATGCCGAGAACCTCGATCAGATAGTAAAAAAGGCGTAAGGTTCACAATGGTGTAAAATTAAAATAGGATATACCAGGCTAGGATTCGAGTTACAGGAAAAAGGGCCAAACCAACCACCTAAGAAAGGAATCATCGTGCGAAAAGACTTGACAACCTCTTAGAAGCAGCTTTTCTTGCCACCAGACCTTTCTCCATCAATTAAGAATCTGATGCCGTCACTAAACACATTCCTTAAATTGTAGCCATTTGTTGAGTGTTTTTTTTTTGTGTCTAATCCGCATATATATCACCATTTCCTCTGATTTTATTGACTGTATATCTCTTAAATATCAACATATACACGTGTTATTTAGTTTACGAAGATTCTTCAATACCGAGAAACTCGATCAGAGAGTAAAAAAGGCATAAGGTTCACAATGGTGTAAAATTAAAATGGGATATACCGGGCTAGGATTCGAGTTACAGGAACAAGGGCCAAGCCAACCACCCAAGAATGGAATCGTCGAGCGAAAACACTTGACAACCTCCTAGAAGCAGCTTTTCTTGCCACCAGACCTTTCTCCATCAATTAGGAATCCGATGCCTTCACTAAACACATTCCTTAAATTGTAGCCGTTTGTTGAGTATTTTTTTTGGTGTCTAATCCATATATATATCACCATTGCGCTTGATTTTCCTGACTGTATATCTATTAAATGTCAACATATACACATGTGATTTAGTTTACGAAGATTTTTCAATACCGAGAACGTCGATCAGAGAGTAAAAAAGGCGTAAAGTTCACAATGGTGTAAAATTTAAATGGGATGTACCGGGCTAGGATTCGAGTTACAGAAACAAAGGCCAAACCAACCACCCAAGAATGGAATCGTCGAGCGAAAACACTTGACAACCTCCTAGTAGCAGCTTTTCTTGCCACAAGACCTTTCACCATTAATTAGGAATCTGATGCCGTCACTAAACACATTCCTTAAATTGTAGCCATTTATTGAGTGTTTTTTTTTGGTGTCTAATCCGCATATATATATCACCAATGCCCTTGATTTTCTTGACTGTATAACTCTTAAATGTCAACATATACACGTGTGATTTAGTTTAGGAAGAATTTTCAATGCCGAGAACCTCAATCAGAGAGTAAAAAAGGCGTAAGGTTCACAATGGTGTAAAATTAAAATGGGATATACCGGGCTAGGATTCGAGTTACAGGAATAAGGGCCAAACCAACCACTCAAGAATGGAATCGTCGAGTGAAAACACTTGACAACCTCCTAGAAGCAGCTTTTCTTGCCCTCAGACCTTTCTCCATCAATTAGGAATATGATGCCGTCACTAAACACATTCCTTAAATTGTAGCCATTTATTGAGTGTTTTTTTTTGTGTTTAATCCGCATATATATATATATATCACCATTGCCCTTGATTTTCTTGACTGCATAACTCTTAAATGTCAACATATACACGTGTGATTTAGTTTAGGAAGAATTTTCAATGCCGAGAACCTCAATCAGAGAGTAAAAAATGCGTAAGGTTCACAATGGTGTAAAATTAAAATGGGATATACCGGGCTAGGATTCGAGTTACAGGAATAAGGGCCAAACCAACCACCCAAGAATGGAATCGTCGAGCGAAAACACTTGACAACCTCCTAGAAGCAGCTTTTCTTGCCACAAGACCTTTCACCATTAATTAGGAATCTGATGCCGTCACTAAACACATTCCTTAAATTGTAGCCATTTATTGAGTGTTTTTTTTGGTGTCTAATCCGCATATATATATCACCACAGCCCTTGATTTTATTGACTATATAACTCTTAAATGTCAACATATACACGTGTGATTTAGTTTAGGAAGAATTTTCAATGCCGAGAACCACAATCAGAGAGTAAAAAAGGCGTAAGGTTCACAATGGTGTAAAATTAAAATGAGATATACCGGGCTAGGATTCGAGTTACAGGAATAAGGGCCAAACCAACCACTCAAGAATTGAATCGTCGAGCGAAAACACTTGACAACCTGCTAGAAGCAGCTTTTCTTGCCCCCAGACCTTTCTCCATCAATTAAGAATCTGATGCCGTCACTAAACACATTCCTTAAATTGTAGCCATTTATTGAGTGTTTTTTTTGGTGTCTAATCCGCATATATATATATATATATATATATCACCATTGCCCTTGATTTTCTTGACTGTATAACTCTTAAATGTCAACATATACACGTGTGATTTAGTTTAGGAAGAATTTTCAATGCCGAGAACCTCAATCAGAGAGTAAAAAAGGCGTAAGGTTCACAATGGTGTAAAATTAAAATGGGATATACCGGGCTAGGATTCGAGTTACAGGAATAAGGGCCAAACCAACCACTCAAGAATGGAATCGTCGAGCGAAAACACTTGACAACCTCCAGGAAGCAGCTTTTCTTGCCCCCAGACCTTTCTCCATTAATTAGGAATCTGATGCCGTCACTAAACGCATTCCTTAAATTGTAGCCAATTGTTGAGTGTGTTTTTTGGTGTCCAATCCGCATATATATCACAATTGCCCTTAATTTTATTGACTGTATATCTCTTAAATATCAACATATACACGTGTGATTTAGTTTACGAAGATTTTTCAATACCGAGAACCTCGATCAGAGAGTAAAAAAGGCGTAAGGTTCACAATGGTGTAAAATTAAAATGGGATATAACGGGCTAGGATTCGAGTTACAGGAACATGGGCCAAAACAACCACCCAAGAATGGAATCGTCGAGCGAAAACACTTGACAACCTCCTAGAAGCAGCTTTTCTTGCCACCAAACCTTTCTCCATCAATTAGGAATCCGATGCCGTCACGAAACACATTCCTAAAATTGTAGCCGTTTGTTGAGTGTTTTTTTGGTGTCTAATCCACATATATATCACCATTGCGCTTGATTTTCCTGACTGTATATCTATTAAATGTCAACATATACACATGTGATTTAGTTTACGAAAATTTTTCAATGCCGAGAACCTCGATCAGAGAATAAAAAAGGCGTAAAGTTCACAATGGTGTAAAATTTAAATGGGATGTACCGGGCTAGGATTCGAGTTACAGAAACAAGGGCCAAACCAACCACCCAAGAATGGATTCGTCGAGCGAAAACACTTGACAACCTCCTAGAAGCAGCTTTTCTTGCCACCAGACCTTTCTCCATCAATTAGGAATCTGATGCCGTCACTAAACACATTCCTTAAATTGTAGCCATTTGTTGAGTGTTTTTTTTTGGTGTCTTATCCGTATATATATCACCATTTCCCTTGATTTTCTTGACTGTATATCTCTTAAATGTCAACATATAAATGTGTGATTTAGTTTACGAAGACTTTTCAATGCCGAGAACCTCGATTAGAGAGTAAAAAAGGTGTAGGGTTCACAATGGTGTAAAATTAAAATGGGATATACCAGGCTAGGATTCGGGTTACAGGAAAAAGGGCCAAACCAACCACCTAAGAATGGAATCGTCGAGCGAAAACACTTGACAACCTACTAGAAGCAGCTTTTCTTGCCACCTGACCTTTCACCATCAATTAGGAATCCGATGCCGTCACTAAACACATTCCTTAAATTGTAGCCATTTGTTGAGTGTTTTTTTTAGTGTCTAATCTGCATATATATCACCATTGCCCTTGATTTTATTGACTGTATTTATCTTAAATGTCAACATATACACGTGTGATTTAGTTTACGAAGATTTTTCAATACCGAGAACCTCGATCAGAGAGTGAAAAAGGCGTAAGGTTCACAATGGTGTAAAATTAAAATGGGATATACCGGGCTAGGATTCGAGTTACAGGAACAAGGGCCAAACCAACCACCCAAGAATGGAATCGTCGAGCGAAAACACTTGACAACCTCCTAGAAGCAGCTTTTCTTGCCACCAGACCTTTCTCCATCAATTAGGATTCTGATGCCGTCGCTAAACACATTTCTTAAATTGTAGCCATTTGTTGAGTGTTTTTTTTGGTGTCTAATACGCATATATATCACCATTGCCCTTAATTTTCTTGACTGTTTATCTCTTAAATGTCAACATATACACGTGTGATTTAGTTTACGAAGATTTTTCAATGCCGAGAACCTCGATCAGAGAGTAAAAAAGGCGTAAGGTTCACAATGGTGTAAAATTAAAATGGGATATACCAGGCTAGGATTCGAGTTACAGGAAAAAGGGCCAAACCAACCACCTAAGATTGGAATCGTCGTGCGAAAAGACTTGACAACCTCCTAGAAGCAGCTTTTCTTGCCACCAAACCTTTCTCCATCAATTAGGAATCCGATGCCGTCACTAAACACATTCCTTAAATTGTAGCCATTTGTTGAGTGTTTTTTTTTTGTCTAATCCGCATATATATCACTATTGCCCTTGATTTTATTGACTGTATATCTCTTAAATGTCAACATATACACGTGTTATTTAGTTTACGAAGATTTTTCAATACCGAGAACCTCGTTCAGAGAGTAAAAAAGGCGTCAGGTTCACAATGGTGTAAAATTAAAATGGGATATACCGGGCTAGGATTCGAGTTACAGGAACAAGGGCCAAACCAACCACCCAAGAATGGAATCGTCGAGCGAAAACACTTGACAACCTCCTAGAAGCAGCTTTTCTTGCCACCAGACCTTTCTCCATCAATTAGGAATCCGATGCCGTCACGAAACACATTCCTTAAATTGTAGCCATTTATTGAGTGTTTTTTTTTGTGTCTAATCCGCATATATATATCACCAATGCCCTTGATTTTCTTGACTGTATAACTCTTAAATGTCAACATATACAAGTGTGATTTAGTTTAGGAAGAATTTTCAATGCCGAGAACCTCAATCAGAGAGTAAAAAAGGCGTAAGGTTCACAATGGTGTAAAATTAAAATGGGATATACCGGGCTAGGATTCGAGTTACAGGAATAAGGGCCAAACCAACCACTCAAGAATGGAATCGTCGAGTGAAAACACTTGACAACCTCCTAGAAGCAGCTTTTCTTGCCCTCAGACCTTTCTCCATCAATTAGGAATCTGATGCCGTCACTAAACACATTCCTTAAATTGTAGCCATTTATTGAGTGTTTTTTTTTGTGTTTAATCCGCATATATATATATATCACCATTGCCCTTGATTTTCTTGACTGCATAACTCTTAAATGTCAACATATACACGTGTGATTTAGTTTAGGAAGAATTTTCAATGCCGAGAACCTCAATCAGAGAGTAAAAAATGCGTAAGGTTCACAATGGTGTAAAATTAAAATGGGATATACCGGGCTAGGATTCGAGTTACAGGAATAAGGGCCAAACCAACCACTCAAGAATGGAATCGTCGAGCGAAAACACTTGACAACCTCCAGGAAGCAGCTTTTCTTGCCCCCAGACCTTTCTCCATTAATTAGGAATCTGATGCCGTCACTAAACGCATTCCTTAAATTGTAGCCAATTGTTGAGTGTGTTTTTTGGTGTCCAATCCGCATATATATCGCCATTGCCCTTGATTTTATTGACTGTATATCTCTTAAATATCAACATATACACGTGTGATTTAGTTTACGAAGATTTTTCAATACCGAGAACCTCGATCAGAGAGTAAAAAAGGCGTAAGGTTCACAATGGTGTAAAATTAAAATGGGATATAACGGGCTAGGATTCGAGTTACAGGAACATGGGCCAAAACAACCACCCAAGAATGGAATCGTCGAGCGAAAACACTTGACAACCTCCTAGAAGCAGCTTTTCTTGCCACCAAACCTTTCTCCATCAATTAGGAATCCGATGCCGTCACGAAACACATTCCTTAAATTGTAGCCGTTTATTGAGTGTTTTTTTGGTGTCTAATCCACATATATATCACCATTGCGCTTGATTTTCCTGATTGTATATCTATTAAATGTCAACATATACATATGTGATTTAGTTTACGAAAATTTTTCAATGCCGAGAACCTCGATCAGATAATAAAAAAGGCGTAAAGTTCACAATGGTGTAAAATTTAAATGGGATGTACCGGGCTAGGATTCGAGTTACAGAAACAAGGGCCAAACCAACCACCCAAGAATGGATTCGTCGAGCGAAAACACTTGACAACCTCCTAGAAGCAGCTTTTCTTGCCACCAGACCTTTCTCCATCAATTAGGAATCTGATGCCGTCACTAAACACATTCCTTAAATTGTAGCCATTTGTTGAGTGTTTTTTTTTTGGTGTCTTATCCGTATATATATCACCATTTCCCTTGATTTTCTTGACTGTATATCTCTTAAATGTCAACATATAAATGTGTGATTTAGTTTACGAAGACTTTTCAATGCCGAGAACCTCGATTAAAGAGTAAAAAAGGTGTAGGGTTCACAATGGTGTAAAATTAAAATGGGATATACCAGCCTAGGATTCGGGTTACAGGAAAAAGGGCCAAACCAACCACCTAAGAATGGAATCGTCGAGCGAAAACACTTGACAACCTACTAGAAGCAGCTTTTCTTGCCACCAGACCTTTCACCATCAATTAGGAATCCGATGCCGTCACTAAACACATTCCTTAAATTGTAGCCATTTGTTGAGTGTTTTTTTTAGTGTCTAATCTGCATATATATCACCATTGCCCTTGATTTTATTGACTGTATTTATCTTAAATGTCAACATATACACGTGTGATTTAGTTTACGAAGATTTTTCAATACCGAGAACCTCGATCAGAGAGTGAAAAAGGCGTAAGGTTCACAATGGTGTAAAATTAAAATGGGATATACCGGGCTAGGATTCGAGTTACAGGAACAAGGGCCAAACCAACCACCCAAGAATGGAATCGTCGAGCGAAAACACTTGACAACCTGCTAGAAGCAGCTTTTCTTACCACCAGACCTTTCTCCATCAATTAGGATTCTGATGCCGTCACTAAACACATTTCTTAAATTGTAGCCATTTGTTGAGTGTTTTTTTTGGTGTCTAATACGCATATATATCACCATTGCCCTTAATTTTCTTGACTGTATATCTCTTAAATGTCAACATATACACGTGTGATTTAGTTTACGAAGATTTTTCAATGCCGAGAACCTCGATCAGAGAGTAAAAAAGGCGTAAGGTTCACAATGGTGTAAAATTAAAATGGGATATACCAGGCTAGGATTCGAGTTACAGGAAAAAGGGCCAAACCAACCACCTAAGATTGGAATCGTCGTGCGAAAAGACTTGACAACCTCCTAGAAGCAGCTTTTCTTGCCACCAAACCTTTCTCCATCAATTAGGAATCCGATGCCGTCACTAAACACATTCCTTAAATTGTAGCCATTTGTTGAGTGTTTTTTTTTTGTCTAATCCGCATATATATCACTATTGCCCTTAATTTTATTGACTGTATATCTCTTAAATGTCAACATATACACGTGTTATTTAGTTTACGAAGATTTTTCAATACCGAGAACCTCGTTCAGAGAGTAAAAAAGGCGTCAGGTTCACAATGGTGTAAAATTAAAATGGGATATACCGGGCTAGGATTCGAGTTACAGGAACAAGGGCCAAACCAACCACCCAAGAATGGAATCGTCGAGCGAAAACACTTGACAACCTCCTAGAAGCAGCTTTTCTTGCCACCAGACCTTTCTCCATCAATTAGGAATCCGATGCCGTCACGAAACACATTCCTTAAATTGTAGCCATTTGTTGAGTGTTTTTTTGGTGTCTAATCAACATATATATCACCATTGCGCTTGATTTTCCTGACTGTATATCTATTAAATGTCAACATACACACATGTGATTTAGTTTACGAAGATTTTTCAATGCCGAAAATCTCGATCAGAGAGTTAAAAAGGCGTAAAGTTCACAATGGTGTAAAATTTAAATGGGATATACCGGGCTAGGATTCTAGTTACAGAAACAAGGGCCAAACCAACCACCCAAGAATGGAATCGTCGAGCGAAAACACTTGACAACCTCCTAGAAGCAGCTTTTCTTGCCACCAGACATTTCTCCATCAATTAGGAATCTGATGCCATCACTAAACACATTCCTTAAATTATAGCCATTTGTTGAGTGTTTTTTTGGTGTCTTATCCGTATATATATCACCGTTTCCCTTGATTTTCTTGACTGTATATCTCTTAAATGTCAACATATACCCGTGTGATTTAGTTGACGAAGATTTTTCAATGCCGAGAACCTCGATTAGAGAGTAAAAAAGGTGTAGGGTTCACAACGGTGTAAAATTAAAATGGGATATACCGGGCTAGGATTCGAGTTACAGGAACAAGGGCCAAACCAACCACCCAAGAATGGAATCGTCGAGCGAAAACACTTGACAACCTCCTAGAAGCCGCTTTTCTTGCCACAAGACCTTTCACCATCAATTAGGAATTTGATGCCGTAACTAAACACATTCCTTAAATTGTAGCCATTTATTGAGTGTTTTTTTTTTGTGTCTAATCCGCATATATATATCACCATTTCCCTTGATTTTCTTGACTGTATATCTCTTAAATGTCAACATATACACATATGATTTAGTTTACGAAGATTTTTCAATGCCGAGAACCTTGATCTGAGAGTAAAAAAGGCGTAAGGTTCACAATGGTGTAAAATTAAAATGGGATATACCGGGCTAGGATTCGAGTTACAGGAACAAGGGCCAAACCAACAACCCAAGAATGGAATCGTTGAGCGAAAACACTTTACAACCTCCTAGAAGCAGCTTTTCTTGCCACCAGACCTTTCTCCATAAATTTGGAATCTGATGCCGTCACTAAACACATTCCTTAAATTGTAGCCATTTGTTGAGTGTTTTTTTTTGTGTCTAATCCGCATATATATCACCATTGCGCTTGATCTTCTTGACTGTATATCTCTTAAATGTCAACATATACACATGTGATTTAGTTTACGAAGATTTTTCAATGCCGAGAACCTCGATCAGAGAGTAAAAAGGCGTAAGGTTCACAATGGTGTAAAATTAAAATGGGATATACCGGGCTAGGATTCGAATTACAGAAACAAGGGCCAAACCAACCAACCAAGAATGGAATCGTCGAGCGAAAACACTTGACAACCTCCTAGAAGCAGCTTTTCTTGCCACCAGACCTTTCACCATCAATTAGGAATCTGATGCCGTCACTAAACACAATCCTTAAATTGTAGCCATTTGTTGAGTGTTTTTTTTAGTGTCTAATCCGCATATATATCACCATTGCCCTTGATTTTCTTGACTGTATATCTCTTAAATGTCAACATATACACATGTGATTTAGTTTACGAAGATTTTTCAATGCCGAGAACCTTGATCAGAGAGTAAAAAAGGCGTAAGGTTCACAGTGGTGTAAAATTAAAATGGGATATACCGGGCTAGGATTCGAGTTACAGAAACAAGGGCCAAACCAACCAAAAATGGAATCGTCGAGCGAAAACACTTGACAACCTCCTAAAAGCAGCTTTTCTTGCCACCAGACCTTTCTCCATCAATTAGGAATCTGATGCCGTCACTAAACACATTCCTTAAATTGTAGCCATTTGTTGAGTGTTTTTTTTGTGTCTTATCCGTATATATATCACCATTTCCCTTGATTTTCTTGATTGTATATCTCTTAAATGTCAACATATACACGTGTGATTTAGTTTACGAAGATTTTTCAACGCCGAGAACCTCGATTAGAGAGTAAAAAAGGTGTAGGGTTCACAATGGTGTAAAATTAAAATGGGATATACCAGGCCAGGATTCGATTTACAGGAAAACGGCCAAACTAACCACCTAAGAATGGAATCGTCGAGCGAAAACACTTGACAACCTCCTAGACGCAGCTTTTCTTGCCACCAGAACTTTCTCCATCAATTAGGAATCCGATGCCGTCACTAAACAGATTCCTTAACTTGTAGCCATTTGTTGAGTGTTTTTTTAGTGTCGAATCCGCATATATATCACCATTGCCCTTGATTTTATTGACTGTATATCTCCTAAATGTCAACATATACACGGGTGATTTAGTTTACGAAAATTTTTCAATACCGAGAACCTCAGTCAGAGAGTAAAAAAGGCGTAAGGTTCACAATGGTGTAAAATTAAAATGGGATATACCGGGCTAGGATTCGAGTTACAGGAACAAGGGCCAAACCAACCACCCAAGAATGGAATCGTCGAGCGAAAACACTTGACAACCTCCTAGAAGCAGCTTTTCTTGCCACCAGACCATTCTCCATCAATTAGGAATCTGATGCCGTCACTAAACACATTCCTTAAATTGTAGCCATTTGTTGAGTGTTTTTTTTTGTGTCTAATCCGCATATATATCACCATTGCCCTTCATTTTCTTGACTGTATATCTCTTAAATGTCAACATATACACGTGTGATTTAGTTTACGAAGATTTTTCAATGCCGAGAACCTCGATCAGATAGTGAAAAAGGCATAAGGTTCACAATGGTGTAAAATTAAAATGGGATATACCAGGCTAGGATTCGAGTTACAGGAAAAAGGGCCAAACCAACCACCTAAGAATGGAATCGTCGTGCGAAAAGACTTGACAACCTCCTAAAAGAAGCTTTTCTTGCCACCAGACCTTTCTCCATCTATTAGGAATCCGATGCCGTCACTAAACACATTCCTTAAATTGTAGCCATTTGTTGAGTGTTTTTTTGGTGTCTAATCCGTAAATATATCACCATTGCCCTTGATTTTATTGACTGTATATCTCTTAAATGTCAACATATACACGTGTTATTTAGTTTACGAAAATTTTTCAATACCGAGAACCTCAGTCAGAGAGTAAAAAAGGCATAAGGTTCACAATGGTGTAAAATTAAAATGGGATATACCGGGCTAGGATTCTAGTTACAGGAACAAGGGCCAAACCAACCACCCAAGAATGGAATCGTCGAACGAAAACACTTGACAATCTCCTAGAAGCAGCTTTTCTTGCCACCAGACATTTCTCCATAAATTAGGAATCTGATGCCGTCACTAAACACATTCCTTAAATTGTAGCCATTTGTTGAGTGTTTTTTTTGGTGTCTAATCCACATATATATCACCGTTGCGCTTGATTTTCTTGACTGTATATCTATTAAATGTCAACATATACACATGTGATTTAGTTTACGAAGATTTTTCAATGCCGAGAACCTCGATCAGAGAGTAAAAAAGGCGTAACATTCACAATGGTGTAAAATTTAAATGGGATATATCGGGCTAGAATTCGAGTTACAGAAACAAGGGCCAAACCAACCACCCAAGAATGCAATCGTCGAGCGAAAACACTTGACAACCTCCTAGAAGCAGCTTTTCTTGACACCAGACCTTTCTCCATTAATTAGGAATCTGATGCCGTCACTAAACACATTCCTTAAATTGTAGCCATTTGTTGAGTGTTTTTTTTGGTGTCTTATCCGTATATATATCACCATTTCCCTTGATTTTCTTGACTGTATATCTATTAAATGTCAACATATACACGTGTGATTTAGTTTACGAAGATTTTTCAATACCGAGAACCTCGATCAGAGAGTGAAAAAGGCGTAAGGTTCACAATGGTGTAAAATTAAAATGGGATATACCGGGCTAGGATTCGAGTTACAGGAACAAGGGCCAAACCAACCACCCAAGAATGCAATCGTCGAGCGAAAACACTTGACAACCTCCTAGAAGCAGCTTTTCTTGACACCAGACCTTTCTCCATTAATTAGGAATCTGATGCCGTCACTAAACACATTCCTTAAATTGTAGCCATTTGTTGAGTGTTTTTTTTGGTGTCTTATCCGTATATATATCACCATTTCCCTTGATTTTCTTGACTGTATATCTATTAAATGTCAACATATACACGTGTGATTTAGTTTACGAAGATTTTTCAATGCCGAGAACCTCGATTAGAGAGTAAAAAAGGTGTAGGGTTCACAACGGTGTAAAATTAAAATGGGATATACAGGGCTAGGATTCGGGTTACAGGAACAAGGGCCAAACCAATCACCCAAGAATGGAATCATCGAGCGAAAACACTTGACAACCTCCTAGAAGGAGCTTTTCTTGCCACCAGACCTTTCTCCATCAATTAGGAATCTGATTCCGTCACTAAACACATTCCTTAAATTGTAGCCATTTGTTGAGTGTTTTTTTTGGTGTCTAATCCACATATATATCACCATTGCGCTTGATTTTCTTGACTGTATTTCTATTAAATGTCAACATACACACTTGTGATTTAGTTTACGAAGATTTTTCAATGCCGAGAACCTCGATCAGAGAGTAAAAAAGGCGTAAAGTTCACAATGGTGTAAAATTTAAATGGGATATACCGGGATAGGATTCGAGTTACAGAAACAAGGGCCAAACCAACCACCCAAGAATGGAATCGTCGAGCGAAAACACTTGACAACCTCCTAGAAGCAGCTTTTCTTGACACCAGACCTTTCTCCATCAATTAGGAATCTGATGCCGTCACTAAACACATTCCTTAAATTGTAGCCATTTGTTGAGAGTTTTTTTTGGTGTCTTATCCATATATATATCACCATTTCCCTTGATTTTCTTGACTGTATATCTCTTAAATGTCAACATATACACGTGCCGAGAACCTCGATTAGAGAGTAAAAAAGGTGTAGGGTTCAGAACGGTGTAAAATTAAATGGGATATACCGGGCTAGGATTCGGGTTACTGGAACAAGGGCCAAACCAATCACCCAAAAATGGAATCGTCGAGCGAAAACGATTGACAACCTTCTAGAAGCAGCTTTTCTTGCCACAAGACCTTTCACCATCAATTAGGAATCTGATGCCGTCACTAAACACATTCCTTAAATTGTAGCCATTTATTGAGTGTTTTTTTTTTGTGTCTAATCCGCATATATATATATTACCATTGTCCTTGATTTTCTTGACTATATATCTCTTAAATGTCAACATATACACATGTGATTTAGTTTACGAAGATTTTTCAATGCCGAGAACCTCGATCTGAGAGTAAAAAAGGCGTAAGGTTCACAATGGTGTAAAATTAAAATGGAATATACCGGGCTAGGATTCGAGTTACAGGAATAAGGGCCAAACCAACCACCCAAGAATGGAATCGTTGAGCGAAAACACTTTACAACCTCCTAGAAGCAGCTTTTCTTGCCACCAGACCTTTCTCCATAAATTAGGAATCTGATGCCGTCACTAAACATATTACTTAAATTGTAGCCATTTGTTGAGTGTTTTTTTGTGTCTAATCCGCATATATATCACCATTGCGCTTGATCTTCTTGACTGTATATATCTTAAATGTCAACATATACACATGTGATTTAGTTTACGAAGATTTTTCAATGCCGAGAACCTCGATCAGAGAGTAAAAAAGGCGTAAGGTTCACAATGGTGTAAAATTAAAATGGGATATACCGGGCTAGGATTCGAGTTACAGAAACAAGGGCCAAACCAACCACCCAAGAATGGAGTCGTCGAACGAAAACACTTGACAACCTCCTAGGAGGAGCTTTTCTTGCCACCAGACCTTCCTCCATCAATTAGGAATCTGATGCCGTCACTGAACACATTCCTTAAATTGTAGCCATTTGTTGAGTGTTTTTTTTTTGTGACTAATCCGCATATATATCACCATTGCCCTTGATTTTCTTGACTGTATATCTCTTAAATGTCAACATATACACGCGTGATTTAGTTTACGAAGAATTTTCAATGCCGAAAACCTCGATTAGAGAGTAAAAAAGGCGTAGGGTTCACAATGGTGTAAAATTTAAATGGGATATACCGGGCTAGGATTCGAGTTACAGGAACAAGGGCCAAACCAACCACCCAAGAATGGAATCGTCGAGCGAAAACACTTGACAACCTCCTAGAAGCAGCTTTTCTTGCCACAAGACCTTTTACCATCAAATAGGAATCTGATGCCGTCAGAAAACACATTTCTTAAATTGTAGCCATTTATTGAGTGTTTTTTCTGGTGGCTAATCCGCATATATATATCACCATTGCCCATGATTTTCTTGACTGTATAACTCTTAAATGTCAACATATACACGTGTGATTTAGTTTAGGAAGATTTTTCAATGCCGAGAACCTCAATCAGAGAGTAAAAAAGGCGTAGGGTTCACAATGGTGTAAAATTAAAATGGGATATATCGGGCTAGGATTCGAGTTACAGGAATAAGGGCCAAACCAACCACTCAAGAATGGAAATGTCGAGCGAAAACACTTGACAACCTCCTAGAAGCAGCTTTTCTTGCCACCAGACCTTTCTCCATCAATTAGGAATCCGATGCCGTCACTAAACACATTCCTTAAATTGTAGCCATTTGTTGAGTGTTTTTTTTGGTGTCTAATCCGCATATATATCACCATTGCCCTTGATTTTCTTGACTGTATATCTCTTAAATGTCAACATATACACGCGTGATTTAGTTTACGAAGAATTTTCAATGCCGAGAACCTCGATTAGAGAGTAAAAAAGGCGTAGGGTTCACAATGGTGTAAAATTAAAATGGGATATACCGGGCTAGGATTCGAGTTACAGGAACAAGGGCCAAACCAACCACCCAAGAATGGAATCGTCGAGCGAAAACACTTGACAACCTCCTAGAAGCAGCTTTTCTTGCCACAAGACCTTTTACCATCAAATAGGAATAGGAATCTGATGCCGTCAGAAAACACATTTCTTAAATTGTAGCCATTTATTGAGTGTTTTTTTGGTGGCTAATCCGCATATATATATCACCATTGCCCTTGATTTTCTTGACTGTGTAACTCTTAAATGTCAACATATACACGTGTGATTTAGTTTAGGAAGAATTTTCAATGCCGAGAACCTCAATGAGAGAGTAAAAAAGGCGTAAGGTTCACAATGGAGTAAAATTAAAATGGGATATATCGGGCTAGGATTCGAGTTACAGAAACAAGGGCCAAACCAACCACCCAAGAATGGAATCGTCGAGCGAAAACACTTGACAACCTCCTAGAAGGAGCTTTTCTTGCCACCAGACCTTTCTCCATCAATTAGGAATCTGATGCCGTCACTAAACACATTCCTTAAATTGTAGCCATTTGTTGAGTGTTTTTTTTGGTGTCTAATCCGCATATATATCACCATTGCCCTTGATTTTCTTGACTGTATATCACTTAAATGTGAACATATACACACGTGATTTAGTTTACGAAGATTCTTCAATGCCGAGAACCTCGATTAGAGAGTAAAAAAGGCGTAGGGTTCACAATGGTGTAAAATTAAAATGAGATATACCGGGCTAGGATTCGAGTTACCGGAACAAGGGCCAAACCAACCACCCAAGAATGGAATCGTCGAGTGAAAACACTTGACAACCTCCTAGAAGGAGCATTTCTTGCCACCAGTCCTTTCTCCATAAATTAGGAATCTGATGCCGTCACTAAACACATTCCTTAAATTGTAGCCATTTGTTGTGTGTTTTTTTTTGGTATCTAATCCGCATATATATCACCATTGCCCTTAATTTTCTTGACTGTATATCTCTTAAATGTCAACATATACACGTGTGATTTAGTTTACGAAGATTTTTCAATGCCGAGAACCTCGATCAGAGAGTAAAAAAGGCGTAAGGTTCACAATGGTGTAAAATTAAAATGGGATATACCAGGCTGGGATTCGAGTTACAGGAACAAGGGCCAAACCAACCACCCAAGAATGGAATCGTCGAGCGAAAACACATGACAACCTCCTAGAAGCAGCTTTTCTTGCCACCAAACCTTTCTCAATTAATTAGGAATTTGATGCCGTCACTAAACACATTCCTTAAATTGTAGCCATTTGTTGAGTGTTTTTTTTTTGGTGTCTAATCCGCATATATATCACCATTGACCTTAATTTTCTTGACTGTATATCTCTTAAATGTCAACATATACACGTGTGATTTAGTTTACAAAGATTTTTCAATTCCGAGAACCTCGATTAAAGAGTAAAAAAGGCGTACGGTTCACAACAGTGTAAAATTAAAACGGGATATACCGGGCTAGGATTCGAGTTACAGGAACAAGGGCCAAACCAACCACCCAAGAATGGAATCGTCGAGCGAAAACACTTGACAACCTCCTAGAAGCAGCTTTTCTTGCCACAAGACCTTTCACCATCAAATAGGAATCTGATGCCGTCAGAAAACACATTTCTTAAATTGTAGCCATTTATTGAGTGTTTTTTTTTGTGTCTAATCCGCATATATATATCACCATTGCCCTTGATTTTCTTGACTGTATAACTCTTAAATGTCAACATATACACGTGTGATTTAGTTTAGGAAGATTTTTCAATGCTGAGAACCTCAATCAGAGAGTAAAAAAAGCGTAAGGTTCACAATGGTGTAAAATTAAAATGGGATATATCGGGCTAGGATTCGAGTTACAGAAACAAGGGCCAAACCAACCACCCAAGAGTGGAATCGTCGAGCGAAAACACTTGACAACCTCCTAGAAGGAGCTTTTCTTGCCACCAGACCTTTCTCCATCAATTAGGAATCTGATGCCGTCACTAAACACATTCCTTAAATTGTAGCCATTTGTTGAGTTTTTTTTGGTGTCTAATCCACATATATATCACCATTGCCCTTGATTTTCTTGACTGTATATCACTTATTTTTTTAGAAAACTAGAAAAACACGAAGCGCACTAATTCCCTGGCAACGGCGCCATTTTGATGACTGTCGTCAGAGTCAATAAAAAACCTAATTAAACTACGTAGATAGCGTAAGTAGGGTATCGTATCCACGGGGAATATGTGGTTAGTGTTTAACTAGAGAATTATTACATATTAAAGGAAAGCAACTTCACCCAGAATCCCGATTGCAAGGTTAACACGAAAACATGTTTACCGATTCAAAACACCACATAGACATGGCCTCGGAATTAATGAATTTGATTAATTATTAGGGATAGTTTTTAAGATTCACCATACAACCTAATAATCCATTTATTTATATCAACTACCCACCAATTTACCAACCCGCTAACGATGCAAGTATATCGCCAATATGCTTGATAAATGACAAATAATTCAAATATAAAAAACGTTTACCAAGAATTCAACACAAGTGGTCAAGCTTTACCAGTTAAAAAGAATCTGCAAACAAAGTTTAATGAAAAAACAAAGTAATCGTTCATCCGGGCAGAAGCCACAAGCAAAAAGATAAAAGGTAATGTTCTCCAAGTTTCAGATTCTAGGTTTACACAAAACTCAATTTAATCATTAGTTGGACACCACATTGACATGGTGCTGAAGAATCGGTTAATTTAAGTGGTAATCAAAAACAGGTCTTTGTCATCAGATCTTTTACAGTTCAATTACCCTATTTACTAGTGTGAGTCAACCTACTCTATGTCACCCAACGAGCTACAAAGTTTTGTCATCAACCAAGCAAGTTGTAAAGTAAGAACTCAAAACACATAAAAATAGTTCAAAGAAACCAACACATCAAATTGTTTAACGACGTTGTCAATGTCAAAAACAAATCCAATCATGAATAAAATTAAGAAAAGTATCAAACCCTATGAATCGTATGCTTGGAGAAAGCCACCTAATTGCTCATGCCTTAAACCATGTACAGCCGCCCGAAGGCGGCTGCCCTTCTCCGTGCGTCTCCTGCCTTGCGATCTCCCTCCCCCCAGACTGCCGTCCTCTATCCTATGTGTATATATTTGTGGCCGTGATGTCATGTTTATTCATAAAAACAACTTCCGAAAAATTTTTTTGTGCTTCTCAAATCTCTACCGTCCACTAATGATCGGCCCACCAAGAAGTCCACGTGACTTGCCTCTTCAATTCATATATGTTGGCCCAAATATTGACTCTCCTTCACGTGATGTTAGATGATGATCAAATTGTTTTCTTTAACTGCCAAAATAAACTTACATGAATTAATAGTCTTTTGGCTCATATCAAATTCTTAACTAAATTAGAACATGTCAAAAATCATAACGTTAAATAGACAAAATTCATAAACATGATTCTTGACCGCTAATATCTTTTTATCTCAAATATGATACAATTTCAACGTTTTAACTCGTTTTCATCTAGGCCCGCATGACAATAAAACCACAATAACTTAATATATTTTACTCTAATGTCGGTGCATTTTTGTTCCAATAAATATAGAATATAGTGTACCTAAAATGCACCGATCAAATCCCCACACTTATCCTTTTTCGTCCTGAAAAAGTATATGCAATGGAATCACAATAAAAAACATTGGCATCTAATATATTCGATTATTTTATTAACAAATCAAACCACACGTTAACTAAGATTGCAGGTATACGATCCATTTAAACCCAACCGCCAGCTTCCAAGCCCTTATTCACAATTCATTTAAGTTCAAGTAGTATAGTTATTTATGGGTCTCACACTCAAAAGACTACAACGCCACCTAATCCCATTTCAAGCTTATAAGGTTAAAAGATATTAAATCTACCGTCTTATATAAAAAAAACTCTTATATTATTCCGATTAAATATATGATGGATAGATGGATGAAATTTCGAGCTTTGCATGCTTTTGTTTATGATCAGTTTAGCGGACATACGCCACACGAGTCACCATCCCCATGGTTAATGCCATAAACTTCACATATTTTTTATAACTCCATCTAGAGGGTATGTACCGCAAAGTCGCTATCCCCGCGGCAATAACATAGGCTTCGTTTTTTTCAACATAAGCTCAAATGGATGGATGGATGGAATTTTTTTTTTCGGGCGCCACACTGTTTCGGATTTGTTTTCACAAAAAGAAATAGGTGTGCCAATTTAATCGAAAAAACTTACAAGCTTTTTATTTATAACGTACCTCTTATACTTTCCACAGTTTCAGTTGCCATAGCTCCTAAGGTGAGAACCCACAAGACTCCTAATTTAAGGTATATTATATCGATCCTAAGAAACCTTTCAACTGGCTGGGCCTACCCACATATCCCTAGTTAGACGCATGCTCGACCGTTTATTCTCTCATATATATAGTATTCAAATGCCAACGATCTAATTATACCTATCATTTTCCATTTATTGCAAAAACTTTCTCGAGACATTTTCTATTTTATCATTTTTTTAAAATTTTTAATTTTTTTAATTTTTAGTTTTACGACACGACTGACACGACTAAGACACACTAGACACTAGTCTCCCCTCCCCACACTTAATTCCTGCATTGTCCTCAATGTGGAAGGAAACTACGACTCAAAGATAAAAGAAAAAATATATATACAAAAGATTGGAACAAACTCCCCTGGTTAAAGAAGCAGGATCCTCGTGAATATTCCAATGCGACCGTATAGCATTTCTTTCGCGGCCGCGTTCAGTAAAAACTCGGGTTGCTCTCTACAAGTGATGTTCAAATCATTGTCGTCCAAATGGAGATTGAGTATGGACAGTTCTGACTGAATCTTGATCTGATAAGCTCTATCCATGTTTCGAAGAATTCACCTGTACAAACTCAAACAGGACACCCAAGCGTAATACCGAACTAAACAAAAGCAAATAATACAAAATAAAAGATCAATATTTTTGGATTTTTTTTTTTTGGTTTTTTTTTGTATTTGTTATTATTATTTTTTCCTTTTTTTTATTTTTTTAGAAAACTAGAAAAACACGAAGCGCACTAATTCCCTGGCAACGGCGCCATTTTGATGACTGTCGTCAGAGTCAATCAAAAACCTAATTAAACTACGTAGAAAGCGTAAGTAGGGTATCGTATCCACGGGGAATATGTGGTTAGTGTTTAACTAGAGAATTATTATATATTAAAGGAAAGCAACTTCACCCAGAATCCCGATTGCAAGTTTAACACGAAAACATGTTTACCGATTCAAAACACCACATAGACATGGCCTCGGAATTAATGAATTTGATTAATTATTAGGGATAGTTTTTAAGATTCACCATACAACCTAATAATCCATTTATTTATATCAACTACCCACCAATTTACCAACCCGCTAACGATGCAAGTATATCGCCAATACGCTTGATAAATGACAAATAATTCAAATATAAAAAACGTTTACCAAGAATTCAACACAAGTGGTCAAGCTTTACCAGTTAAAAAGAATCCGCAAACAAAGTTTAATGAAAAAACAAAGTAATCGTTCATCCGGGCAGAAGCCACAAGCAAAAAGATAAAAGGTAATGTTCTCCAAGTTTCAGATTCTAGGTTTACACAAAACTCAATTTAATCATTAGCTGGACACCACATTGACATGGTGCTGAAGAATCGGTTAATTTAAGTGGTAATAAAAAACAGGTCTTTGTCATCAGATCTTTTACAGTTCAATTACCCTATTTACTAATGTGAGTCAACCTACTCTATGTCACCCAACGAGCTACAAAGTTTTGTCATCAACCGAGCAAGTTGTAAAGTAAGAACTCAAAACACATAAAAATAGTTCAAAGAAACCAACACATCAAATTGTTTAACGACGTTGTCAATGTCAAAAACAAATCCAATCATGAATAAAATTAAGAAAAGTATCAAACCCTATGAATCGTATGCTTGGAGAAAGCCACCTAATTGCTCATGCCTTAAACCATGTACAGCCGCCCGAAGGCGGCTGCCCTTCTCCGTGCGTCTCCTGCCTTGCGGTCTCCCTCCCCCCAGACTGCCGTCCTCTATCCTATGTGTATATATTGGTGGCAATGATGTCATGTTTATTCATAAAAACAACTTCCCAAAAATTGTTTTGTGCTTCTCAAATCTCTACCTTCCACTAATGATCGGCCCACCAAGAAGTCCACGTGACTTGCCTCTTCAATTCATATATGTTGGCCCAAATATTGACTCTCCTTCACGTGATGTTAGATGATGATCAAATTGTTTTCTTCAACTGCCAAAATAAACTTACATGAATTAATAGTCTTTAGGCTCATATCAAATTCTTAACTAAATTAGAACATGTCAAAAATCATAACGTTAAATAGACAAAATTCATAAACATGATTCTTGACCGCTAATATCTTTTTATCTCAAATATGATACAATTTCAACGTTTTAACTCGTTTTCATCTAGGCCCGCATGACAATAAAACCACAATAACTTAATATATTTTACTCTAATGTCGGTGCATTTTTATTCCAATAAATATAGAATATAGTGTACCTAAAATGCACCGATCACGAGGACAGAATTCCTTCATCATTAGAGCCCGAAGCTCTTCCCAGGTTTGTGCCATTGCCACATCGGCACCTCTATCACGCATCACACCATTCCACCATGTAAGAGCACGCTTCTCGAATGCACTGGATGCAAACTCAACCTTACGCTCATTCGAGCATTGCACGTGCCTGAAGGTGCTCTCCAAACTTTCGAACCATTGCAGGAGCGCGGTTGCTCCTTGAGATCCAGAAAACTTCGAAGGTTTGGCAGAGTTGAAGGTATTGAAATTACACTGGGTGTTATTGTTGTTATATAACTCATGAATCTGAGTTACTACGCCTGGAAGCACTACAGCTATTTGTTGAGCAACAAGGGCTGCGACTTCCTCAGCAGTAAAAGATTGAGCATCACGTCGAGGAGGCATTGTCTAAAAGGAATAAGGGAAAATGAGAAACGAGTGAGGTTGATGATTGGAAAAATAAAAGAGGTATTGAAAACATCGACAAAACACAAGGAAGGCGATCATTCGTTCGTTACCTCGAACAAACAAATGACACGCAGTGACTGATCAAAGTAAATGGATCATTATAATGTATCACCGAAGACATGCTCGCCTATAAGTGAACACTCACCCCAAGAGTTCCCAGGTAAGAGTGACTGATCAGATACAGCGGATTTGTACGAACACTTTAGCCTTAGACAGAAAACTCAGGGTAGAGACATTCACCCTTCCAGTTTGCATGTGTTCACATTATTTAGACCCAAACTTTGATGAGAATTTGAAAACTAAGAGGGTTCAAAACCTTGTAATCAATCATCCTAGAACAGATGATTGGTTTTCAAAGCGGATTCGAAATTTGTGTTCTTATTGTGGTTGTCACCTAAGGATAAGTGACAGTATTGTTTTAAAACTAAACACAAGATAACTTGTGTTAGGGTCCTAGGAAGGTTATAGTCTAGGTCAAAGAATTACTAATAACCTAATTCCCTATAACCATTGGCTCTGATACCAACTTTTCTGTCACACCCCGACCACGTAAAACAACAAAACGTGGCGAAAACGTCGGGGAGTGTTGTAACAGAATCATTGTTTCACAACCATGGATTAAATAATTTCGTTTTATTGAATTACTGAACTCATTGTTTTAGTACAAATCAAATAATTACAAATATTATCTTTCAAGTTTTAAAGTCACTAAGGCACGAGTCCATCCTATGTACAACATGTGTCAACAATCATCACAAGTAGTACCTGAAACATGTGTAAAATTAGGTACGTCAGCATAAAAATGTCTGTGAGTTACATAGGTTTTAATGAAAATAGGATTCATGACTTGTATGTTTGGAGAAAAATGTTTAATCAAAAATAGTCATGAATCTTTAAAAATGTTTTCTTTTATAAGCAAGTGATAAGAAAACACATGATATAAAAGAGAGATGTATAAATAAATAAATAAGTAAAATGAGTTTGTAAAATAATGTTTTGATAAAAAGGTTTGTAGTATATATAAAATATACTTTGGTTTTAAGAAAGTCGATTAGGTAATATATAAAAATATATTTCGGTTCCAAAATCGTTAAACAGATAGTATATTAAATATACTTTTGTTGTCAAAATAATCGTTTTTGATAGTATATCAAAAGTATACTTTGGATTTATGAATAACATATTAAACTATGTTTTGGTTGTATAAATAACATATTTAAAATATGTTTTGATAGTTAATAAAATACATGTTGTTTTGTACAATATCACACATGAGAGTATATCAAACTATACTTTTGGGAGTATAATAAAATATACAATAAAAATGTGATTTAAGAATTCAATCAGACCTAGTGCATCAAAATACACCTTTGAGATTATAGGGATACCACAAAGGCAATCCCTATTTGGATGGAGAAACAAATTTGTTTCAGACATTCCATGACAACAGGAATGGGGTGTCAAATCCTATGGCGCTATATCATACTACCAATCGGTCTGGTGAACAAAATATGTACTATCCAACAATTACTTTTATAATCTTTGAAAAATCAGTGTTTAGATCATAAATAATCGTTTGGTTTGTCAAAAGATAGGTACTAATATGTATAATCAATTATACTTTGAAATCGTGAACATAACAAATAGGTACACATATTTCACCCCAAAACATTTAAAACAGTAAAAGAGGGGACTATGTACTCACTTGAGGGTACTTAGAAGTCTTGAATAACAACCAAGCAAAGCTAGAGGGAGTACGGAATCAAACGTCACCTAATATAGGTAACTATGTTAATAATCGGATCCTAAATCGGGAGATAGGATAGAATGATGTTCTATAAATCAAATGAGTAATTGAACTCATATGGTATGATTTAATAGAGCTAACATTCTGATTTGAAAGTCTACCTAAGTGCTTTTGACCCGTCTCGACCCGTTATGGTAGTTTAAACCACTATAACACGTCGTTTGCGCGAAACTATGTTCGGATGGTTAACTATGTGCTATGTTAAGTCTTACATGCCCAATTATACCCTAATATGTTACCAAATCAGATTAGATGTCAAAAATATGTTCACATATGCACATTACGGATTTATGCTTCAAAAGGGCATTTTGGTCATTTCCTATGGGCATGTAAACCGATTAACGAATAGTTAACCAATCCTATGTGATCATAAGGTATAACCTCAGGGGTTATTCCCTATGCAACTATGATCACTAATCAAGATTGGTCGGATCCTAATGATCGACCAAACAGGTCGGGTTTGAAAGTCTAAGCGGTTGCTTAGACCGCTTAACTTACGACCCTAAACAAGCACTAAACTAATAGTGATGAGTTAAACATGTCAAAACATGTTTTGTCACACCCCGAAATATCAGAGCATTGGCGTGACTGGACTGGTATCTTCATTGCACAGCGGAAGCAAAATAAGCTAAGACTTTTAGTAATTGAACGCCCACTAAGTACTCGACTCCAGATGGTTCTCCTAGTCCAACCGTTCCATAATTTCTGAAAAGTAACCTGAGAAAGAAACATGCGAAAAATCAACATAAAGTTGAGCGAGTTCATAGTTTGTTTGTAAAAGATTTGAAATAAATCTTTTTGAATAACCGGTTTTTGATGTTTTGTGGAGAAAATGTATTTAAAATCATTTTCTTATCGAGTTTCTTGAAACTCTTAATGAAAACATAGTTTGTGTCACGTATAAATCAAGTTTTCATGTATAAATCAAGTATTTATGTGTACACCAAGTACTTTATGTATAATTCTAATCTTCTTGGGTACCCCACGTACTTCAAGTAAAATTCTAATTTTCTTGAGTACCCCACGTACTTCAAGTATAATTCTAATTTTCTTGAGTACCCCACGTACTTCAAGTATAATTCTAATTTTCTTGAGTACCCCACGTACTTCAAGTATTAATCAAGTTTTAGTATGGTATGAATTTTATTTAAATAAAGTATTCCTGTAAGTATCAGGATTGTTAATGGGTTGCAAAGCCATTAACATGTGACACGACATAGGAAGTCACCAAACCTTAGGCATTTAATTGGTATATTCTGAGACACAAAAGCACTACTCGATTCTCGCCCTCACCGAGAGTGTGGCTGCCCGGCACCCGTTAGATCTAACCTTTTGTTCTGCGGTCTGAATGTATACGTTGATTAATGGTGCTTCTGTACCCTATTCGTGACACGATTTCTCGCATCATTTCTCATAACGCCTCCTACTTGGTTCTCGTCCTCACCAAGTGCGTTTCTCGTATTCTTATATCTCGTCACACTTGGTTCTCGTCCTCACCAAGTGTGCTTCTTGTATTTTTATCATACCATTTGTATACATTTTAACATTTGTATTTTGTAAACTCTTGTATTTGTATTTTCCCGTAGTTTATAAAACTAGAATCTCGTGTGTATGCATATTTCAAAAAAATACGCTTGTTTGAAAAACCGGTATAAAACATAAGCTTTTCGTAAACCATTTGTGTCATTTAAACTTGCTTGTAAAATGGTTTAGAAATATGTAATTCTTGTATGCTTTGCAAAAAGTGCATGTCTTTCCACCCCGAAAACATTTAGAAAAATGTAAAACCATAAAAGGTGGGGTTATGAACTCACCTGAATATTCCTGTGCAAAGCTAGCTAATTACGACTTCGCGATGTCGTTTCCAAGACGTGACTCGCTATCGTGCATTCTACAATATTCCTAACACGGAATATCTAATAAGTTTCTAAATAACGCAGTAACTAACTACGTGTAATCGAGCTCTACCGAATCTTTGACCGAACAATATGACGGTAAATTGTCAACTTAAAGAAGCGAAGAAGTTATACTTGTTAGCTCGTTTTAAGAAGTCGTATGTTGATATAAAGGAATATTCGTATGAAAGTAATATATAATAAACTCGTATCATATATATTGCGCCTTGTGTATATTTGCCAAAAATATACGTATGTGCCGTCTAGGCGTATAAAATAAATATAACAGTTATATTTATTTTGTAAAAGAATCGTCGACTTGTATTGGAAAATAAATATATAACTATATTTATTTATAAAAGGATTCGAGTTCGTTTGAAATAAATATAATAATAACTATATTCATTTGTTGTCGAAAGAAACTTCCGTATCGTTGTTTGTAAAGTGTCGTTGAAAATATTATACACTTGTATATAAAGTGTCGTTATAAAAACGTGTTTCGTTTTACAGATTCTCTCGAAAAACGGGCAGAGTTTCCTCTGTTTTTGGACGCCCCGAAAACACAGGTTGTCGTTATTTTATCAAAATTCAACAACAATCAAACAATATATCAAATTCGCCAATATTTCATGTAAACGATAATCATGTCGGTTCGAGCTTGTTTCACACGTAATATTAACAAAATAACAAATATTAAACGCGTGATTAATTTTACCGAGTCTTCAAGCCGAAACGTCAAGCCGCTTAACTGAGTTGACCGAGTCAACTGAGTTGACTCGGTTTGACCGCGTTGACCGAGTTAACTCGGTTGACCGAGTCGACTCGTTCCTCGAAACCCACAACTGAACAGATCTGTTGTTGACGTTTGTTGACCGAACCGAAACAAAACCGAAATTGACCGAGTCTAGCTTGTTGACCTGAGATGAGTCTTGACCCGACACCTGAGACCACCTCTACTGTCGTGACAACAAAACCACAGAATCATCATCTTCAACAAATCTTCAAAGAAATGTGGAAGTATTAAGCACGGGGGGGGGGGTGTTACCGTGAATCCGAGCCGCGAACCACCACCACTGCCTCGTCGTCCACCGTTGTCGCTACTGCCGTCACCGGAACCACCACCTGAACCGGAGCTCATCGGATAAACATTGACCACCGGATAACAGCACCGACCGGCGGTCCGAGACTCTGACCGCCGGTTCTCCGTCTCTCTCGGTCAGTCTCTTTCGGTCTCTCTCTCTCTCGTCTCTCTTCGTTTCACTCTGTTTCAGCTGCCACACGCCACCACCTTCTGGTGGTGGCTGCCGATACGCAGAAAACAGAAGGGGGGGGTGTCTCGCTCGTCGGAGAGAACCACCGGAGTTCTGCCGCGTCATCACCGGCTGTGATATCTTGCCGGAGAGAGGAAGGAGATCGAGAGGGAGATGAGGGAGGCTGATGATGTGTGGATGTGTTTGAATGTGTTAGTCAACAGAAAGAGGGTGTTTGGTAATTTAGTGTGTGTTGTTATGTCTGCTTAAAGAAATCAGGGGTAGCCCCCCTTTTATAAAGATTATAATGGGTATTGTTTGGTGGATATAAAGAAATTTGTTAACCATAAGTCCTTATGTCCTAATCTTTAAAGACATGATATTTTGTGTAGATTTGATATAGATCTTGATGAGATTTTAAGCAGATTTTGCAAAGATCTTGTAGGGATTTTGCCTATTATGTGTAGGTTTAGGCTTGTGGGTTTCGGGCTTGGGCCCAGGGCCCCAAGCCCGTCTCATGTGTAAGTGGTCCGTAATTTATACGGGACCCGCTATCGCAACCCAAACTCCATAAGCACAAATATATTCGTGTAACCTCCATATTTGTTGGCGTTGTCAGTATTTCGTATGGTATCAGTCCGTTGTCGCGTCATATTTAGCAGATTTTCTGTAAATCACCACATGCGCACTGTATAGCTGAACAAACGTTCCTGGGCACTCCAAGGGCCTGGTTAAGTTAATTAGCGTCGTAAACACTATTTATTATCGCGTTAATTGCCTGCTAGCCATGTAATTAAGAACCGTAAATTACCAGTTGTCACAGTCTCCCCCTGTTAATAAAATTTCGTCCTCGAAATTTAGACTACGTCAACTCCTTAGAGTTACGTTATGCGTATAAAATACGAATAGTACCAAATTGAACGATCATGAAATCGAATCAAGACTTATTCGAATGATGTGAATTCAAGGACGTATCACAAGATACAATAAATTCTAGAAATGATTGCATCCAATAAATGAAGTTAGATTTCAACAAGCTCAAATGTAATAGTTTGCATGAAATGCTCGATCATGGTCAGCCCAAGCTGCAAGTTCTACCGACGCCACAAGGTGTCGTGGTGAATAAGACAATTCAAATATAGCGGTGATCGAACAAGTATCACATGTGTTTTGCATAAAACGCTCAATCATGATTAGCCCAAGCTACAAGTCTGTACTGACACCACAAGGTGTCGAAATCAACAAACGACTTAATGGAGTCGTAGACCAAACAAATCTACCACGACTCGGAACAATGAAACACTTGTTAAAACGAATTCGAATATGATGTTTCCAATACATCATATGATGTCTTGAATTGAATATGTGTAATGAACAAGTTTAAACAATTGAATTTGATTTCAACGCAAGCCGACAATAAATACATGTATCGACAAGAAAACTTTCGGCATGGTCACAAGGAAAACCATGTATGTAACTTGAAAAGAAAAGAAAAGAAATTTCAAGAAAGTGTGTTGACTTGATAACAAAGAAGCCAACAATTTCAATAATGCGGGTCATTCGAATCACAAGCGAAATAATATTTGAGCTTTAATGAAACGCTTTATTCGAAACAAAACTACATGCGTAACAAACGATCTACATGCGTAACAAACGATGCATGCGTAACATATGAATCTTCAAGAAATGAAGCAAATGAATATTCGCTATACTGAAAGAAATGGTCGTGACACAATGACCATCAAGAGGAGTAGAGATACGAAAATCTACTCAGTAAATGTGAAAGTCGAAATTTCAATAAAAGAAATTTAAGGACTTTACCTGGGGTTGCATGTGATAACTGGTCGTTAGGTGACACTACCATAGAATGTCGAATATAGCGTACTCGTCGTTAGCTAAAATAGGGGGAATACGGTGACTTGCGTCTTTTCCTTAGCATGACTCGTGTCGTTTGCAGGACCGCGTGCCAACTGCCGCTTCCTGATCGATAGTCGCATGTGACGTACTTCAACTTCCATTGACGTATAGCTTAAGTCTCACGTATACCTGTGCGCTAGCGTTTCGTTTCGCGTAGAATGTGATGCACTCCGACATCTGTTGACGTAAAATTTGAGTTCTATGTATTCTCGTGCACTAGCGTTTCGTTATGCGTAGGCTGCCTGCTCGGGAAGTTAAAACATCATAGACAATATGTATAATTGTGTGTGCCCGAATTAATATTTGCAGTTCCTACGTGATGACCTTTAATGAACTTTAGCATAAGTTTTCGAAGGTCTTAGATGCATGTTTCCTAAGCTCTCAGAGTTTTATGTACTGTATGCGACTGTTTTGTGTACCGTGTGTAAAACACCACTTTAGTGTATGTTTGAAAACAAAGTCTTGACTGTTTGTTTTTCGGCAACGGTTGGAGACCATATTCGAGTACTATGCGTTCTGTATGTATTCAGGTTTTAATATTCTAAGTTCCCAGGGGAAAGTGAGGTTAGAGCCTAGGTATCTCTACAGAGAACCCTATTCGCTGTAACCTATAGCTCTGATACCAATCTGTCACACCCCGAAATATCAGAGCATTAGCGTGACTGGACTGGTATCTTCATTGCACAGCGGAAGCAAAATAAGCTAAGACTTTTAGTAATTGAACGCCCACTAAGTACTCGACTCCAGATGGTTCTCCTAGTCCAACCGTTCCATAATTTCTGAAAAGTAACCTGAGAAAGAAACATGCGAAAAATCAACATAAAGTTGAGCGAGTTCATAGTTTGTTTGTAAAAGATTTGAAATAAATCTTTTTGAATAACCGGTTTTTGATGTTTTGTGGAGAAAATGTATTTAAAATCATTTTCTTATCGAGTTTCTTGAAACTCTTAATGAAAACATAGTTTGTGTCACGTATAAATCAAGTTTTCATGTATAAATCAAGTATTTATGTGTACACCAAGTACTTTATGTATAATTCTAATCTTCTTGAGTACCCCACGTACTTCAAGTATAATTCTAATTTTCTTGAGTACCCCACGTACTTCAAGTATTAATCAAGTTTTAGTATGGTATGAATTTTATTTAAATAAAGTATTCCTGTAAGTATCAGGATTGTTAATGGGTTGCAAAGCCATTAACATGTGACACGACATAGGAAGTCACCAAACCTTAGGCATTTAATTGGTATATTCTGAGACACAAAAGCACTACTCGATTCTCGCCCTCACCGAGAGTGTGGCTGCCCGGCACCCGTTAGATCTAACCATTTGTTCTGCGGTCTGAATGTATACGTTGATTAATGGTGCTTCTGTACCCTATTCGTGACACGATTTCTCGCATCATTTCTCATATCGCCTCCTACTTGGTTCTCGTCCTCACCAAGTGCGTTTCTCGTATTCTTATATCTCGTCACACTTGGTTCTCGTCCTCACCAAGTGTGCTTCTTGTATTTTTATCATACCATTTGTATACATTTTAACATTTGTATTTTGTAAACTCTTGTATTTGTATTTTCCCGTAGTTTATAAAACTAGAATCTCGTGTGTATGCATATTTCAAAAAAATACGCTTGTTTGAAAAACCGGTATAAAACATAAGCTTTTCGTAAACCATTTGTGTCATTTAAACTTGCTTGTAAAATGGTTTAGAAATATGTAATTCTTGTATGCTTTGCAAAAAGTGCATGTCTTTCCACCCCGAAAACATTTAGAAAAATGTAAACCCATAAAAGGTGGGGTTATGAACTCACCTGAATATTCCTGTGCAAAGCTAGCTAATTACGACTTCGCGATGTCGTTTCCAAGACGTGACTCGCTATCGTGCATTCTACAATATTCCTAACACGGAATATCTAATAAGTTTCTAAATAACGCAGTAACTAACTACGTGTAATCGAGCTCTACCGAATCTTTGACCGAACAATATGACGGTAAATTGTCAACTTAAAGAAGCGAAGAAGTTATACTTGTTAGCTCGTTTTAAGAAGTCGTATGTTGATATAAAGGAATATTCGTATGAAAGTAATATATAATAAACTCGTATCATATATATTGCGCCTTGTGTATATTTGCCAAAAATATACGTATGTGCCGTCTAGGCGTATAAAATAAATATAACAGTTATATTTATTTTGTAAAAGAATCGTCGACTTGTATTGGAAAATAAATATATAACTATATTTATTTATAAAAGGATTCGAGTTCGTTTGAAATAAATATAATAATAACTATATTCATTTGTTGTCGAAAGAAACTTCCGTATCGTTGTTTGTAAAGTGTCGTTGAAAATATTATACACTTGTATATAAAGTGTCTTTATAAAAACGTGTTTCGTTTTACAGATTCTCTCGAAAAACGGGCAGAGTTTCCTCTGTTTTTGGACGCCCCGACAACACAGGTTGTCGTAATTTTATCAAAATTCAACGACAATCAAACAATATATCAAATTCGCCAATATTTCATGTAAAGGATAATCATGTCGGTTCGAGCTTGTTTCACACGTAATATTAACAAAATAACAAATATTAAACGCGTGATTAATTTTACCGAGTCTTCAAGCCGAAACGTCAAGCCGCTTCACTGAGTTGACCGAGTCAACTGAGTTGACTCGGTTTGACCGCGTTGACCGAGTTAACTCGGTTGACCGAGTCGACTCGTTCCTCGAAACCCACAACTGAACAGATCTGTTGTTGACGTTTGTTGACCGAACCGAAACAAAACCGAAATTGACCGAGTCTAGCTTGTTGACCTGAGATGAGTCTTGACCCGACACCTGAGACCACCTCTACTGTCGTGACAACAAAACCACAGAATCATCATCTTCAACAAATCTTCAAAGAAATGTGGAAGTATTAAGCAGGGGGGGTGTTACCGTGAATCCGAGCCGCGAACCACCACCACTGCCTCGTCGTCCACCGTCGTCGCTACTGCCGTCACCGGAACCACCACCTGAACCGGAGCTCGTCGGATAAACATTGACCACCGGATAACAGCACCGACCGGCGGTCCGAGACTCTGACCGCCGGTTCTCCGTCTCTCTCGGTCAGTCTCTTTCGGTCTCTCTCTCTCGTCTCTCTTCGTTTCTCTCTGTTTCAGCTGCCACACGCCACCACCATCTGGTGGTGGCTGCCGATACGCAGAAGACAGAAGGGGGGTGTCTCGCTCGTCGGAGAGAACCACCGGAGTTCTGCCGCGTCATCACCGGCTGTGATATCTTGCCGGAGAGAGGAAGGAGATCGAGAGGGAGATGAGGGAGGCTGATGATGTGTGGATGTGTTTGAATGTGTTAGTCAACAGAAAGAGGGTGTTTGGTAATTTAGTGTGTGTTGTTATGTCTGCTTAAAGAAATCAGGGGTAGCCCCCCTTTTATAAAGATTATAATGGGTATTGTTTGGTGGATATAAAGAAAATTGTTAACCATAAGTCCTTATGTCCTAATCTTTAAAGACATGATATTTTGTGTAGATTTGATATAGATCTTGATGAGATTTTAAGCAGATTTTGCAAAGATCTTGTAGGGATTTTGCCTATTATGTGTAGGTTTAGGCTTGTGGGTTTCGGGCTTGGGCCCAGGGCCCACAAGCCCGTCTCATGTGTAAGTGGTCCGTAATTTATACGGGACCCGCTATCGCAACCCAAACTCCATAAGCACAAATATATTCGTGTAACCTCCATATTTGTTGGCATTGTCAGTATTTCGTACGGTATCAGTCCGTTGTCGCGTCATATTTAGCAGATTTTCTGTAAATCACCACATGCGCACTGTATAGCTGAACAAACGTTCCTGGGCACTCCAAGGGCATGGTTAAGTTAATTAGCGTCGTAAACACTATTTATTATCGTGTTAATTGCCTGCTAGCCACGTAATTAAGAACCGTAAATTACCAGTTGTCACATGTTTAACCTACTTAGAAAACTGATTTGGTATCAAAACAATGGGTTTTGATACCCGAAAATAGTTCCGTTGCAAAATGCGTGCTTAAACGCATTTTGACCGAAACTTTGACTCATCACTATGCCTAGTTAACGTGATAATAAGTAAGTATAATCGCTAAGGATTATAACCATCGTGATTACAATCACGTTGCAAAGTTCAATTGAACTTTGACTTGACCAATTGATGGTCAAAACCGAAAGTCAAACTGTTGGCCAAACTGTTTGACTTTCTGCACTAACATAAAGAATAGAATGAAAGAATGCTCACTAAGCGTCCTTGCTATATTTTCTACAAAGAATAAGCTTCCCAATTCAGATGAGAGAGCTCCCAAAGCAGATTAGAAAGGAGAAATGAGAAGAATGAGCAAGGAATTGAGTTGATGGACCAAGCTATTTATAGTTGTTGTGGATTAACAAGATCAAAACACATGTTTGTGTGGCCAAGAAGCAAGAAATCATGGCCCTACAAGTGTTAGGAACTGATTGGGAACCTTGGTGATCACACAAACTTGCCCATCACACAAAGAAATTGCAAGGAAAGTCCCTGAATTAGCAACAGATTGCTGGAAATCTGTTTCTGTCGCTGGGCATATCACGCGGCCCGCGTAAGCATAGGGGCAGGCTTACGCGGCCCGTGTAGCCATCTTTGGCAGAAATGCATAAATGGTCCCTGCACATGTAATAAGCTCATTTCAGCCCCTTTTGACCCCCGTTAAGCCATTTTCAAGGCTCTACAAGGTCAATAAAGTTTAGAGGACTCAAAATGTGCTCGGAGAACTCTCGGATGTCGGCTCGTTTGGTCGTACAGTCGTACGGTCGCGTTGTTCGTTAAATTACGACGAAACTCAAACGGACGCGAAAACGAACCAAATTAAGCGACGAATGATATTTTTGCATGCCGATCACTAAAATAAAAATATTTTAGTGTGTACAAAAATTTTGGATGTCCAGATGTGGTCAGAATGTAAGATATGCGTGAAAATGCAAACTTACGCCGTTTTTGACACTTTTAGTCCCTGTAAGATCAAATAAGCATATTTTCGCACACCGAACCACTCAAAGCTTATTTCTAAGCTATGTTTAGGTTATTTATGGTATGTTTAGCTTATAATCAAGTTCCGGACTGTACTTTGCCTTACGAAACGGTAGACTTTTGCAAGTTGACGCAAATAGTCCCTGTGAGTGAATAAACTTGATTTCTCCACACCAAACCTTCCAAAACTTATTTCTAAGTTATGTAAAGGTTATTTAAGGTATGTTAAGCCTATTTATCTATTCCGGAGTGTTTGTTGCGCATCAGATCGCGTAAAACCTTCCAGAAAGCGATTTAGAGCTCGAAATCGAACAAGAATTGATATGTGCAAACGATACACATATTTATACAAATCCCAAGTATGAAATACAATATCTCATTGGTTTGGTATTTGTATGATGGTCTTAGCGACACAGGTGTCACACGTGTGATTTAGTTTACAAAGATTTTTCAATGCCGAGAACTTCGATTAAAGAGTAAAAAAGGCGTAAGGTTCACAACGGTGTAAAATTAAAATGGGATATACCGGGCTAGGATTCAAGTTACAGGAACAATGGCCAAACCAACCACCCAAGAATGGAATCGTCGAGAGAAAACACTTGACAACCTCCTAGAAGCAGCTTTTCTTGCCACAAGACCTTACACCATCAATTAGGAATCTGATGCCGTCACAAAACACATTCCTTAAATTGTAGCCATTTATTGAGTGTTTTTTTTGGTGTCTAATCCGCATATATATATATCACCATTGCCCTTGATTTTCTTGACTGTATAACTATTAAATGTCAACATATACACGTGTGATTTAGTTTACGAAGATTTTTCAATGCCAAGAACCTCAATCAGAGAGTAAAAAAGGCGTAAGGTTCACAATGGTGTAAAATTAAAATGGGATATACCGGGCTAGGATTTGAGTTACAGGAAAAAAGGGCCAAACCAACCACTCAAGAATGGAATCGTCGAGCGAAAACACTTGACAACCTCCTAGAAGCAGCTTTTCTTGCCACCAGACCTCTCTCCATTAATTAGGAATCCGATGCTGTCACTAAACACATTCCTTAAATTGTAGCCATTTGTTGAGTGTTTTTTTTGGTGTCTAATCCGCATATATATCACCATTGCCCTTGATTTTATTGACTGTATATCTCTTAAATGTCAACATATACACGTGTGATTTAGTTTACGAAGATTTTTCAATACCGAGAACTTCGATCAGAGAGTAAAAAAGGCGTAAGGTTCACAATGGTGTAAAATTAAAATGGGATATACCGGGCTAGGATTCGAGTTACGGGAACAAGGGCCAAACCAACCACCCGAGAATGAAATCGTCGAGCGAAAACACTTGACAACCTCCTAGAAGCAGCTTTTCTTGCCACCAGACCTTTCTCCATCAATTAGGAATCTGATGCCGTCACTAAACACATTCCTTAAATTGTAGCCAGTTGTTGAGTGTTTTTTTTGGTGTCTAATCGACATATATATCACCATTGCGCTTGATTTTCTTGACTGTATATCTATTAAATGTCAACATATACACAGGTGATTTAGTTTACGAAGATTTTTCAATGCCGAGAACCTCGATCAGAGAGTAAAAAAGGCGTAAAGTTAACAATGGTGTAAAATTAAAATGGGATATACCGGGCTAGGATTCGAGTTACCGAAACAAGGGCCAAACCAACCACCCAAGAATGGAATCGTCGAGCGAAAACACTTGACAACCTCCTAGAAGCAACTTTTCTTGCCACCAGACCTTTCTCCATCAATTAGGAATCTGATGCCGTCACTAAACACATTCCTTAAATTGTAGCCATTCGTTGAGTGTTTTTTTTTTGTGTCTTATCCATATATATCTCACCATTTCCCTTGATTTTCTTGACTGTATATCTCTTAAATGTCAACATATACACGTGTGATTTAGTTTACGAAGATTTTTCAATGCCGAGAACCTCGATTAGAGAGTAAAAAAGGTGTAGTGTTCACAATGGTGTAAAATTAAAATGGGATATAGCAGGCTAGGATTCGAGTTACAAGAAAAAGGGCCAAACCAACTACCTAAGAATGGAATTGTCAAGCGAAAACACTTGACAACCTCCTAGAAGCAGCTTTTCTTGCCACCAGACCTTTCTCCATCAATTAGGAATCCGATGCCAAACACATTCCTTAAATTGTAGCCATTTGTTGAGTGTTTTTTTTAGTGTCTAATCCGCATATATATCACCATTGCCCTTGATTTTATTGACTGTATATCTCTTAAATGTCAACAGATACACGTGTGATTTAGTTTACGAAGATTTTTCAATACCGAGAACCTCGATCAGAGAGTGAAAAAGGCCTAAGGTTCACAATGGTGTAAAATTAAAATGGGATATACCGGGCTAGGATTCGAGTTACAGGAACAAGGGCCAAACCAACAACCCAAGAATGGAATCGTCGAGCGAAAACACTTGACAACCTCCGAGAAGCAGCTTTTCTTGCCACCAGACCTTTCTCCATCAATTAGGAATCTGATGCCGTCACTAAACACATTCCTTAAGTTGTAGCCATTTGTTGAGTGTTTTTTTTGGTGTCTTATCCGTATATATATCACCATTTCCCATGATTTTCTTGACTGTTTATCTCTTAAATGTTAACATATACACGTGTGATTTAGTTTACGAAGATTTTTCAATGCCGAGAACCTCGATTAGAGAGTAAAAAAGGTGTAGGGTTCACAATGGTGTAAAATTAAAATGGGATATACCATGTTAGGATTCGAGTTACAGGAACAAGGGACAAACCAACCACCCAAGAATGGAATCGTCGAGCGAATACACTTGACAACCTCCAAGAAGGAGTATTTCTTGCCACCAGACCTTTCTCCATCAATTAGGAATCTGATGCCGTCACAAAACACATTCCTTAAATTGTAGCCATTTATTGAGTGTTTTTTTTGTGTCTAATCCGCATATATATATATATATCACCATTGCCCTTGATTTTCTTGACTGTATAACTCTTAAATGTCAACATATACACGTGTGATTTAGTTTAGGAAGATTTTTCAATGCCGAGAACCTCAATCAGAGAGTAAAAAAGGCGTAAGGTTCACAACGGTGTAAAATTAAAATGGGATAAACCGGGATAGGATTCGAGTTATAGAAACAAGGGCCAAACCAACCACCCAAGTATGGAATCGTCGAGCGAAAACACTTGACAACCTCCTAGAATGAGCTTTTCTTGCCACCAGACCTTTCTCCATCAATTAGGAATCTGATGCCGTCACTAAACACATTCCTTAAATTGTAGCCATTTGTTAGGTGTTTTTTTTTTGTGTCTAATCCGCATATATATATATATATCACCATTGCCCTTGATTTTCTTAACTGTATAACTCTTAAACGTCAACAATTTGGTTGGTTAGAGTACTAGAACCATACATTTACCTGATATAGAAATCAACATGTATTTTACAACACTAACAATTGTCACAAAAAATATGACCTTAAAATATTGTATTGATGGTGGATGAGTCATCAACGTTGTCTACGTTCGGGGCACCCACGATTCATCAACACCGTCTACATTAAATTTACAATACTAACAATGCTTTGTACCGGTGGCAGACGAGTCATCAACGTCGTCTGTGTTCATGGACGTGGTTTGCCTTTTGCCATGGGATTTACCTGGGTGATTGTACATTTTGTTTTGACGTATACATTGTATGTCTGTGTGGGTGTTGTATATTAGGTATGTATTTCTACCCACATGTAAGTTATGTTTATTTAGAATAAACAAACATTTTTCAAGTTACAAGTAAAATAAAGTACCATAAAAATACATTTTTAACAAGTGTGAATTGTATTATTTATGATTCTATATAATAATGGATGGAGGTAAATTTGGTTGTTGCAAGTTAAGTTTATGATCTGTAATAATTAAAATGTGGTTGTTTTTTAACAACTCTTGTAACAACATAGTTTATTACATTATTAATTCTTGCTTTATTTTTTTATTTATAAAGAAATGTTCAAGTTCATAAGTCACTTTCTTGCATTTTACAACTCTATTATCCATACCCTGATGAAATGAACCCTGTCAAGGATGCCAAGTTTGCTTAAAGTAATGATTTTTAATGTCTAATTTAATTTTCTGGTAAACTTTGAATTATGTCCTTATGTTTGTCTTATGATGCTTTAAATTTGATTAATTGCTATTGTTGTTTGTGCATTGTGGTGGTACGTTACACCATGCATTCCATAGGTATCAATTTGGTTGGTTACAGTACTAGAACCATACATTTACCTGATATAGAAATCAACATGTGTTTTACAATACTAACAATTGTCACAAAAAATATGACATTAAAATATTGTACTGATGGTGGATGAGTCATCAACTTCGTCTACGTTCGGGGCAGATGATTCATCAACGCTGTCTACATTAAATTTACAATACTAACAATGCTTTGTACCGGTGGCAGACGAGTCATCAACGTCGGCTGTGTTCATGGACGTGGTTTGCCTTTTGCCATGGGATTTACCTGGGGGATTGTGCTTTTGTTGTTTGTTAAAAAATATATGAAAATAATGATTTTTTTTTCTTTAGTTAAATTTTGTTGTTTCGATCCCCAATTATCTATGGTATTACATCATTATGAATGGTTTCAAGTATAAAAAATCGTGACACATAACAACTCGTTGAGAAGCAAGAAATATGGTGTCCCATGATCTTTTAGAAGAAGATTGATGTATTTTGTACGACTTTGTAATCAACTTTAGTTTGTTTCAAGATGGTTATGTTTCTCTATCAAAGATACATTATGTATTAAGTTGTGCCTAACATACTTAATATACTCATATCAATTGATCTCATATCTGTTGACGGTAAACCCAAGGCAATCCAACAATATACATATTTAAATAGACCTTACAAAATACACATAACATGTACATAACACGTACACATAAATGTTAATTTGACATAAATCCAAACACGTATGTAGAAGTAGAATCTAATAGGATGTCTTCAAAACCAAAGACTATTGAGGGCAATAGAAAATATAACAATATCCAATACATTTCCAACTAAATACAAGATGCATGTGTAAAACTTTGATTAATTTATGTAACTTTTAGCAATTGCATTAAAAACTTTAAAAAGAACTCTTTAATAAACTGCCATATGCCAACAATGACTTTTATAAAAAAAAAATTGTTATAATGTTAACTAAATCTTCAACAACAAAAATACGATCCGTCAAATAATTGTGTAATATTTTTTTAATTGAATATTCATAATATAAGTATACAACCATATTGAATTAAGTAGTTCACAATGTATTAAAATCGTTTAAAAGCCCACATAATAAATAAATTTTTAATCAGGGTTTTTATAATTTTCATATATTACACTAGCTACTCAAATACTCATCCCCTGATACAACATTGCATCTAACTCATCTCAATGATGAATCTAGCTTAACCAATTTTAATGTAAATAAATGTGTGTAGTTAAATTGAAGCAATTATGCTTTCCTGTAAGCTTCATGCATTTATCCTTATTGAAGGTTAAAGCTTTTTACACTAGATATAAAAGAATATCATTTGTAATAACAGGATATCTCAAATTCCTATATATAGATTAAGTATACCCTTTTTTCTTTATTATAGTATGATTACCGGATCATAATATCATTATTTTTTTGTTGGACAACAAAATTTTGATAAACGGGACAAAAATAATCACAAGTTTCTTTGTGACTGTAGCAGCATTCTCTTCGTATTACATCTCCACAACAAATCGGTAAAGCAAACTCGTTCTTTTCCATACATCTTAGAATACATTGTTTTGGTGATGGACCCACAAAGGGTTTGATGTCACTGTGATCAGTTTTCCCACCTTAAAATCCAAATGCCAAGATATTGATTAGGATTTTTATTTAAAACATGTGAGATGAATAAATATTATGATAAAGAAAACTTACCCGCGTAACAAACCATCAACATAAGAACTACCATCACAGGTAAATTCACGTATTGCATCATTGTTCCCTTTAACTTTAGAATGGTATAACTTCTACGACCCGTAAAGATGAGGAGGGTTATAATAGAGAAACAACTTGTATTTATAAGCACATATGAATAGTGTGGTGATGGTTTATCTATGTAATTGTATAATGTACGTGATACTCAAGTAAACTCAACAATCTACTAGTTTTTTTTACCTAATTGAACATTGCATGTGATACTTAGGTAAATTCAACAAACCACTAGTTTCTTATGTGCATCCTGCATGTATGTGCCAACCTTATACTTAAAAATTGTACATGTTTGTTTTTGCGTATACGTGGTATGTCTGTGTGGGTGTTGGATATCACCTATGAATTTCTACCTACATGTAAGTTATGTTGATTTAGAATAAACAAACATTTTACAAGTTACAAGTAAAATAAACTACCATAAAAATATATTTTTAACAAGTGTGAATTGTATTATTTATGATTCTATATAATAATGGATGGAGGTAAATTTGGTTGTTGCAAGTTAAGTTTATGATCTATAATAATTAAAATGTGGTTGTTTTTTTAACAACTCTTGTAACAACATAGTTTATTACATTATTAATTCTTGCTTTATTTTTTTATTTATAAAGAAATATTCAAGTTCATAAGTCACTTTCTTGCATTTTAGAACTCTATTATCCATACCCTGATGAAATGAACCCTGTCAACCATGCCAAGTTTGCATAAAGTAATGATTTTTAATGTCTAATTTAATTTTCGGGTAAACTTGGAATTATGTCCTTATGTTTGTCTTATGATGCTTTAAATTTGATTAATTGCTATTGTTGCTTGTGAATATACATAGAATCAATAAACGCTCATGTGCATTGTGGTGGTACATTACACCATGCATTCCATAGGTATCACTTTGGTTGGTTACAGTACTAGAACCATACATTTACTTGATATAGAAATCAACATGTGTTTTACAATACTAACAATTGTCACAAAAAATATGACATTAAAATATTGTACTGATGGTGGATGAGTAATCAACTTCGTCTACGTTCGGGGCACCCACGATTCATCAACGCCGTCTACATTAATTTTACAATACTAACAATGCTTTGTACCGGTAGCAGACGAGTCATCACCGTCGTCTGTGTTCATGGACGTGGTTTGCCTTTTGCCATGGGATTTACCTGGGTGATTGTGCTTTTGTTGTTTGTTAAAAAATATATGAAAATAATGATTTTTTTTCTTTAGTTAAATTTTGTTGTTTCGATCCCCAATTATCTATGGTATTACATCATTATGAATGGTTTCAAGTATAAAAAATCGTGACACATAACAACTCGTTGAGAAGCAAGAAATATGGTGTCCCATGATCTTTTAGAAGAAGATTGATGTATTTTGTACGACTTTGTAATCAACTTTAGTTTGTTTCAAGATGGTTATGTTTCTCTATCAAAGATACATTATGTATTAAGTTGTGCCTAACATACTTAATATACTCATATCAATTGATCTCATATCTGTTGACGGTAAACCCAAGGCAATCCAACAATATACATATTTAAATAGACCTTACAAAATACACATAACATGTACATAACACGTACACATAAATGTTAATTTGACATAAATCCAAACACGTATGTAGAAGTAGAATCTAATAGGATGTCTTCAAAACCAAAGACTATTTAGGGCAATAGAAAATATAACAATATCCAATACATTTCCAACTAAATACAAGATGCATGTGTAAAACTTTGATTAATTTATGTAACTTTTAGCAATTGCATTAAAAATTTTAAAAAGAACTCTTTAATAAACTGCCATATGCCAACAATGACTTTTATAAAAAAAAAATTGTTATAATGTTAACTAAATCTTCAACAACAAAAATACGATCCGTCAAATAATTGTGTAATATTTTTTTAATTGAATATTCATAATATAAGTATACAACCATATTGAATTAAGTAGTTCACAATGTATTAAAATCGTTTAAAAGCCCACATAATAAATAAATTTTTAATCAGGGTTTTTATAATTTTCATATATTACACTAGCTACTCAAATACTCATCCCCTGATACAACATTGCATCTAACTCATCTCAATGATGAATCTAGCTTAACCAATTTTAACGTAAATAAATGTGTGTAGTTAAATTGACGCAATTTTCCTTTCCTGTAAGCTTCATGCATTTATCCTTATTGAAGGTTAAAGCTTTTTACACTAGATATAAAAGAATATCATTTGTAATAACAGGATATCTCAAATTCCTATATATAGATTAAGTATACCCTTTTTTCTTTATTACAGTATAATTACAGGATCATAATATCATTATTTTTTTGTTGGACAACAAAATTTTGATAAACCTGGAAAAAAATAATCACAAGTTTCTTTGTGACTGTAGCAGCATTCTCTTCGTATTACATCTCCACAAAAAATCGGTAAAGCAACTCGTTCTTTTCCATACATCTTAGGATACATTGTTTTGGTGATGGACCCACAAAGGGTTTGATGTCATTGTGATCCGTTTTCCCACCTTAAAATCCAAACGCCAGGATATTGATTAGGATTTTTATTTAAAACATGTGACATGAATAAATATTATGATAAAGAAAACTTACCCGCGTAACAAACCATCAACAGGAGAACTACCATCACATGTAAATTCACGTATTGCATCATTGTTCCCATTAACTTTAGAATGGTATAACTTCTACGACCCATAAAGATGAGGAGGGTTATAATAGAGAAATAACTTGTATTTATAAGCACATTTGAATAGTGTGGTGATGGTTTATCTATGTAATTGAATAATGCACGTGATACTTAAGTAAACTCAACAATCTACTAGTTTTTTTACCTAATTGAACATTGCATGTGATAGTTAGGTAAATTCAACAAACCACTAGTTTCTTATGTGCATCATGCATGTGCCAACGTTATACTTAAAAATTGTACATTTTGTTTTGACGTATACATTGTATGTCTGTGTGGGTGTTGTATATTAGGTATGTATTTCTACCCACATGTAAGTTTTGTTTATTTAGAATAAACAAACATTTTTCAAGTTACAAGTAAAATAAAGTACCATAAAAATACATTTTTAACAAGTGGGAAATGTATTATTTATGATTCTATATAATAATGGATGGAGGTAAATTTGGTTGTTGCAAGTTAAGTTTATGATCTGTAATAATTAAAATGTGGTTGTTTTTTAACAACTCTTGTAACAACATAGTTTATTACATTATTAATTTTTGCTTTATTTTTTTATTTATAAAGAAATGTTCAAGTTCATAAGTCACTTTCTTGCATTTTACAACTCTATTATCCATACCCTGATGAAATAAACCCTGTCAAGGATGCCAAGTTTGCTTAAAGTAATGATTTTTAATGTCTAATTTAATTTTCTGGTAAACTTGGAATTATGTCCTTATGTTTGTCTTATGATGCTTTAAATTTGATTAATTGCTATTGTTGCCTGTGAATATACATAGAATCAATAAACGCTCATGTGCATTGTGGTGGTACGTTACACCATGCATTCCATAGGTATCAATTTGGTTGGTTACAGTACTAGAACCATACATTTACCTGATATAGAAATCAACATGTGTTTTACAATACTAACAATTGTCACAAAAAATATGACATTAAAATATTGTACTGATGGTGGATGGGTCATCAACGTCGTCTACGTTCGGGGCAGACGATTCATCAACGCCGTCTACATTAAATTTACAATACTAACATTGCTTTGTACCGGTGGCAGACGAGTCATCAACGTCGTCTGTGTTCATAGACGTGGTTTGCCTCTTGCCATTGGATTTACCTGGGTGATTGTGCTTTTGTTGTTTGTTAAACAATATATGAAAATAATGATTTTTTTACTTTAGTTAAATTTTGTTGTTTCGATCCCAAATTATCAATGGTATTACATCATTATGAATGGTTTCAAGTATAAAAAATTGTGACACATAACAACTCGTTGAGAAGCAAGAAATATGGTGTCCCATGATCTTTTAGAAGAAGATTGATGTATTTTGTACGACTTTGTAATCAACTTTAGTTTGTTTCAAGATGGTTATGTTTCTCTATCAAAGATAGATTATGTATTAAGTTGTGCCTAACATACTTAATATACTCATATCAATTGATCTCATATGTGTTGACGGTAAACCCAATGCAATCCAACAATAACCATCTTTAAATAGACCTTACAAAATACACATAACATGTGCATAACACGTACACATAAATGTTAATTCGACATAAATCCAGACACGTATGAGAAGTAGAATCTAATAGGATGTCTTCAAAACCAAAGACTATTGAGGGCAATAGAAAATATCACAATATCCAATACATTTCCAACTAAATACAAGAGGCATGTGTAAAACTTTGATTAATTTATGTAACTTTTAGCAATTGCATTAAAAACTTTAAAAAGAACTCTTTAATAAATTGCCATCTGCCAACTATGACTTTTATAAAAAAAAATTGTTATAATGTTAACTAAATCTTCAACAACAAAAATACGATCCGTCAAATAATTGTGTAATATTTATCTAATTGAATATTCAGAATATAAGTATACAACCATATTGAATTAAGTAGTTCACAATGTATTAAATTCGTTTAAAAGCCCACATAATAAATAAATTTTTAATCAGGGTTTTTATAATTTTCGTATATTACACTAGCTACTCAAATACTCATCCCCAGATACAACATTGCATCTAACTCATCTCAATGATGAATCTAGCTTAACCAATTTTAATGTAAATAAATGTGTGTAGTTAAATTGACGCAATTATCATTTCCTGTAAGCTTCATGCATTTATCCTTATTGAAGGTTAAAGCTTTTTACACTAGATATAAAAGAATATCATTTGTAATAACAGGATATCTCAAATTCCTATATATAGATTAAGTATACCCTTTTTTCTTTATTACAGTATGATTACAGGATCATAATATCATTATTTTTTTGTTGGACAACTAAATTTTGATTTACGTGGACAAAAATAATCACAAGTTTCTTTGTGACTAGCAGCATTCTCTTCGTAATACATCTCCACAACAAATCGGTAAAGCAAACTCGTTCTTTTCCATACATCTTAGAATACATTGTTTTGGTGATGTACCCACAAAGGGTTTGATGTCACTGTGATCAGTTTTCCCACCTTAAAATCCAAATGCCAAGATATTGATTAGGATTTTTATTTAAAACATGTGAGATGAATAAATATTATGATAAAGAAAACTTACCCGCGTAACAAACCATCAACATGAGAACTACCATCACATGTAAATTCACGTATTGCATCATTGTTCCGTTTAACTTTAGAATGGTATAACTTCTACGACCCGTAAAGATGAGGAGGGTTATAATAGAGAAACAACTTGTATTTATAAGCACATTTGAATAGTGTGGTGATGGTTTATCTATGTAATTGTATAATGCACGTGATACTTAAGTAAACTCAACAATCTACTAGTTTTTTTACCTAATTAAACATTGCATGTGATACTTAGGTAAATTCAACAAACCACTAGTTTCTTATGTGCATCATGCATGTATGTGCCAACCTTATACTTAAAAATTGTACATGTTTGTTTTTGCGTATACGTTGTATGTCTGTGTGGGTGTTGGATATCACGTGTGAATTTCTACCCAGATGTAAGTTATGTTAATTTAGAATAAACAAACATTTTACAAGTTACAAGTAAAATAAAGTACCATAAAAATACATTTTTAACAAGTGTGAATTGTATTATTTATGATTCTATATAATAATGGATGGAGGTAAATTTGGTTGTTGCAAGTTAAGTTTATGATCTGTAATAATTAAAATGCGATTGTTTTTTTAACAACTCTTGTAACAACATAGTTTATTACATTATTAATTTTTGCTTTATTTTTTTACTTATAAAGAAATGTTCAAGTTCATAACTCACTTTCTTGCATTTTACAACTCTATTATCCATACCTTGATGAAATGAACCCTGTCAAGGATGCCAAGTTTGCTTAAAGTAATGATTTTTAATGTCTAATTTAATTTCCTGGTAAACTTGGAATTATGTCCTTATGTTTGTCTTATGATGCTTTAAATTTGATTAATTGCTATTGTTGCTTGTGAATATACATAGAATCAATAAACGCTCATGTGCATTGTGGTGGTACGTTACACCATGCATTCCATAGGTATCAATTTGGTTGGTTACAGTACTAGAACCAAACATTTACTTGATATAGAAATCAACATGTGTTTTACAATACTAACAATTGTCACAAAAAATATGACATTAAAATATTGTACTGATGGTGGATGAGTCATGAACGTCGTCTACGTTCGGGGCAGACGATTCATCAACGCCGTCTACATTAAATTTACAATACTAACAATGCTTTGTACCGGTGGCAGACGAGTCATCAACGTCGTCTGTGTTCATGGACGTGGTTTGCCTTTTGCCATGGGATTTACCTGGGTGATTGTGCTTTTGTTGTTTGTTAAAAAATATATGAAAATAATGATTTCTTTTTCTTTAGTTAAATTTTGTTTTTCGATCCCCAATTATCTATGGTATTACATCATTATGAATGGTTTCAAGTATAAAAAAATGTGACATATAACAACTCGTTGAGAAGCAAGAAATATGGTATCCCATGATCTTTTAGAAGAAGATTGATGTATTTTGTACGAATTTGTAATCAACTTTAGTGTGTTTCAAGATGGTTATGTTTCTCTATCAAAGATACACTATGTATTAAGTTGTGCCTAACATACTTAATATACTCATATCAATTGATCTCATATCTGTTGACGGTAAACCCAAGTCAATCCAACAATATACATATTTAAATAGACCTTACGAAATACACATAACATGTGCATAACACGTACACATAAATGTTAATTCGACATAAATCCAAACACGTATGTAGAAGTAGAATCTAATAGGATGTCTTCAAAACCAAAGACTATTGAGGGCAATAGAAAATATAACAATATCCAATACATTACCAACTAAATACAAGAGGCATGTGTAAAACTTTGATTAATTTATGTAACTTTTAGCAATTGCATTAAAAACTTTAAAAAGAACTCTTTAATAAATTGCCATCTGCCAACTATGACTTTTATAAAAAAAAATTGTTATAATGTTAACTAAATCTTCAACAACAAAAATACGATCCGTCAAATAATTGTGTAATATTTATTTAATTGAATATTCAGAATATAAGTATACAACCATATTGAATTAAGTAGTTCACAATGTATTAAATTCGTTTAAAAGCCCACATAATAAATAAATTTTTAATCAGGGTTTTTATAATTTTCGTATATTACACTAGCTACTCAAATACTCATCCCCAGATACAACATTGCATCTAACTCATCTCAATGATGAATCTAGCTTAACCAATTTTAATGTAAATAAATGTGTGTAGTTAAATTGACGCAATTATCCTTTCCTGTAAGCTTCAAGCATTTATCGTTATTGAAGGTTAAAGCTTTTTACACTAGATATAAAAGAATATCATTTGTAATAACAGGATATCTCAAATTCCAATATATAGATTAAGTATACCCTTTTTTCTTTATTACAGTATGATTACCGGATCATAATATCATTATTTTTTTGTTGGACAACAAAATTTTGATTTACGTGGACAAAAATAATCACAAGTTTCTTTGTGACTGTAGCAGCATTCTCTTCGTAATACATCTTCACAACAAATCGGTAAAGCAAACTCGTTCTTTTCCATACATCTTAGAATACATTGTTTTGGTGATGTACCCACAAAGGGTTTGATGTCACTGTGATCAGTTTTCCCACCTTAAAATCCAAATGCCAAGATATTGATTAGGATTTTTATTTAAAACATGTGAGATGAATAAATATTATGATAAAGAAAACTTACCCGCGTAACAAACCATCAACATGAGAACTACCATCACATGTAAATTCACGTATTGCATCATTGTTCCGTTTAACTTTAGAATGGTATAACTTCTACGACCCGTAAAGATGAGGAGGGTTATAATAGAGAAACAAATTTTATTTATAAGCACATTTGAATACTATGGTGATGGTTTATCTATGTAATTGTATAATGCACGTGATACTTAAGTAAACTCAACAATCTACTAGTTTTTTTACCTAATTAAACATTGTATGTGATACTTAGGTAAATTCAACAAACCACTAGTTTCTTATGTGCATCATGCATGTATGTGCCAACCTTATACTTAAAAATTGTACATGTTTGTTTTTGCGTATACGTTGTATGTCTGTGTGGGTGTTGGATATCACGTGTGAATTTCTACCCAGATGTAAGTTATGTTAATTTAGAATAAACAAACATTTTACAAGTTACAAGTAAAATAAAGTACCATAAAAATACATTTTTAACAAGTGTGAATTGTATTATTTATGATTCTATATAATAATGGATGGAGGTAAATTTGGTTGTTGCAAGTTAAGTTTATGATCTGTAATAATTAAAATGCGGTTGTTTTTTTAACAACTCTTGTAACAACATAGTTTATTACATTATTAATTTTTGCTTTATTTTTTTATTTATAAAGAAATGTTCAAGTTCATAACTCACTTTCTTGCATTTTACAACTCTATTATCCATACCTTGATGAAATGAACCCTGTCAAGGATGCCAAGTTTGCTTAAAGTAATGATTTTTAATGTCTAATTTAATTTTCTGGTAAACTTGGAATTATGTCCTTATGTTTGTCTTATGATGCTTTAAATTTGATTAATTGCTATTGTTGCTTGTGAATATACATAGAATCAATAAACGCTCATGTGCATTGTGGTGGTACGTTACACCATGCATTCCATAGGTATCAATTTGGTTGGTTACAGTACTAGAACCATACATTTACTTGATATAGAAATCAACATGTGTTTTACAATACTAACAATTGTCACAAAAAAATATGACATTAAAATATTGTACTGATGGTGGATGAGTCATCAACGTCGTCTACGTTCGGGCAGACGATTCATCAACGTCGTCTACATTAAATTTACAATACTAACAATGCTTTGTACCGGTGGCAGATGAGTCATCAACGTCGTCTGTGTTCATGGATGTGGTTTGCCTTTTGCCATGGGATTTACCTGGGTGATTGTGCTTTTGTTGTTTGTTAAAAAATATATGAAAATATTGATTTTTTTTCTTTAGTTAAATTTTGTTGTTTCGATCCCCAGTTATCTATGGTATTACATCATTATGAATGGTTTCAAGTATAAAAATTGTGACACATAACAACTCGTTGAGAAGCAAGACATATGGTGTCCAATGATCTTTTAGAAGAAGATTGATGTATTTTGTACGACTTTGTAATCAACTTTAGTTTGTTTCAAGATGGTTATGTTTCTCTATCAAAGATACATTATGTATTAAGTTGTGCCTAACATACTTAATATACTCATATCAATTGATCTCATATGTGTTGACGGTAAACCCAAGGCAATCCAACAATATACATATTTAAATAGACCTTACAAAATACACATAACATGTACATAACACGTACACATAAATGTTAATTTGACATAAATCCCAACACGTATGTAGAAGTAGAATCTAATACGATGTCTTCAAAACCAAAGACTATTGAGGGCAATAGAAAATATCACAATATCCAATACATTTCCAACTAAATACAAGATGCATGTGTAAAACTTTGATTAATTTATGTAACTTTTAGCAACTGCATTAAAAACTTTAAAAAGAACTCTTTAATAAATTGCCATCTGCTAACTATGACTTTTATAACAAAAATTGTTATAATGTTAACTAAATCTTCAACAACAAAAATACGATCCGTCAAATAATTGTGTAATATTTATTTAATTGAATATTCTGAATATAAGTATACAACCATATTGAATTAAGTAGTTCACAATGTATTAAATTCGTTTAAAAGCCCACATAATAAATAAATTTTTAATCAGGGTTTTTATAATTTTCGTATATTACACTAGCTACTCAAATACTCATCCCCAGATACAACATTGCATCTAACTCATCTCAATGATGAATCTAGCTTAACCAATTTTAATGTAAATAAATGTGTGTAGTTAAATTGACGCAATTATCCTTTCCTGTAAGCTTCATGCATTTATCCTTGTTGAAGGTTAAAGCTTTTTTACACTAGATATAAAAGAATATCATTTGTAATAACAGGATATCTCAAATTCCTATATATAGATTTAGTATACCCTTTTTTCTTTATTACAGTATGATTACAGGATCATAATATCATTATCTATGGTATTACATCCTTATAATGGTTTCAAGTATAAAAAATTGTGACACATAACAACTCGTTGAGAAGCAAGAAATATGGTGTCCCATGATCTTTTAGAAGAAGATTGATGTATTTTGTACGACTTTGTAATCAACTTTAGTTTGTTTCAAGATGGTTATGTTTCTCTATCAAAGATACATTATGTATTAAGTTGTGCCTAACATACTTAATATACTCATATCAATTGATCTCATATCTGTTGACGGTAAACCCAAGTCAATCCAACAATATACATATTTAAATAGACCTTACGAAATACACATAACATGTGCATAACACGTACACATAAATGTTAATTCGACATAAATCCAAACACGTATGTAGAAGTAGAATCTAATAGGATGTCTTCAAAACCAAAGACTATTGAGGGCAATAGAAAATATAACAATATCCAATACATTTCCAACTAAATACAAGAGGCATGTGTAAAACTTTGATTAATTTATGTAACTTTTAGCAATTGCATTAAAAAATTTAAAAAGAACTCTTTAATAAATTGCCATCTGCCAACTATGACTTTTATAAAAAAAATTGTTATAATGTTAACTAAATCTTCAACAACAAAAATACGATCCGTCAAATAATTGTGTAATATTTATTTAATTGAATATTCAGAATATAAGTATACAACCATATTGAATTAAGTAGTTCACAATGTATTAAATTCGTTTAAAAGCCCACATAATAAATAAATTTTTAATCAGGGTTTTTATAATTTTCGTATATTACACTAGCTACTCAAATACTCATCCCCAGATACAACATTGCATCTAACTCATCTCAATGATGAATCTAGCTTAACCAATTTTAATGTAAATAAATGTGTGTAGTTAAATTGACGCAATTATCCTTTCCTGTAAGCTTCATGCATTTATCCTTATTGAAGGTTAAAGCTTTTTACATTAGATATAAAAGAATATCATTTGTAATAACAGGATATCTCAAATTCCTATATATAGATTAAGTATACCCTTTTTTTCTTTATTACAGTATGATTACAGGATCATAATATCATTATTTTTTTGTTGGACAGCAAAATTTTGATTTACGTGGATAAAAATAATCACAAGTTTCTTTGTGACTGTAGCAGCATTCTCTTCGTAATACATCTCCACAACAAATCGGTAAAGCAAACTCGTTCTTTTCCATACATCTTATAATACATTGTTTTGGTGATGTACTCACAAAGGGTTTGATGTCACTGTGATCAGTTTTCCCACCTTAAAATCCAAATGCCAAGATATTGATTAGGATTTTTATTTAAAACATGTGAGATGAATAAATATTATGATAAAGAAAACTTACCCGCGTAACAAACCATCAACATGAGAACTACCATCACATGTAAATTCACGTATTGCATCATTGTTCCGTTTAACTTTAGAATGGTATAACTTCTACGACCCGTAAAGATGAGGAGGGTTATAATAGAGAAACAACTTGTATTTATAAGCACATTTGAATAGTGTGGTGATGGTTTATCTATGTAATTGTATAATGCACGTGATACTTAAGTAAACTCAACAATCTACTAGTTTTTTTTTACCTAATTAAACATTGCATGTGATACTTAGGTAAATTCAACAAACCACTAGTTTCTTATGTGCATCATGCATGTATGTGCCAACCTTATACTTAAAAATTGTACATGTTTGTTTTTGCGTATACGTTGTATGTCTGTGTGGGTGTTGGATATCACATGTGAATTTCTACCCACTTGTAAGTTATGTTTATTTAGAATAAACAAACATTTTACAAGTTACAAGTAAAATAAAGTACCATAAAAATACATTTTTAACAAGTGTGAATTGTATTATTTATGATTCTATATAATAATGGATGGAGGTAAATTTGGTTGTTGCAAGTTAAGTTTATGATCTGTAATAATTAAAATCCCGTTTGTTTTTTTAACAACTCTTGTAACAACATAGTTTATTACATTATTAATTTTTGCTTTATTTTTTTATTTATAAAGAAATGTTCAAGTTCATAACTCACTTTCTTGCATTTTACAACTCTATTATCCATACCTTTATGAAATGAACCCTGTCAAGGATGCCAAGTTTGCTTAAAGTAATGATTTTTAATGTCTAATTTAATTTTCTGGTAAACTTGGAATTATGTCCTTATGTTTGTCTTATGATGCTTTTAATTTGATTAATTGCTATTGTTGCTTGTGAATATACATAGAATCAATAAACGCTCATGTGCATTGTGGTGGTACGTTACACCATGCATTCCATAGGTATCAATTTGGTTCGTTACAGTACTAGAACCATACATTTACGTGATATAGAAATCAACATGTGTTTTACAATACTAACAATTGTCACAAAAAAATATGACATTAACATATTGTACTGATGGTGGATGAGTCATCAACGTCGTCTACGTTCGGGGCAGACGATTCATCAACGTCGTCTACATTAAATTTACAATACTAACAATGCTTTGTACCGGTGGCAGACGAGTCATCAACGTCGTCTGTGTTCATGGACGTGGTTTGCCTTTTTCCATGGGATTTACCTGGGTGATTGTGCTTTTGTAGTTTGTTAAAAAATATATGAAAATAATGATTTTTTTTCTTTAGTTAAATTTTGTTGTTTCGATCCCCAGTTATCTATGGTATTACATCATTATGAATGGTTTCAAGTATAAAAAATTGTGACACATAACAACTCGTTGAGAAGCAAGACATATGGTGTCCCATGATCTTTTAGAAGAAGATTGATGTATTTTGTACGACTTTGTAATCAACTTTAGTTCGTTTCAAGATGGTTATGTTTCTCTATCAAAGATACATTATGTATTAAGTTGTGCCTAACATACTTAATATACTCATATCAAGTGATCTCATATGTGTTGACGGTAAACCCAAGGCAATCCAACAATATACATATTTAAATAGACCTTACAAAATACACATAACATGCACATAACACGTACACATAAATGTTAATGTGACATAAATCCCAACACGTATGTAGAAGTAGAATTTAATACGATGTCTTCAAAACCAAAGACTATTGAGGGTAATAGAAAATATCACAATATCCAATACATTTCCAACTAAATACAAGATGCATGTGTAAAACTTTGATTAATTTATGTAACTTTTAGCAACTGCATTAAAAACTTTAAAAAGAACTCTTTAATAAATTGCCATCTGCCAACTATGACTTTTATAACAAAAATTGTTATAATGTTAACTAAATCTTCAACAACAAAAATACGATCCGTCAAATAATTGTGTAATATTTATTTAATTGAATATTCAGAATATAAGTATACAACCATATTGAATTAAGTAGTTCACAATGTATTAAATTCGTTTAAAAGCCCACATAATAAATAAATTTTTAATCAGGGTTTTTATAATTTTCGTATATTACACTAGCTACTCAAATACTCATCCCCAGATACAACATTGCATCTAACTCATCTCAATGATGAATCTAGCTTAACCAATTTTAATGTAAATAAATGTGTGTAGTTAAATTGACGCAATTATCCTTTCCTGTAAGCTTCATGCATTTATCCTTGTTGAAGGTTAAAGCTTTTTTACACTAGATATAAAAGAATATCATTTGTAATAACAGGATATCTCAAATTCCTATATATAGATTTAGTATACCCTTTTTTCTTTATTACAGTATGATTACAGGATCATAATATCATTATCTATGGTATTACATCCTTATAATGGTTTCAAGTATAAAAAATTGTGACACATAACAACTCGTTGAGAAGCAAGAAATATGGTGTCCCATGATCTTTTAGAAGAAGATTGATGTATTTTGTACGACTTTGTAATCAACTTTAGTTTGTTTCAAGATGGTTATGTTTCTCTATCAAAGATACATTATGTATTAAGTTGTGCCTAACATACTTAATATACTCATATCAATTGATCTCATATCTGTTGACGGTAAACCCAAGTCAATCCAACAATATACATATTTAAATAGACCTTACGAAATACACATAACATGTGCATAACACGTACACATAAATGTTAATTCGACATAAATCCAAACACGTATGTAGAAGTAGAATCTAATAGGATGTCTTCAAAACCAAAGACTATTGAGGGCAATAGAAAATATAACAATATCCAATACATTTCCAACTAAATACAAGAGGCATGTGTAAAACTTTGATTAATTTATGTAACTTTTAGCAATTGCATTAAAAATTTTAAAAAGAACTCTTTAATAAATTGCCATATGCCAACTATGACTTTTATAAAAAAAATTGTTATAATGTTAACTAAATCTTCAACAACAAAAATACGATCCGTCAAATAATTGTGTAATATTTATTTAATTGAATATTCAGAATATAAGTATACAACCATATTGAATTAAGTAGTTCACAATGTATTAAATTCCTTTAAAAGCCCACATAATAAATAAATTTTTAATCAGGGTTTTTATAATTTTCGTATATTACACTAGCTACTCAAATACTCATCCCCAGATACAACATTGCATCTAACTCATCTCAATGATGAATCTAGCTTAACCAATTTTAATGTAAATAAATGTGTGTAGTTAAATTGACGCAATTATCCTTTCCTGTAAGCTTCATGCATTTATCCTTATTGAAGGTTAAAGCTTTTTACACTAGATATAAAAGAATATCATTTGTAATAACAGGATATCTCAAATTCCTATATATAGATTAAGTATACCCTTTTTTTCTTTATTACAGTATGATTACAGGATCATAATATCATTATTTTTTTGTTGGACAGCAAAATTTTGATTTACGTGGACAAAAATAATCACAAGTTTCTTTGTGACTGTAGCAGCATTCTCTTCGTAATACATCTCCACAACAAATCGGTAAAGCAAACTCGTTCTTTTCCATACATCTTAGAATACATTGTTTTGGTGATGTACCCACAAAGGGTTTGATGTCACTGTGATCAGTTTTCCTACCTTAAAATCCAAATGCCAAGATATTGATTAGGATTTTTATTTAAAACATGTGAGATGAATAAATATTATGATAAAGAAAACTTACCCGCGTAACAAACCATCAACATGAGAACTACCATCACATGTAAATTCACGTATTGCATCATTGTTTCGTTTAACTTTAGAATGGTATAATTCTACGACCCGTAAAGATGAGGAGGGTTATAATAGAGAAACAACTTGTATTTATAAGCACATTTGAATACTGTGGTGATGGTTTATCTATGTAATTGTATAATGCACGTGATACTTAAGTAAACTCAACAATCTACTAGTTTTTTTTACCTAATTAAACATTGCATGTGATAGTTAGGTAAATTCAACAAACCACTAGTTTCTTATGTGCATCATGCATGTATGTGCCAAACTTATACTTAAAAATTGTACATGTTTGTTTTTGCGTATACGTTGTATGTCTGTGTGGGTGTTGGATATCACGTGTGAATTTCTACCCACATGTAAGTTATGTTTATTTAGAATAAACAAACATTTTACAAGTTACAAGTAAAATAAAGTACCATAAAAATAAATTTCTAACAAGTGTGAATCGTATTATTTATGATTCTATATAATAATGGATGGAGGTAAATTTGGTTGTTGCAAGTTAAGTTTATGATCTGTAATAATTAAAATGCGGTTGTTTTTTTAACAACTCTTGTAACAACATAGTTTATTACATTATTAATTTTTGCTTTATTTTTTTATTTATAAAGAAATGTTCAAGTTCATAACTCACTTTCTTGCATTTTACAACTCTATTATCCATACCTTGATGAAATGAACCCTGTCAAGGATGCCAAGTTTGCTTAAAGTAATGATTTTTAATGTCTAATTTAATTTTCTGGTAAACTTGGAATTATGTCCTTATGTTTGTCTTATGATGCTTTAAATTTGATTAATTGCTATTGTTGCTTGTGAATATACATAGAATCAATAAACGCTCATGTGCATTGTGGTGGTACGTTACACCATGCATTACATAGGTATCAATTTGGTTCGTTACAGTACTAGAACCATACATTTACGTGATATAGAAATCAACATGTGTTTTACAATACTAACAATTGTCACAAAAAATATGACATTAACATATTGTACTGATGGTGGATGAGTCATCAACGTCGTCTACGTTCGGGGCAGACGATTCATCAACGTCGTCTACATTAAATTTACAATACTAACAATGCTTTGTACCGGTGGCAGACGAGTCATCAACGTCGTCTGTGTTCATGGACGTGGTTTGCCTTTTTCCATGGGATTTACCTAGGTGATTGTGCTTTTGTAGTTTGTTAAAAAATATATGAAAATAATGATTTTTTTTCTTTAGTTAAATTTTGTTGTTTCGATCCCCAGTTATCTATGGTATTACATCATTATGAATGGTTTCAAGTATAAAAAATTGTGACACATAACAACTCGTTGAGAAGCAAGACATATGGTGTCCCATGATCTTTTAGAAGAAGATTGATGTATTTTGTACGACTTTGTAATCAACTTTAGTTCGTTTCAAGATGGTTATGTTTCTCTATCAAAGATACATTATGTATTAAGTTGTGCCTAACATACTTAATATACTCATATCAAGTGATCTCATATGTGTTGACGGTAAACCCAAGGCAATCCAACAATATACATATTTAAATAGACCTTACAAAATACACATAACATGCACATAACACGTACACATAAATGTTAATTTGACATAAATCCCAACACGTATGTAGAAGTAGAATCTAATACGATGTCTTCAAAACCAAAGACTATTGAGGGCAATAGAAAATATCACAATATCCAATACATTTCCAACTAAATACAAGATGCATGTGTAAAACTTTGATTAATTTATGTAACTTTTAGCAACTGCATTAAAAACTTTAAAAAGAACTCTTTAATAAATTGCCATCTGCCAACTATGACTTTTATAACAAAAATTGTTATAATGTTAACTAAATCTTCAACAACAAAAATACGATCCGTCAAATAATTGTGTAATATTTATTTAATTGAATATTCAGAATATAAGTATACAACCATATTGAATTAAGTAGTTCACAATGTATTAAATTCGTTTAAAAGCCCACATAATAAATAAATTTTTAATCAGGGTTTTTATAATTTTCGTATATTACACTAGCTACTCAAATACTCATCCCCAGATACAACATTGCATCTAACTCATCTCAATGATGAATCTAGCTTAACCAATTTTAATGTAAATAAATGTGTGTAGTTAAATTGACGCAATTATCCTTTCCTGTAAGCTTCATGCATTTATCCTTGTTGAAGGTTAAAGCTTTTTTACACTAGATATAAAAGAATATCATTTGTAATAACAGGATATCTCAAATTCCTATATATAGATTTAGTATACCCTTTTTTCTTTATTACAGTATGATTACAGGATCATAATATCATTATCTATGGTATTACATCCTTATAATGGTTTCAAGTATAAAAAATTGTGACACATAACAACTCGTTGAGAAGCAAGAAATATGGTGTCCCATGATCTTTTAGAAGAAGATTGATGTATTTTGTACGACTTTGTAATCAACTTCAGTTTGTTTCAAGATGGTTATGTTTCTCTATCAAAGATACATTATGTATTAAGTTGTGCCTAACATACTTAATATACTCATATCAATTGATCTCATATCTGTTGACGGTAAACCCAAGTCAATCCAACAATATACATATTTAAATAGACCTTACGAAATACACATAACATGTGCATAACACGTACACATAAATGTTAATTCGACATAAATCCAAACACGTATGTAGAAGTAGAATCTAATAGGATGTCTTCAAAACCAAAGACTATTGAGGGCAATAGAAAATATAACAATATCCAATACATTTCCAACTAAATACAAGAGGCATGTGTAAAACTTTGATTAATTTATGTAACTTTTAGCAATTGCATTAAAAATTTTAAAAAGAACTCTTTAATAAATTGCCATATGCCAACTATGACTTTTATAAAAAAAATTGTTATAATGTTAACTAAATCTTCAACAACAAAAATACGATCCGTCAAATAATTGTGTAATATTTATTTAATTGAATATTCAGAATATAAGTATACAACCATATTGAATTAAGTAGTTCACAATGTATTAAATTCGTTTAAAAGCCCACATAATAAATAAATTTTTAATCAGGGTTTTTATAATTTTCGTATATTACACTAGCTACTCAAATACTCATCCCCAGATACAACATTGCATCTAACTCATCTCAATGATGAATCTAGCTTAACCAATTTTAATGTAAATAAATGTGTGTAGTTAAATTGACGCAATTATCCTTTCCTGTAAGCTTCATGCATTTATCCTTATTGAAGGTTAAAGCTTTTTACACTAGATATAAAAGAATATCATTTGTAATAACAGGATATCTCAAATTCCTATATATAGATTAAGTATACCCTTTTTTTCTTTATTACAGTATGATTACAGTATCATAATATCATTATTTTTTTGTTGGACAGCAAAATTTTGATTTACGTGGACAAAAATAATCACAAGTTTCTTTGTGACTGTAGCAGCATTCTCTTCGTAATATATCTCCACAACAAATCGGTAAAGCAAACTCGTTCTTTTCCATACATCTTAGAATACATTGTTTTGGTGATGTACCCACAAAGGGTTTGATGTCACTGTGATCAGTTTTCCCACCTTAAAATCCAAATGCCAAGATATTGATTAGGATTTTTATTTAAAACATGTGAGATTAATAAATATTATGATAAAGAAAACTTACCCGCGTAACAAACCATCAACATGAGAACTACCATCACATGTAAATTCACGTATTGCATCATTGTTCCGTTTAACTTTAGAATGGTATAATTCTACGACCCGTAAAGATGAGGAGGGTTATAATAGAGAAACAACTTGTATTTATAAGCACATTTGAATACTGTGGTGATGGTTTATCTATGTAATTGTATAATGCACGTGATACTTAAGTAAACTCAACAATCTACTAGTTTTTTTTACCTAATTAAACATTGCATGTGATACTTAGGTAAATTCAACAAACCACTAGTTTCTTATGTGCATCATGCATGTATGTGCCAAACTTATACTTAAAAATTGTACCTGTTTGTTTTTGCGTATACGTTGTATGTCTGTGTGGGTGTTGGATATCACGTGTGAATTTCTACCCACATGTAAGTTATGTTTATTTAGAATAAACAAACATTTTACAAGTTACAAGTAAAATAAAGTACCATAAAAATACATTTTTAACAAGTGTGAATTGTATTATTTATGATTCTATATAATAATGGATGGAGGTAAATTTGGTTGTTGCAAGTTAAGTTTATGATCTGTAATAATTAAAATGCGATTGTTTTTTTAACAACTCTTGTAACAACATAGTTTATTACATTATTAATTTTTGCTTTATTTTTTTACTTATAAAGAAATGTTCAAGTTCATAACTCACTTTCTTGCATTTTACAACTCTATTATCCATACCTTGATGAAATGAACCCTGTCAAGGATGCCAAGTTTGCTTAAAGTAATGATTTTTAATGTCTAATTTAATTTCCTGGTAAACTTGGAATTATGTCCTTATGTTTGTCTTATGATGCTTTAAATTTGATTAATTGCTATTGTTGCTTGTGAATATACATAGAATCAATAAACGCTCATGTGCATTGTGGTGGTACGTTACACCATGCATTCCATAGGTATCAATTTGGTTGGTTACAGTACTAGAACCAAACATTTACTTGATATAGAAATCAACATGTGTTTTACAATACTAACAATTGTCACAAAAAATATGACATTAAAATATTGTACTGATGGTGGATGAGTCATGAACGTCGTCTACGTTCGGGGCAGACGATTCATCAACGCCGTCTACATTAAATTTACAATACTAACAATGCTTTGTACCGGTGGCAGACGAGTCATCAACGTCGTCTGTGTTCATGGACGTGGTTTGCCTTTTGCCATGGGATTTACCTGGGTGATTGTGCTTTTGTTGTTTGTTAAAAAATATATGAAAATAATGATTTTTTTTCTTTAGTTAAATTTTGTTGTTTCGATCCCCAGTTATCTATGGTATTACATCATTATGAATGGTTTCAAGTATAAAAAATTGTGACACATAACAACTCGTTGAGAAGCAAGACATATGGTGTCCCATGATCTTTTAGAAGAAGATTGATGTATTTTGTACGACTTTGTAATCAACTTTAGTTTGTTTCAAGATGGTTATGTTTCTCTATCAAAGATACATTATGTATTAAGTTGTGCCTAACATACTTAATATACTCATATCAATTGATCTCATATGTGTTGACGGTAAACCCAAGGCAATCCAACAATATACATATTTAAATAGACCTTACAAAATACACATAACATGTACATAACACGTACACATAAATGTTAATTTGACATAAATCCCAACACGTATGTAGAAATAGAATCTAATAGGATGTCTTCAAAACCAAAGACTATTGAGGGCAATAGAAAATATCACAATATCCAATACATTTCCAACTATATACAAGATGCATGTGTAAAACTTTGATTAATTTATGTAACTTTTAGCAATTGCATTAAAAACTTTAAAAAGAACTCTTTAATAAATTGCCATCTGCCAACTATGACTTTTATAACAAAAATTGTTATAATGTTAACTAAATCTTCAACAACAAAAATACGATCCGTCAAATAATTGTGTAATATTTATTTAATTGAATATTCAGAATATAAGTATACAACCATATTGAATTAAGTAGTTCACAATGTATTAAATTCGTTTAAAAGCCCACATAATAAATAAATTTTTAATCAGGGTTTTTATAATTTTCGTATATTACACTAGCTACTCAAACACTCATCCCCAGATACAACATTGCATCTAACTCATCTCAATGATGAATCTAGCTTAACCAATTTTAATGTAAATAAATGTGTGTAGTTAAATTGACGCAATTATCCTTTCCTGTAAGCTTCATGCATTTATCCTTGTTGAAGGTTAAAGCTTTTTACACTAGATATAAAAGAATATCATTTGTAATAACAGGATATCTCAAATTCCTATATATAGATTAAGTATACCCTTTTTTCTTTATTACAGTATGATTACAGGATCATAATATCATTATCTATGGTATTACATCCTTATAATGGTTTCAAGTATAAAAAATTGTGACACATAACAACTCGTTGAGAAGCAAGAAATATGGTGTCCCCTGATCTTTTAGAAGAAGATTGATGTATTTTGTACGACTTTGTAATCAACTTTAGTTTGTTTCAAGATGGTTATGTTTCTATATCAAAGATACATTATGTATTAAGTTGTGCCTAACATACTTAATATACTCATATCAATTGATCTCATATCTGTTGACGGTAAACCCAAGTCAATCCAACAATATACATATTTAAATAGACCTTACGAAATACACATAACATGTGCATAACACGTACACATAAATGTTAATTCGACATAAATCCAAACACGTATGTAGAAGTAGAATCTAATAGGATGTCTTCAAAACCAAAGACTATTGAGGGAAATAGAAAATATAACAATATCCAATACATTTCCAACTAAATACAAGAGGCATGTGTAAAACTTTGATTAATTTATGTAACTTTTAGCAATTACATTAAAAAATTTAAAAAGAACTCTTTAATAAATTGACATCTGCCAACTATGACTTTTATAAAAAAAAATTGTTATAATGTTAACTAAATCTTCAACAACAAAAATACGATCCGTCAAATAATTGTGTAATATTTATTTAATTGAATATTCAGAATATAAGTATACAACCATATTGAATTAAGTAGTTCACAATGTATTAAATTCGTTTAAAAGCCCACATAATAAATAAATTTTTAATCAGGGTTTTTATAATTTTCGTATATTACACTAGCTACTCAAATACTCATCCCCAGATACAACATTGCATCTAACTCATCTCAATGATGAATCTAGCTTAACCAATTTTAATGTAAATAAATGTGTGTAGTTAAATTGACGCAATTATCCTTTCCTGTAAGCTTCATGCATTTATCCTTATTGAAGGTTAAAGCTTTTTACACTAGATATAAAAGAATATCATTTGTAATAACAGGATATCTCAAATTCCTATATATAGATTAAGTATACCCTTTTTTTTCTTTATTACAGTATGATTACAGGATCATAATATCATTATTTTTTTGTTGGACAACAAAATTTTGATTTACGTGGACAAAAATAATCACAAGTTTCTTTGTGACTGTAGCAGCATTCTCTTCGTAATACATCTCCACAACAAATCGGTAAAGCAAACTCGTTCTTTTCCATACATCTTAGAATACATTGTTTTGGTGATGTACCCACAAAGGGTTTGATGTCACTGTGATCAGTTTTCCCACCTTAAAATCCAAATGCCAAGATATTGATTAGGATTTTTATTTAAAACATGTGAGATGAATAAATATTATGATAAAGAAAACTTACCCGCGTAACAAACCATCAACATGAGAACTACCATCACATGTAAATTCACGTATTGCATCATTGTTCCGTTTAACTTTAGAATGGTATAATTCTACGACCCGTAAAGATGAGGAGGGTTATAATAGAGAAACAACTTGTATTTATAAGCACATTTGAATACTGTGGTGATGGTTTATCTATGTAATTGTATAATGCACGTGATACTTAAGTAAACTCAACAATCTACTAGTTTTTTTTACCTAATTAAACATTGCATGTGATACTTAGGTAAATTCAACAAACCACTAGTTTCTTATGTGCATCATGCATGTATGTGCCAACCTTATACTTAAAAATTGTACATGTTTGTTTTTGCGTATACGTTGTATGTCTGTGTGGGTGTTGGATATCACGTGTGAATTTCTACCCACATGTAAGTTATGTTTATTTAGAATAAACAAACATATTACAAGTTACAAGTAAAATAAAGTACCATAAAATTAAATTTTTAACAAGTGTGAATTGTATTATTTATGATTCTATATAATAATGGATGGAGGTAAATTTGGTTGTTGCAAGTTAAGTTTATGATCTGTAATAATTAAAATGCGGTTGTTTTTTTAACAACTCTTGTAACAACATAGTTTATTACATTATTAATTTTTGCTTTATTTTTTTATTTATAAAGAAATGTTCAAGTTCATAACTCACTTTCTTGCATTTTACAACTCTATTATCCATACCTTGATGAAATGAACCCTGTCAAGGATGCCAAGTTTGCTTAAAGTAATGATTTTTAATGTCTAATTTAATTTTCTGGTAAACTTGGAATTATGTCCTTATGTTTGTCTTATGATGCTTTAAATTTGATTAATTGCTATTGTTGCTTGTGAATATACATAGAATCAATAAACGCTCATGTGCATTGTGGTGGTACGTTACACCATGCATTCCATAGGTATCAATTTGGTTGGTTACAGTACTAGAACCATACATTTACTTGATATAGAAATCAACATGTGTTTTACAATACTAACAATTGTCAAAAAAAATATGACATTAAAATATTGTACTGATGGTGGATGAGTCATCAACGTCGTCTACGTTCGGGGCAGACGATTCATCAACGTCGTCTACATTAAATTTACAATACTAACAATGCTTTGTACCGGTGGCAGACGAGTCATCAACGTCGTCTGTGTTCATGGACGTGGTTTGCCTTTTGCCATGGGATTTACCTGGGTGATTGTGCTTTTGTTGTTTGTTAAAAAATATATGAAAATAATGATTTTTTTTCTTTAGTTAAATTTTGTTGTTTCGATCCCCAGTTATCTATGGTATTACATCATTATGAATGGTTTCAAGTATAAAAAATTGTGACACATAACAACTCGTTGAGAAGCAAGACATATGGTGTCCCATGATCTTTTAGAAGAAGATTGATGTATTTTGTACGACTTTGTAATCAACTTTAGTTTGTTTCAAGATGGTTATGTTTCTCTATCAAAGATACATTATGTATTAAGTTGTGCCTAACATACTTAATATACTCATATCAATTGATCTCATATGTGTTGACGGTAAACCCAAGGCAATCCAATAATATACATATTTAAATAGACCTTACAAAATACACATAACATGTACATAACACGTACACATAAATGTTAATTTGACATAAATCCCAACACGTATGTAGAAATAGAATCTAATACGATGTCTTCAAAACCAAAGACTATTGAGGGCAATAGAAAATATCACAATATCCAATACATTTCCAACTAAATACAAGATGCATGTGTAAAACTTTGATTAATTTATGTAACTTTTAGCAATTGCATTAAAAACTTTAAAAAGAACTCTTTAATAAATTGCCATCTGCCAACTATGACTTTTATAACAAAAATTGTTATAATGTTAACTAAATCTTCAACAACAAAAATACGATCCGTCAAATAATTGTGTAATATTTATTTAATTGAATATTCAGAATATAAGTATACAACCATATTGAATTAAGTAGTTCACAATGTATTAAATTCGTTTAAAAGCCCACATAATAAATAAATTTTTAATCAGGGTTTTTATAATTTTCGTATATTACACTAGCTACTCAAACACTCATCCCCAGATACAACATTGCATCTAACTCATCTCAATGATGAATCTAGCTTAACCAATTTTAATGTAAATAAATGTGTGTAGTTAAATTGACGCAATTATCCTTTCCTGTAAGCTTCATGCATTTATCCTTGTTGAAGGTTAAAGCTTTTTACACTAGATATAAAAGAATATCATTTGTAATAACAGGATATCTCAAATTCCTATATATAGATTAAGTATACCCTTTTTTTCTTTATTACAGTATGATTACAGGATCATAATATCATTATTTTTTTGTTGGACAACAAAATTTTGATTTACGTGGACAAAAATAATCACAAGTTTCTTTGTGACTGTAGCAGCATTCTCTTCGTAATACATCTCCACAACAAATCGGTAAAGCAAACTCGTTCTTTTCCATACATCTTAGAATACATTGTTTTGGTGATGTACCCACAAAGGGTTTGATGTCACTGTGATCAGTTTTCCCACCTTAAAATCCAAATGCCAAGATATTGATTAGGATTTTTATTTAAAACATGTGAGATGAATAAATATTATGATAAAGAAAACTTACCCGCGTAACAAACCATCAACATGAGAACTACCATCACATGTAAATTCACGTATTGCATCATTGTTCCGTTTAACTTTAGAATGGTATAACTTCTAGGACCCGTAAAGATGAGGAGGGTTATAATAGAGAAACAACTTGTATTTATAAGCACATTTGAATAGTGTGGTGATGGTTTATCTATGTAATTGTATAATGCACGTGATACTTAAGTAAACTCAACAATCTACTAGTTTTTTTTACCTAATTAAACATTGCATGTGATACTTAGGTAAATTCAACAAACCACTAGTTTCTTATATGCATCATGCATGTATGTGCCAACCTTATACTTAAAAATTGTACATGTTTGTTTTTGCGTATACGTTGTATGTCTGTGTGGGTGTTGGATATCACGTGTGAATTTCTACCCACATGTAAGTTATGTTTATTTAGAATAAACAAACATTTTACAAGTTACAAGTAAAATAAAGTACCATAAAAATAAATTTTTAACAAGTGTGAATTGTATTATTTATGATTCTATATAATAATGGATGGAGGTAAATTTGGTTGTTGCAAGTTAAGTTTATGATCTGTAATAATTAAAATGCGGTTGTTTTTTTAACAACTCTTGTAACAACATAGTTTATTACATTATTAATTTTTGCTTTATTTTTTTATTTATAAAGAAATGTTCAAGTTCATAACTCACTTTCTTGCATTTTACAACTCTATTATCCATACCTTGATGAAATGAACCCTGTCAAGGATGCCAAGTTTGCTTAAAGTAATGATTTTTAATGTCTAATTTAATTTTCTGGTAAACTTGGAATTATGTCCTTATGTTTGTCTTATGATGCTTTAAATTTGATTAATTGCTATTGTTGCTTGTGAATATACATAGAATCAATAAACGTTCATGTGCATTGTGGTGGTACGTTACACCATGCATTCCATAGGTATCAATTTGGTTGGTTACAGTACTAGAACCATACATTTACTTGATATAGAAATCAACATGTGTTTTACAATACTAACAATTGTCACAAAAAAATATGGCATTAAAATATTGTACTGATGGTGGATGAGTCATCAACGTCGTCTACGTTCGGGGCAGACGATTCATCAACGTCGTCTACATTAAATTTACAATACTAACAATGCTTTGTACCGGTGGCAGACGAGTAATCAACGTCGTCTGTGCTCATGGACGTGGTTTGCCTTTTGCCATGGGATTTACCTGGGTGATTGTGCTTTTGTTGTTTGTTAAAAAATATATGAAAATAATGATTTTTTTCTTTAGTTAAATTTTGTTGTTTCGATCCCCAGTTATATAAAAAATTGTGACACATAACAACTCGTTGAGAAGCAAGAAATATGGTGTCCCATGATCTTTTAGAAGAAGATTGATGTATTTTGTACGAATTTGTAATCAACTTTAGTTTGTTTCAAGATGGTTATGTTTCTCTATCAAAGATACATTATGTATTAAGTTGTGCCTAACATACTTAATATACTCATATCAATTGATCTCATATGTGTTGACGGTAAACCCAACGCAATCCAACAATATACATATTTAAATAGACCTTACAAAATACACATAACATGTACATAACACGTACACATAAATGTTAATTTGACATAAATCCCAACACGTATGTAGAAGTAGAATCTAATACGATGTCTTCAAAACCAAAGACTATTGAGGGCAATAGAAAATATCACAATATCCAATACATTTCCAACTAAATACAAGATGCATGTGTAAAACTTTGATTAATTTATGTAACTTTTAGCAATTGCATTAAAAACTTTAAAAAGAACTCTTTAATAAATTGCCATCTGCCAACTATGACTTTTATAACAAAAATTGTTATAATGTTAACTAAATCTTCAACAACAAAAATACGATCCGTCAAATAATTGTGTAATATTTATTTAATTGAATATTCAGAATATGAGTATACAACCATATTGAATTAAGTAGTTCACAATGTATTAAATTCGTTTAAAAGCCCACATAATAAATAAATTTTTAATCAGGGGTTTTATAATTTTCATATATTACACTAGCTACTCAAATACTCATCCCCCGATACAACATTGCATCTAACTCATCTCAATGATGAATCTAGCTTAACCAATTTTAATGTAAATAAATGTGTGCATTTAAATTGACGCAATTATCCTTTCTTGTAAGCTACATGCATTTATCCTTATTGAAGGTTAAAGCTTTTTTGTCACACCCCCAAATTCCACCTGCGGAGTACCATCCGCTTGAGGGCGTGACCGACCAGGATCCAGCCACCAATTATACTGAGCATTGGATAATAGTAAGGATGATCACCAACCATAATGGTTAGTAAACACCATAGTTTAAAGTTCAAATGTTTAGGTTCGAATAACAGTTAAGTAAGTAGCGGAAGCATAGATAGAATAGTTTAAACAAAGTTCATAGTTCAAATTATTAGAACCCAACACGCGGGTTTAGACGGCCACTACACTTCCCAAGCTGCAAGCTCCTGAGTCACTGGTTACCTGCAAAGCATGCAGTAAGGGGTCAACAATAATGCTGAGTGAGTTCACTAGTTGTCCAGTTTTAATTACCAAAAACTTGTTTCACCAGTTAATTTATCCGTTTATACATGCCATGGGGAGCTACCCCAAAAGTTAGCAACTAAACTGTTTTTCCAATACCGAACACTAGGTGACCGTTGCGTATCCGCAAGAGAGTGCCCCGATGTCAATGTTCTATCATCATTGACGGATGCCTGAGTACATTAGTTCACGACCGATCCCATACCTTGGCACGGTGTGAGGTTGGTAAGACCTAAATAGCGCTATCAACTAATAACTCGTTCGCCTGGCCCCGGCGACTAATCGGTATTAAGTAGTAGGGACTTTAAGTGATAGAGTTTCGTTTAGTGCCGTTTGTTGCAATCCGTATAAACAGTAATTAACTAAAAGGTTCCCAATAACAAGGGAAGAAAAGTAAGTTGTATCCCTCATAAGGGGATAGTGTTGTTTTTAGTTCCGTTCCCAAACCACCGGGAATACATGCTTTAGGTTGTGAACTCACCTTGGGTTGCTCGGTAGATTAATTACCCGGTTGATCACGTTGGTCACCACGTCCTAGCATGGTTACCAATATAGGTCAAGTTGGGGTACAAGTAAACACGTATGATCTACACATAACTAACACATAGCATGCACAACATATAATTACCCAATAAGTCATTGGGCCCGTCTAAGTTCCTTAACAGCAACAGTTAACAGTTAACACGTAGCCCATCTAAACAGTAACACACTTGGGCCCAATAACTAACAGCCCAGTCGAGACCAGGACACTCAGTTGCGAGTCGCAACCGGAGGTTGCGGCTTGTCACGTCTTGGTTACGAGTCGCAACAAGTGTTTCGACCTGTTATGTCTTGGTTACGAGTCGCAACAGGGGTTTCGACTTGTCATGGTCTGGTTGCGAGTCGCAACCGGTGTAGTCTCGAGTTGTCATGGTTTGGTTGCGAGTCGCAACCGGAGGTTTCGAGTCGCAACCTTGGAAACGTGCACAAGAAACCTTCTAGAACCTCTGATGTACTAGCCAATGAGATTGCAATTTCATGCAAATTGTGTACTATCTCCACTAACATGTTTTGTTGTCTAATATCCCACTAAATCAGATCAAGCAAGGCATATTTGAATATTCCTATCACCTTCAAACTTGTTCTTCATATGTTCATCATATATTCATGCATATTCAACATATAATCATCATATCCTCATCCTACACAACATTGTATTTTTCGAGCAAAAATCATAGCACATAGACTAGTTACCAAAGCAACATTTCCCTTCATTTTTCTAGCATGAATCATTTATTCAAACACACTAGCTTATCCATATCATATAGTTATTTCAAGTCATTCATTTGGCTCATAAGCAACACACATTGTTCATTTGCATTTGATAACAATTCTATTACCTAACAAGCACATAATCAATTAAACATCCAACTAATCAAATAGTTTGTGCATCATGAATCATCATTCTAAGTCAAACAACTATAATACACTAACCGGTTGGATGGAGGGGTACAAAAGATCGATGAACCAAGTTCCGAGTGATGACCACAAGCTTGAACCGAGATGATCCGAGATGATCCGAGAGCTCCTTTTGTTGTAGCCGGTTTGATCCGAGAGAGGGAGAGGAGAGGAGGTGAGTTTGATGTTAGAACTTTAGGGTTTTAGGGTTTTTAGAGAGAGAGAGGGAGAGTGTGAGTGAGAGGATGCAAGAGAGTGATGTTGCAAAAATGGTGAAGTTGTGAGGGTTGGTCATATTTATATCGAGTGGGTTAGGGGGTTTCCGGGTGGGCTAAGGTTACGGCCCAACTAGCCCAAGTGTTTACGGTTCACTCGAGACCGAAGGTGGTCTCGAGTCGGGTCCATGGTGTTCTCGGTTCACTTATACGCACACACATATATATATATATTACATACACAATCATAGTGCAAAGATCACATAGAATCACAAAATAACACGCAACTTTCATTTAATAACACATATACACATAATGCTAATACAAGATATTTGCTCGGGAAAACCTAGAGTTGTCACATTATCCCCAAGTTTTAAGAACTTTCGTCCCGAAAGTTAAAGTAGCCACTGACAAGCTAGTAAAAGTGAAGGCGTTTCAACGGGGTGTCACATCATCCCCCCGTTAGTTTGGAATTTCGTCCCGAAATTCAGTTGTAGCTTCAGTGCTGGGGGTTTCATTTGGGAACAGCTGGGGATACTTGCGCTTCATCTGGTCTTCCCGCTCCCAGGTAAACTCTGGGCCACGGCGTGAGTTCCAACGAACTCGCACGAGGGGTATCTGGCTACGTTTGAGGGTTTTGATTTCACGATCCGTGATCTCAACCGGTTCCTCAGTAAAGTGTAGCTGTTCGTCAATAGTAAGTTCCTTGTAAGGAATGACGAGTGTTTCGTCTGATAGACACTTCTTCAGATTAGATACGTGGAAGACGTTGTGCACAGCACTTAGTTCTTCAGGCAGATTCAATCTGTAAGCGGCCGTGCCGATCTTTTCGATAACTTCAAAGGGTCCGACATATCTTGGATTAAGCTTACCCCGTTTTCCAAAACGAACCACACCCTTCCAGGGTGAGACCTTAAGTAGAGCCCGTTCACCAACCTGGAACTCTTGTGGTTTCCTATCTTTGTCAGCGTAGTACTTTTGACGATCACGAGCTGCCGCCATGCGTTGCCTAATCTGGGCAATCTTTTCTGTGGTGTCGACTACATGTTCCGGGCCTGTGATCTGGCTGTCACCAACCTCAGCCCAGCAGAGAGACGATCGACATTTACGGCCGTACAATGCCTCAAAGGGTGCTGCCTGAATGCTGGTGTGGTAGCTGTTGTTGTAGGAGAATTCCACCAACGGTAGGTGCTTCTCCCAATTCTTGCCAAAATCGATCACACATGCCCTGAGCATGTCTTCGAGGGTTTGGATGGTGCGTTCAGACTGCCCATCCGTTTGCGGGTGATAAGCGGTGCTCATGTCTAAACGTGAGCCAAAAGATTTGTGCATGGCTTGCCACAATTCAGAAGTAAAACGCGCGTCTCGATCAGAGATAATAGAGGTAGGCACTCCGTGCTTCGAGACCACTTCTTTTAAGTATACCTCTGCTAGGGTAGAGAACTTGTCTGTTTCTTTTATGGCCAAGAAGTGTGCAGACTTAGTTAAGCGATCCACTATCACCCAAATGGTGTCATTTCCGCGCTGAGACCTAGGCAGGCCAGTAACAAAATCCATGGAAATCTGTTCCCATTTCCATTGCGGAATCTCTGGCTGTTGGAGTAGGCCTGATGGTTTCTGATACTCAGCCTTGACTCTTGCACAAGTTAAACATTTTCTGACATAGGTTGCTATGTGGGCTTTCATGCCAGGCCACCAATAGGTAACCCTCAAGTCGTGGTACATCTTATCTGACCCTGGATGCACTGAGTAACGGGACTTATGAGCTTCATCCATCACAAGGTCACGTAAATTTCCATAAAGCGGAACCCATATGCGTCCGGCTACGTAGTAAGCACCGTCTTCTTTTTGTTCCATTCGTTGTCTCGATCCCCGCAGGGACTCAGCCCTGATGTTCTCGGCTTTCAATGCTTCAACCTGAGCATTCCGAATTTGATTAGGGAGGTTCGAGTGGATAGTGAGCTGTAAGGCACGAACACGCTTGGGTTTGGTCTCCTTTCTGCTGAGGGCATCGGCTACCACATTAGCCTTGCCTGGGTGATATTTGATTGCACACTCGTAGTCATTTAGGAGTTCGACCCATCGGCGTTGCCGCATATTCAACTCCTTTTGTCCCATTATGTGCTGGAGACTCTTGTGATCAGTGTAAATCGTGCACTTGGTGCCGTACAAGTAGTGTCTCCAAAGCTTGAGCGCGAAGACCACAGCTCCAAATTCTAAGTCATGCGTCGTATAGTTCCGTTCGTGGACCTTGAGTTGTCGCGAGGCGTAAGCAATAACTTTCTCGCGTTGCATCAATACGCAGCCAAGTCCTTGAATAGAAGCGTCGCAGTAGACGACGAAGTCGTCGGTACCTTCGGGTAAGGAGAGAATAGGAGCACTACAAAGGTTCTTCTTTAGTTCCTGGAAGGCAGATTCCTGAGCATTACTCCATTTGTAAGCAACACCCTTCTGAGTGAGTGTCGTAAGTGGTTGAGCGATCTTAGAGAATCCCTTGATAAATCTTCGATAGTATCCTGCCAATCCCAAGAATTGGCGAACTTCGGTCGGAGTCTTGGGCACAGGCCAATTCTTAATGGACTCAATTTTAGCGGGGTCGACATGAATCCCTTCCTGATTGACGATGTGTCCAAGGAAATGGACTTCTCGAAGCCAGAAATCACATTTCGAGAATTTGGCGTACAGTTGCTCATTGCGAAGAAGTTCGAGAATAAGACGTAGGTGTTGTTCATGCTCCTCTTGGCTCTTCGAGTAGATTAGGATGTCGTCGATAAACACAATTACGAACTTATCGAGGTAGGGTTTGCATACTCGGTTCATGAGATCCATGAAGATTGCAGGTGCGTTGGTCATACCGAAAGGCATAACAAGGAATTCGTAGTGACCATAGCGGGTTCTGAAAGCAGTCTTAGAGATGTCCTCATCGCGGACTCTCAGCTGGTGGTAACCCGATCGCAGATCGATCTTGGAATAATAGCTCGACCCTTGCAGCTGGTCGAACTGGTCGTCGATACGGGGAAGTGGATAGCGGTTCTTGATGGTAACCTTGTTAAGTTCGCGGTAGTCAATGCACATTCGGAATGAGCCGTCTTTCTTTTTGACGAAGAGCACTGGGGCTCCCCAGGGTGATGAACTTGGACGGATAAAACCTTTGTCCAATAGTTCTTGTAGCTGAGTAGAAAGCTCCTTGAGCTCCGCGGGGGCTAATCGATAAGGTGCACGAGCTATAGGCGCTGCTCCGGGAGCTAGCTCGATTTGGAATTCGACCTGACGGTGAGGGGGAAGTCCAGGTAGTTCCTCCGGGAATACCTCGGGATAGTCGCGTACCACTGGAAAATCTTCAATCCTGTTTTCCATTTTCTGTGTGTCGGTAATGAGTGCTAAGATAGCGGTGTGCCCTTTTCGCAGATACTTCTGGGCCTTTAAGAATGAAATGATGCCTGTGACTTCTCCGCTCTTGTCGCCTTGAACTATAAGAGGTTTGCCAGGGGGACGAGGAATGCGAATAGCTTTCTCTTGGCAGAGGATTTCAGCTCGATGTTTGGATAACCAATCCATACCAATAATGACGTCGAAGCTTCCAAGAACGATGGGGAAAAGATCGATACAGAAGGTCTGACCAGACAACTCTAATTTGCAGTTACGAATTATGTGTGAGGCCTCGAGGTTTCTACCATTAGCTATTTCAACGGTGTGCTTAGAGCTCAGCGGCGTAAGAGTGAGCTTAAGTTTCTTACTAATACGTAGGGATACATAACTAGCATCTGCTCCGGAATCAAATAGCATGGAAACATAACGATCATTAAGTAGGAACTTACCCGCTACAACGTTGGGGTCATTCCTTGCTTCCCCAGCTCCAATCACAAAAGCTTTTCCTCTAGCACCATTTCCAGCATTGTTGTTATTGTTCCCAGCACCCTGATTGTTGTTGTTTTGATTCAGTTCAGGGCAATCCTTTCGCATGTGCCCCATTGCTCCACACTTGAAGCATCCACGGTTGTTTCCTTGTTGCTGCTGTTGCTGTGGTTGTTGCTGATTCTGCCTAGCGGGGAACTGGCTTCGACAGTCTTTGGCTTCATGCCCCATCTTGTTGCATCGCTGACACTGACCCTTTCCACATGGCCCACTGTGATGTCGGTTACATTTGTTACACTTAGGGTGGTTTCCTCGATAGCCACCCTGTTGCTGAGGGCCCTTGTTGCTTTCAGTCTTCCTTTGTTGAACTGGGGCCTGAGTGGGGTTAGCATCCTTTCCCTGACTTCCATCCCACTTTCGCTTGTTTTCGCCAGAAGTTCCAGCAGTAGCACCGATCCTCTGGGGCAGCTTGCCCTCTTCCACAGCCTGATTGGTGAGTTTGTGCGCAAGACGAACCACGGGCTGTATGGTGTTGAGGTTGGCTGAGGTCACATGGCTCCGGATTTCTGGGACCAAGCCTTTGATGTACAATTCGACCCTTCGATACATAGGTTGGGACATGTTTGGGCAAAGTGCAGCATAGTCGTTGGACTGCTTGGTGTAGGTCTCAATCTCTGACCCAACCATCTTGAGTGCGTAGTACTCGTTCTCGAGTTTGTGAATGTCATCCCTGTGACAGTACTCCTCTTTGATCATGTCCTTGAAATCTTCCCATGCTGTAGCATTAGCAGTTTCCAGACCAAGCATCTGAATCTGTGCTTTCCACCATGAAAGCGCGTTTCCTTCAAGCGTACCAGTTGCGTACTTAACCCAGTTAGCAGGGGGACACTCGCAGACAGCGAAGACAGCTTCGGCCTTTTCAATCCAGTGCAGAAGGCCTATGGCACCCTCAGTGCCGTTGAAAGGGAGAGGCTTGCCATCCATGAAGGTTTTGAAAGTACAAACACGTGGTTGCGCAGGCGCAGGCTGACCTGTTGTGAGAAGTGGAGCGAATGGGTTTAGAGGTGAAAAGACGATGTGGGGGTAGGATCTAAACATCCTATAGCAACGAGTTTACCTCCAGGGTGAGCTGCGAAAGCTGCAGCCACCGTGTTAAGCAAGTTGGCGAATTGAGCCTGAGTCATGTTAACGCTTCCTCTTCCGCGTCCACTCATTGTCTTCATAGCCAGAAAACACAGTATGAGTGCAATGTTGTAACGTAGCGAGAATGAGGTAGAAGAGAAATGTGTATCTATCTAATCAGGCACACTAATATGTACAATAGAGTAGTCAATATAAGATAAACAAGCAAGTAAACACAAGTCCGAGCTACGAGGTCTAGTATGTCGAGTCTTGCCCTTGGAGTGTAGTGTCGTCACGAGTCACGGGTTATAGTCTGGTTTTTCTCAAAAAGACTCTTCTTTTTAAAACCAAGTTCACTATAACCAATGGCTCTGATACCAATCTGTCACACCCCCAAATTCCACCTGCGGAGTACCATCCGCTTGAGGGCGTGACCGACCAGGATCCAGCCACCAATTATACTGAGCATTGGATAATAGTAAGGATGATCACCAACCATAATGGTTAGTAAACACCATAGTTTAAAGTTCAAATGTTTAGGTTCGAATAACAGTTAAGTAAGTAGCGGAAGCATAGATAGAATAGTTTAAACAAAGTTCATAGTTCAAATTATTAGAACCCAACACGCGGGTTTAGACGGCCACTACACTTCCCAAGCCGCAAGCTCCTGAGTCACTGGTTACCTGCAAAGCATGCAGTAAGGGGTCAACAATAATGCTGAGTGAGTTCACTAGTTGTCCAGTTTTAATTACCAAAAACTTGTTTCACCAGTTAATTTATCCGTTTATACATGCCATGGGGAGCTACCCCAAAAGTTAGCAACTAAACTGTTTTTCCAATACCGAACACTAGGTGACCGTTGCGTATCCGCAAGAGAGTGCCCCGATGTCAATGTTCTATCATCATTGACGGATGCCTGAGTACATTAGTTCACGACCGATCCCATACCTTGGCACGGTGTGAGGTTGGTAAGACCTAAATAGCGCTATCAACTAATAACCCGTTCGCCTGGCCCCGGCGACTAATCGGTATTAAGTAGTAGGGACTTTAAGTGATAGAGTTTCGTTTAGTGCCGTTTGTTGCAATCCGTATAAACAGTAATTAACTAAAAGGTTCCCAATAACAAGGGAAGAAAAGTAAGTTGTATCCCTCATAAGGGGATAGTGTTGTTTTTAGTTCCGTTCCCAAACCACCGGGAATACATGCTTTAGGTTGTGAACTCACCTTGGGTTGCTCGGTAGATTAATTACCCGGTTGATCACGTTGGTCACCACGTCCTAGCATGGTTACCAATATAGGTCAAGTTGGGGTACAAGTAAACACGTATGATCTACACATAACTAACACATAGCATGCACAACATATAATTACCCAATAAGTCATTGGGCCCGTCTAAGTTCCTTAACAGCAACAGTTAACAGTTAACACGTAGCCCATCTAAACAGTAACACACTTGGGCCCAATAACTAACAGCCCAGTCGAGACCAGGACACTCAGTTGCGAGTCGCAACCGGAGGTTGCGGCTTGTCACGTCTTGGTTACGAGTCGCAACAAGTGTTTCGACCTGTTATGTCTTGGTTACGAGTCGCAACAGGGGTTTCGACTTGTCATGGTTTGGTTGCGAGTCGCAACCGGTGTAGTCTCGAGTTGTCATGGTTTGGTTGCGAGTCGCAACCGGAGGTTTCGAGTCGCAACCTTGGAAACGTGCACAAGAAACCTTCTAGAACCTCTGATGTACTAGCCAATGAGATTGCAATTTCATGCAAATTGTGTACTATCTCCACTAACATGTTTTGTTGTCTAATATCCCACTAAATCAGATCAAGCAAGGCATATTTGAATATTCCTATCACCTTCAAACTTGTTCTTCATATGTTCATCATATATTCATGCATATTCAACATATAATCATCATATCCTCATCCTACACAACATTGTATTTTTCGAGCAAAAATCATAGCACATAGACTAGTTACCAAAGCAACATTTCCCTTCATTTTTCTAGCATGAATCATTTATTCAAACACACTAGCTTATCCATATCATATAGTTATTTCAAGTCATTCATTTGGCTCATAAGAAACACACATTGTTCATTTGCATTTGATAACAATTCTATTACCTAACAAGCACATAATCAATTAAACATCCAACTAATCAAATAGTTTGTGCATCATGAATCATCATTCTAAGTCAAACAACTATAATACACTAACCGGTTGGATGGAGGGGTACAAAAGATCGATGAACCAAGTTCCGAGTGATGACCACAAGCTTGAACCGAGATGATCCGAGATGATCCGAGAGCTCCTTTTGTTGTAGCCGGTTTGATCCGAGAGAGGGAGAGGAGAGGAGGTGAGTTTGATGTTAGAACTTTAGGGTTTTAGGGTTTTTAGAGAGAGAGAGGGAGAGTGTGAGTGAGAGGATGCAAGAGAGTGATGTTGCAAAAATGGTGAAGTTGTGAGGGTTGGTCATATTTATATCGAGTGGGTTAGGGGGTTTCCGGGTGGGCTAAGGTTACGGCCCAACTAGCCCAAGTGTTTACGGTTCACTCGAGACCGAAGGTGGTCTCGAGTCGGGTCCATGGTGTTCTCGGTTCACTTATACACACACACATATATATATATATTACATACACAATCATAGTGCAAAGATCACATAGAATCACAAAATAACACGCAACTTTCATTTAATAACACATATACACATAATGCTAATACAAGATATTTGCTCGGGAAAACCTAGAGTTGTCACATTTTTACACTAGATATAAAAGAATATCATTTGTAATAACAGGATATCTCAAATTCCTATATATAGATTAAGTATACCCTTTTTTCTTTATTACAGTATGATTACAAGATCATAATATCATTATTTTTTTGTTGGACAACAAAATTTTGATTTACGTGGACAAAAATAATCACAAGTTTCTTTGTGACTGTAGCAGCATTCTCTTCGTAATACATCTCCACAACAAATCGGTAAAGCAAACTCGTTCTTTTCCATACATCTTAGAATACATTGTTTTGGTGATGTACCCACAAAGGGTTTGATGTCACTGTGATCAGTTTTCCCACCTTAAAATTCAAATGCCAAGATATTGATTAGGATTTTTATTTAAAACATGTGAGATGAATAAATATTATGATAAAGAAAACTTACCCGCGTAACAAACCATCAACATGAGAACTACCATCACATGTAAATTCACGTATTGCATCATTGTTCCGTTTAACTTTAGAATGGTATAACTTCTACGACCCGTAAAGATGAGGAGGGTTATAATAGAGAAACAACTTGTATTTATAAGCACATTTGAATAGTGTGGTGATGGTTTATCTATGTAATTGTATAATGCACGTGATACTTAAGTAAACTCAACAATCTACTAGTTTTTTTTACCTAATTAAACATTGCATGTGATACTTAGGTAAATTCAACAAACCACTTGTTTCTTATGTGCATCATGCATGTATGTGCCAACCTTATACTTAAAAATTGTACATGTTTGTTTTTACGTATACGTTGTATGTCTGTGTGGGTGTTGTATATCAGGTATGTATTTCTACCCACATGTAAGTTATGTTTATTTAGAATAAACAAACATTTTACAAGTTACAAGTAAAATAAAGTACCATAAAAATACATTTTTAACAAGTGTGAATTGTATTATTTATGATTCTATATAATAATGGATGGAGGTAAATTTGGTTGTTGCAAGTTAAGTTTATGATCTGTAATAATTAAAATGTGGTTGTTTTTTTAACAACTCTTGTAACAAGATAGTTTATTACATTATTAATTTTTGCTTTATTTTTTTATTTATAAAGAAATGTTCAAGTTCATAAGTCACTTTCTTGCATTTTACAACTCTATTATCCATACCCTGATGAAATGACCCCGGTCAAGGATGCCAAGTTTGCTTAAAGTAATGATTTTTAATGTCTAATTTAATTTTCTGGTAAACTTGGAATTATGTCCTTATGTTTGTCTTATGATGCTTTAAATTTGATTAATTGCTATTGTTGCTTGTGAATATACATAGAATCAATAAACGCTCATGTGCATTGTGGTGGTACGTTACACCATGCATTCCATAGGTATCAATTTGGTTGGTTACAGTACTAGAACCATACATTTACTTGATATAGAAATCAACATGTGTTTTACAATACCAACAATTGTCACAAAAAATATGACATTAAAATATTGTACTGATGGTGGATGAGTCATCAACGTCGTCTACGTTCGGGGCAGACGATTCATCAACGTCGTCTACATTAAATTTACAATACTAACAATGCTTTGTACCGGTGGCAGACGAGTCATCAACGTCGTCTGTGTTCATGGACGTGGTTTGCCTTTGGCCACGGGATTTACCTGGGTGATTGTGCTTTTGTTGTTTGTTAAAAAATATATGAAAATAATGATTTTTTTTCTTTTGTTAAATTTTGTTGTTTCGATCCCCAGTTATCTATGGTATTACATCATTATGAATGGTTTCAAGTATAAAAAATTGTGACACATAACAACTCGTTAAGAAGCAAGAAATATGGTGTCCCATGATCTTTTAGAAGAAGATTGATGTATTTTGTACGACTTTGTAATCAACTTTAGTTTGTTTCAAGATGGTTATGTTTTTCTATCAAAGATACATTATGTATTAAGTTGTGCCTAACATACTTAATATACTCATATCAATTGATCTCATATCTGTTGACGGTAAACCCAAGGCAATCCAACAATATACATATTTAAATAGACCTTACAAAATACACATAACATGTACATAACACGTACACATAAATGTTAATTTGACATAAATCCAAACACGTATGTAGAAGTAGAATCTAATACGATGTCTTCAAAACCAAAGACTATTGAGGGCAATAGAAAATATAACAATATCCAATACATTTCCAACTAAATACAAGATGCATGTGTAAAACTTTGATTAATTTATGTAACTTTTAACAATTGCATTAAAAACTTTAAAAAGAACTGTTTAATAAATTGACATCTGCCAACTATGACTTTTATAACAAAAAATTGTTATAATGTTAAATTAATCTTCAACAACAAAAATACGATTCGTCAAATAATTGTGTAATATTTATTTAATTGAATATTCAGAATATAAGTATACAACCATATTCAATTAAGTAGTTCACAATGTATTAAATTCGTTTAAAAGCCCACATAATAAATAAATTTTTAATCACGGGTTTTATAATTTTCATAAATTACACTAGGTACTCAAATACTCATCCCCTGATACAACATTGCATCTAACTCATCTCAATGATGAATCTAGCTTAACCAATTTTAATGTAAATAAATGTGTGTAGTTAAATTGACGCAATTATCCTTTCCTGTAAGCTTCATGCATTTATCCTTGTTGAAGGTTAAAGCTTTTTACACTAGATCCAAAAGAATATCATTTGTAATAACAGGATATCTCAAATTCCTATATATAGATTAAGTATACCCTTTTTTTCTTTATTACAGTATGATTACAGGATCATAATATCATTATCTATGGTATTACATCCTTATAATGGTTTCAAGTATAAAAAATTGTGACACATAACAACTCGTTGAGAAGCAAGAAATATGGTGTCCCATGATCTTTTAGAAGAAGATTGATGTATTTTGTACGACTTTGTAATCAACTTTAGTTTGTTTCAAGATGGTTATGTTTCTCTATCAAAGATCAATTATGTATTTAGTTGTGCCTAACATACTTAATATACTCATATCAATTGATCTCATATCTGTTGACGGTAAACCCAAGTCAATCCAACAATATACATATTTAAATAGACCTTACGAAATACACATAACATGTGCATAACACGTACACATAAATGTTAATTCGACATAAATCCAAACACGTATGTAGAAGTAGAATCTAATAGGATGTCTTCAAAACCAAAGACTATTGAGGGCAATAGAAAATATAACAATATCCAATACATTTCCAACTAAATACAAGAGGCATGTGTAAAACTTTGATTAATTTATGTAACTTTTAGCAATTGCATTAAAAACTTTAAAAAGAACTCTTTAATAAATTGCCATCTGCCAACTATGACTTTTATAAAAAAAATTGTTATAATGTTAACTAAATCTTCAACAACAAAAATACGATCCGTCAAATAATTGTGTAATATTTATTTAATTGAATATTCATAATATAAGTATACAACCATATTGAATTAAGTAGTTCACAATGTATTAAATTCGTTTAAAAGCCCACATAATAAATAAATTTTTAATCAGGGTTTTTATAATTTTCGTATATTACACTAGCTACTCAAATACTCATCCCCAGATACAACATTGCATCTAACTCATCTCAATGATGAATCTAGCTTAACCAATTTTAATGTAAATAAATGTGTGTAGTTAAATTGACGCAATTATCCTTTCTTGTAAGCTTCATGCATTTATCCTTAATGAAGGTTAAAGCTTTTTACACTAGATATAAAAGAATATCATTTGTAATAACAGGATATCTCAAATTCCTATATATAGATTAAGTAAACCCTTTTTTCTTTATTACAGTATGATTACAGGATCATAATATCATTATCTATGGTATTACATCCTTATAATGGTTTCAAGTATAAAAAATTGTGACACATAACAACTCGTTGAGAAGCAAGAAATATGGTGTCCCATGATCTTTTAGAAAAAGATTGATGTATTTTGTACGACTTTGTAATCAACTTTAGTTTGTTTCAAGATGGTTATGTTTCTCTATCAAAGATACATTATGTATTAAGTTGTGCCTAACATACTTAATATACTCATATCAATTGATCTCATATCTGTTGACGGTAAACCCAAGTCAATCCAACAATATACATATTTAAATAGACCTTACGAAATACACATAACATGTGCATAACACGTACACATAAATGTTAATTCGACATAAATCCAAACACGTATGTAGAAGTAGAATCTAATAGGATGTCTTCAAAACCAAAGACTATTGAGGGCAATAGAAAATATAACAATATCCAATACATTTCCAACTAAATACAAGAGGCATGTGTAAAACTTTGATTAATTTATGTAACTTTTAGCAATTGCATTAAAAACTTTAAAAAGAACTCTTTAATAAATTGCCATCTGCCAACTATGACTTTTATAAAAAAAAATTGTTATAATGTTAACTAAATCTTCAACAACAAAAATACGATCCGTCAAATAATTGTGTAATATTTATTTAATTGAATATTCAGAATATAAGTATACAACCATATTGAATTAAGTAGTTCACAATGTATTAAATTCGTTTAAAAGCCCACATAATAAATAAATTTTTAATCAGGGTTTTTATAATTTTCGTATATTACACTAGCTACTCAAATACTCATCCCCAGATACAACATTGCATCTAACTCATCTCAATGATGAATCTAGCTTAACCAATTTTAATGTAAATAAATGTGTGTAGTTAATTTGACGCAATTATCCTTTCCTGTAAGCTTCATGCATTTATCCTTATTGAAGGTTAAAGCTTTTTACACTAGATATAAAAGAATATCATTTGTAATAACAGGATATCTCAAATTCCTATATATAGATTAAGTAAACCCTTTTTTCTTTATTACAGTATGATTACAGGATCATAATATCATTATTTTTTTGTTGGACAACAAAATTTTGATTTACGTGGACGAAAATAATCACAAGTTTCGTTGTGACTGTAGCAGCATTCTCTTCGTATTACATCTCCACAACAAATCGGTAAAGCAAACTCGTTCTTTTCCATACATCTTAGAATACATTGTTTTGGTGATGTACCCACAAAGGGTTTGATGTCACTGTGATCAGTTTTCCCACCTTAAAATCCAAATGCCAAGATATTGATTAGGATTTTTATTTAAAACATGTGAGATGAATAAATATTATGATAAAGAAAACTTACCCGCGTAACAAACCATCAACATGAGAACTACCATGTCACACCCCCAAATTCCCACATTGGGTATGTCCCTAATAGGAGTGCGACGATCCAACAACGAGCCACTAATTATATCAAACGCATTCCATTAAAATAATAAAGTACTTGATTGTAAATAAAATATTGTCTGTAAGTTTAAATGAAAACCAAAGTAATCAGCGGAAGCAAAGTAAAATAGTTTCGAAACCCAACGTAATGTATTAGAAACCAATAAAGTAAAACTCGTCCAGTAAGACCATGCCCACTCCTGCTACTCCAGACAGCAAGTCCCAATGTATCACAGCTAAAGACCTACAAGCATGCAAACAAGTGTGTCAGACTACGCTGGTGAGTTCAAAGTTTTGTTACCGAGTTTAGTTACCAGTCACATGTGTAAAACAGATGAATAAGATGATTTGTTGTTTCGTTGTTATGATGATTTGATGTTGTTATTACTCGATTACCGAATGGCTACAAGATATGTGATTGCCCAACCCCAATGTCTCTATCAAAACATTGGTCATGTTTTAAGGAAATTAGTTCACGTCCGTCCTCCTCGGACGGTGTGAGGGTGCCAAACCTAATAGCGCTATCAACTAATAACCTCGTTGCCTTCCCGCAACTGCCGGTAGATGTAAGGGGTCTTATAAGATAGATACTGAGTACAATAACAAACATCCCATTAAACACGCATTCCTCCTCGGAACGTTACCCGTTATCCCTCCCCGGGACGCATGCTTGAGAAAAGTAGTGAACTCACCTTTGATTGCTCGGTAACTAGTATGTTTATCCTATACTTGGTCAACCGCGTCCTATAACGGTTACCACTTGTTAGGACCGTATGCAAGTAGTTCACATATAACCAACATTTCATACACGTAGCAAGTAATCACGTATTTCACAGCAGTGTACAAACAGTAAGTAGTTTATGACCAAACAATGTGTGACTACGATCATTAATAATTGTGCGGCTAAGAATTTAAACAAACAGGTGGGACCAAGCATTAAATGTGTGGTCGGAATTCTTTATCACAATACATCAGTCACCTGACATCCTATTTTCTATTAAATATTCAAACATACGTTCATAGAATTGTAACTTGGGCACATATGCTTGTACACACCACTAAAACATAGAATCAAGTATTCAAAGAAAACCCAGGTTCCATTTTTAAGACACCTAATCATCTTCGACAATATTCAAACATAAAAATCTACTAGTTGTACTCTAAGCTTGAATGGTTGTACCCTCATGAAAAACACAGGTATAAATTAATCGATCCTCCTACATTCTTTCATAATGTTCATCATAATATCCTTAACATTCATTCCACCACATGACACACCATTGTTTTCAGAATATTAAAGCATGCATTAGTGAGTTGTACATTTGGCATCTGTGATGGTACCCACCATTAAAACACAAATCAAGCTTCTCAAAACCCAGATTTTCTATTTCATTATTGTCGCTAACTATGAGGCACTTATCATCATTTTTCATGACCAGCCATCAATATCATTCGTATGCATGACCAGGTTGTACCTGGTGCTTCAGTAGTTGTACATTCATAAATAAAGAAACCCATTTTCACAAACATCATCAGGAGTGAAACCAGCATATGACTCTTTCATATTTGCTTTCACATTAACAAGAACCGAACGGTGTATTTCTAGTGCTAATGTAGCATATACCTATCAAGTGCCAAAACTTATTAACCAATCAAACAGTGAACATTCATACGTAAACAGTTCCTAATCATTTGTTCTTTAACAGTTTTCATATATAACACCATACACGTACTTTCATAACCCTCAAGTCTACATTTACTCACATATATAAACATATACATACCACACCCATTAGATCAAGCTTGTGAACACCTAAACAGTTAAGCATGACCTTATGCGTACATGAAATCACGACTCGAACCGAAACCGTGTCGAGTCTTTTAACTAGAACTATGGAACCACAGACGAGAGGGAGGGAGGGGATCTTACCGGTGTTCGTAAGAAGCTGAACTTGTTGGAGAAGAGGGTGGTAGCGACTGTTTCGCTGCGGGGTTTCGAGTAGAGGGGCGATGGGGCCTGCCGTCGGCTTCCGAGAAGTGTGAGAGGGATTAGGGTCTCGTATGGATGAGAATGATCAATTATAAAAATCACCTCTAATCCTCTGTGTGTGCGTGACCCTATACGTAACCCTTAAGGCCGGCCCAAATTGAATGTATGGCCCATGTGTGATGTGTGTGCTGAGATGGATACAGCCCATTCGTGATTTCATGTGATCGGATCCATTTAAATTTGCAAGTGATATATACATATAAAGTGGTCGGTCACTATATTATAAAGTCAATCATTTACTAGTAACCACACCAAATAATAATTAATAACAATCATTTAACTCACACAACAAGTATATAGACACACCGTACAACAAGCGTTAAAACGACTATCACGCAGTTGATGATCCGGGAAAAGTACAAGTCGTCACAGTAGCGGTACGAGCCAGGTGTTACAAGATCAAGCGGTGCTAACCTTGAAAGTACGGGTTGTCACATCATCTCCAACTTGAAAGAAATTTCGTCCCGAAATTTGATAAGTACTCCAAAAGCGGCGAAGTGTCGGATCAGAAGGACTGTGAATTTCCCTCGGGTGCCACATCATCCCCAACTTGAAAGAAATTTCGTCCCGAAATTTGCCAATGACATCAGGGGTTTATTCAATCGTTGGACAATCGAGGGTAATAGAGTTTCATCTGCTTTTTGCGTTGTCACGTGAACTCCGGCCCACGTCTTGAGTTCCAACGAACTCTCACGGTTGGAATTCAACTAGGTTAACGAACCTTGACTTCCTGGTCCATGTGTTCGATAAATTCCTCCAGTAAAGGTATCGCACGTGTTTCATCAGACAACCACTGCCTTAGATCCGAAACATAAATGATATCATGCACGTTACCCAATTCGTCGGGTAACTCGAGTTTGTAGGTTACGCTTATCGATTCTTCCCAGACTGTTGAATGGTCCATTGTGACGTCAGTTAAGCTCACCATGCTTCCCCAAGCATTCCAAACCCTCCCAGGGTGAGACTTTCAACACGATACGATCGCCTACAGTGATCTTTCAGCGTTTCCCCACCTTATCCGCTTTCCTGACGGTCGCGTTGCCGCCAATCAAGTCCCGATCCAAACAACCTTCCCAAGAGTTTCGAGTACCAGTCCTGGACCAGTAATTAAGTTGTCAACCATCCCAGTCTAACAAGAAAGTTGGCATTATTGTCTACGTAATGCCTCAATAGTACCAAAAATGATAACTGCCGCAGTAGTACTCAACCATAGGTAAGAGTTCTTCAAATTTGCACCAAAGCCAGTCACACACATGCTCGCAGCATGTCTTCCAGTGCCAGGAGAGTTCGTTTACTCTGACCGTTTGTACAACGACGATAAGCAATGCTCTGGTCCTGACATGAGCTAAGGGTGTTGTGTATTGCCTGACACAAATCACGCATAGATCAAATTCAGAGGTAACAGGAGTTGGCACCTCATGCCTAAAAGTCGCCTCTCTCAGAGGAACATTCACAACTGTGAAGACTCGTCAGTTTTCTTGATTGCAGGAAAGTGTGCTGGTAACGTGGGTCCATCAATGATCATCCAGGTGATAATGTTTCCGTTTCGAATTGTAAGTAGACCAGTGATAAAATCCATGGTAGTCTGTTTTCATTTTCACATATGTGTTTCTGGTTGTCAATATCCCCTATTGACTTTCCCACAAGTCAAACATCGATCTAATGCTTTGCTATGTGGGCCTTCAGGCCCGGTCATCCGTGCATGGTCTTCAGGTTTTAATTCATCCTATCAAAACTCAAATGAATGGGATATCGGAACCCGTGTGCTTTGCCTGCACCAGTTCCCAAAGGTTGCTGCATAGTGAGGTTCATATTCGTTCCATGAAGTAGCAAATATCGTCCATTCTGCCAAAGGTTGCTTCCCCATGCCCCGCATGGGTTAATCTTGGGAACTTTCTTCCTTCAGTTTTTCAATTTGAACAAGGCGAGCCTGATCAGGTATGTTAAAGTCGTTAGCGAGCTGCAAAGCTCGTGCACTTCCAGGTTTCACGGTCGTATTCATTCAAAAGTTTCACCCAGCGTTGCCATCCCACGTTTAGCTCTCCTTGAAACAAGGGTACACGGGAGGCCCTTGTGATCGGTCTAAGTGGTGCATTCGGTACCGGCCAAGTAGTGCCTCCAAGTTAAATCCAAGGCCTACGGTTTCCACCGCAGGTTGTGTGTTGTGCAGTCCCTCGTTGTAACTCCATTATGTATGCCATCACTCTCTCGTGTTTGCATCGGTGTGTAACTGGGACTCTGATTCGAACCATCATGGTATACCACGAGATCGCCCGTACTCTAAGGTAACGACGATGCTCAGTGCATTGCAGAGTTGGGTTTTGGAAGCTGAAAAGACGTCCTCCTGTTTTGTCTTCCACGAACACATCACCCTGCTGTGCTAAAGAGATTTAGGCTGCACGATCTTCGAAAATCCTGTGATGAATCTGTGATAGTGCCTAGTGAGGCCAAGAAATTGTTGTATCCCTGGAGGGATCTTTGGTGTCGATCAATTTCTAACAAAATGGATCTTTAGCGAGATTCACGTGCATTCCCACTTCGTTGTTTTTATGACCAAAATGTACCTCTCGAATCCAGAAGTTACCTTTTAACAAGACTTCGCGCAGTGTGACTCCTCCCTCAGGAGCTCTAGAATGGATACATATGCCGTCCATGTTGTTCCTTCCTCCTGGAAATGATTCAAAACATCATCAACAAACTCGGTCGATTCTTGTGGTCCATAAAGCTGCTAGTGTGTTGATTAACTCAATGTTCTTGGTGTACAAAGTCGAAATGGCCGCATTGTGTTTGGTATGCCGTTCCAGGAACATTCTCCCCTTGGACTTCCATTTGATAATAGCTTGTTCGTTAATTAATCCTCGAATGGAAACTTATCCCTCGCAACTAGTCTACAGGTTGTCACTACATGGTCGAGGCAAATGGTTCTCGACTGTCACCTTGTTAAGTTTTTGATAACCAGTACACGTACGGTAAGGCTTGTCTTCATGGGTGTAACTGGGGCTCCCCAAGGCGAAAAGCTAGGTCCGCTATAACTCCTGTTCAACATTTTCTGTAATTGATTAGACGGCTCTTGCAACCTTCCTGGTGCAAGACGGTAAGAAATACTAAGAATCAAAGCTGCCTCTGGCGTGAGATCAAACTGAGAGTCTGTCTAATAGTTGTGGAAGTAAACCTGATAGTTCCTCCCGTAGTATGCTGAGTGGAATCACGAACAATTGGTGGATCCTCGATCCTCTTTCCTTAGCCCAAACATTAGTAACGGTTGCCAACATAGCGGGGTAGTCCCTTCGTAGACACTTTCTGCCGCCAACCTTCATACCATGTATAACTGCGCGATATCTAGATAACCAATCCATACTAACTACTGCATCAAACTATCGAGGATGGCAGAAAGAAGGTCGATGTCGAACACTTGTCCCACAAGGTCGAGTTTATATCCCAACGGGCATATAAGGTTTCATTTGACTTGCCCTTGGTTGATTCCACAACAGGTTCGGTCTTAAGAAGCATCAGGGTTAAGCTGAACAGTGACGAAGTGATTAGTTATCAAGAACATGTAGGCCACCATGTTGTTATAATCCTGGCGTCGCCCATGCCAATCCTAAATGTCCCTCCATGAGCATCATTTCCCGTGTTGTTGTACTCGTTGCGAGGATTTCCAGTACGGCCGTCGTTCCCTTGGTTGCTGACGTTTGATTAACAACGGCCACTCCATGTCGTAGGCACCTTCATTTTCCATACTGTTAGTTACCATTACAAATGCCTTGATGTTGCCGTGACTGTTGCCTCTAATGCTATTGTTTGAAACAGAGCTCTACGATCTTTCGCCGACAGGGTCCACCTCTTCACATTCCATGGTATATGCTAAGGCACTACTCACTGTGCGGGGAGTTTCAAATTCCATTCTACAGTCAGTCTTCATCGATTTTGTCCCGATTGGTTCATAAGAGTCAACTCCCATGAGTCGCTGGCTGGCGTTAAGGATTCGATCAGAGTCAAATCGTTGTTGTTTGTTGCCAGTAACTTGGGTCGTTCAAATGCGGAAGTCAGTAAGGTACTACGTTTACCCTCTTGTCCATCATTCTTGCAAGTCGACTGAGTAATACACGGTATGTCGCGAGAGTGTTGCAGAAGTGATCGCACTCCGGGATCTAAGGCGGCAACATGCTAAGTTCCAGCAAACAAAGATAAGTGAGGGAAGTATTGTCCAATCATTTGACGCTGAGCCATCCAACTCAGGGACGTTCATACTAGCACCTAACATTCTACACAGTTCGCTAGGCGTTCAGATGTGTGTTCAGGTGATACTCGATAGCATCGAGATTCGTAAGGATTCAGAAAGGGGTGAAAAGATCATGTTCCAGTAGGTGACAATCACTGCTATGACTCCTATAGACTGCTAAGTTCTAACATAACATCAATTAACAGAGCGGAACCCCTCTCACACTCGTTAAGCCTCACTGGGACTCACATGCACGCCACATTATTATTATGTGTACACCCATAATAATAAGGCAATTTGCATGCTTATCTAAGTGCCTCTTAACTCGCGCTAAAAAGGTTCCCCGAATTCGAGCAATAAGACAGATGACGCCACAACATAGATCATGAAAGTTCAAGAAGAGTCGTACTCTTGAAACACGTAACATGGGTTGGTAACATAGAAGTTCATACTGCAGTGCTAAGTGTGCATTCACGTGTGATGTTATTTATAAGCAAACACTAGATATACTATGCAATAGTAAACAAGAAACGAACCTTGCAGTCTGGAGCTAAGTGCCACTAATTATATCAAACGCATTCCATTAAAATAATAAAGTACTTGATTGTAAATAAAATACTGTCTGTAAGTTTAAATGAAAACCAAAGTAATCAGCGGAAGCAAAGTAAAATAGTTTCGAAACCCAACGTAATGTATTAGAAACCAATAAAGTAGGGTTTAGGGTTTAGGGTTTAGGGTTTAGGGGTGAAACACAATTTTTGGTATGCCTTAGGTAGTTTATATGCCTTAGGTAAATTACCAAAATACCCCTTTTACGCCAAAATTCATTTTAAGCATATGTAACATAATTTTTGGTATCTAAACTGTTTTGGCAACAATATTAGACTTGGTAAGGCATATTTTACTTATCATAGGACTAGTTAGGCATTCCAAACGCGTTTCACGTGAACGACGCGTTAAAGTAGCATAAGCTACCTAAACGGGTCGTATTGGGTCGTAAGCACTCAGGTTAGGTTTCATTTTAGAATGAAGGCTTTGTTAAACCATATTACACGAGTCTCCATACTCGTTTGGTTTACGAACCCTCATTCTATCCAATCCTCCGATTTAGGTCCAGTATATTAACATAGTTACCTATATTAGGTGCCGTTTGATATCCGTGATCTCTTGCATTGTTTGGTTGTTACTCAAGAATTACTAAGCAATCTCAAGTGAGTACATAGACCCCTCTTTTACTGTTTTCCAAACTGTTTTGGGGTGAAACACATGTGCCTGCTTGTTACTTTCATGCTTTCCATGCTTTCATATCCTATGCTTGTTATGTTCATTAGTACATTATAGTACATGATTTCATTACATTTCATACTATGTATGCCCATTGTGTGCATACTTAGTACATTGTTTTACATTACATTTCATGCTATGTATGCCCATTGTGTGCATACTTAGTACATTGTTTTACATTACATTTCACGCTATGTATGTTCATTTGATTACATACTTAGTGCATTGTTTTCACATGCTTACATTTTGGTATGACATTTAGTTTGTTTAAATGGGACAAAAATACGTTCATTAACATTAGCTACGCCGCTCGTTAGTAGGTAATGGTACCATAGGACTTGACAACTCCCATTCCTGAACCCTAGGTTTGTTTGGGTGGAAGGAATGACCGAATTCGATAAACATAACACAGATAGACCTTTAATTTGTTTAAAGGTCTATCACCACAGTCACAAGGCTTGGATGTATGCATTTCACAATACCGCATAGATGTTTGTATCAGTATACCATGTATTTGTTCCACAAAACATAACTTTGACTTAAACTATGTTTAATTCAATACCCTGTTTTTGTGCATTTTACCTATGGTTTAGTTGATATATTTCACATGCCATACATGATATTTTTGGATACACATTATATGATTTACATTAAACATAAAAATTTTGACATTGATATACACATTTGGTGATTTACATTAGACATGGACATCTTAATATGGTTTACACAATAACACTTGACAATTGATTCATACATGAACAATTTACATTGGTGGTTGGTTTGGGTAAATGGTTTGAGTAACGAGGCGTGTGTAATATGATACAAACATGGTGGATACGCCGCTGGTACTTCCTATATATAAGTGTTTGTATAATATTACATATCGTAGCATTATTTAAATCATTTCAGTATAGACATATTACATTTTACACAAATAACATATTTTTTTAGACATTGTTTTATACAACTCATTTTACTGGGTTATTTCATTGACCATGCACCTTTCTTTTGTATAATCTGATTTCTTATGGAGTTTTCATATGATTTATAAAAGAAAACACTTAACAAGATTCATGACTAGTTTTTATTAAACCATTCTTTTAAAACCCAAGTCATGAATCCTATTTTCACAAAACCTATGTATCTCACAGGAATTTTTATGCTGACGTACCTATTTTCACATGTGTTTTTTCAGGGGCAGTTGCTTAGGATGATGATCGTGACACTAGGGCAGACCTGTGCCTTAGAGACTTAAAATAAAGATAGAACTAGTTTAATTATGTTCTGAACTCTTTATTTCCTATTTAAAGACAATGTAACACTCTTGTTTGATAAATAAATTATAATTTTGCGTGCCATGGTTGTGAAACAATTAATTCTGTTACAACACTCCCCGACGTTTCCGCCACGTTTGGTTGTTCCACGTGGTCGGGATGTGACATGTGCGATCCACAATGGGTTGTGCGATCCAAAATCCTACTCGGTCCAATAACATAAGTAATCCAATAATCCTCCGGCCCAATCAAATAACCAGAGCAACATCTTGTGTGGTCCATTTATCTTGTGCTATTTGAAACACTTGTGTGACTGAGGTTTTTGGGCTGCTTGGCCCAACAACATATCCCAACTTAACATGTTGAGCGGCCCAACATCTTGTGCGACCAGCATAACCTTGTGCGATCCACAAGATGTTGTGCGATTGTACTTAAAAGGATTATACGGTGTGCCTAACTAATTGCACCCTAACACATAAAGGCTTGTGCGATTGCCTTGTGCGACCAGATCAGATCTTGTATGATCTGATCTTGTGTGATCAAGAAAGCCTTGTGCGATCAGATCAGATCTTATATGATCTGATCTTGTGCGATTTATTTTAATATCCGAAAATTTTGCTAATCAGTTACATTGTTCCCTTTTGTTTTGCAATTTGTCAATCAACACAGCTAACAGTTTCGAATTATACCAAAATCGATTAAATCAAGGTTTTATCTATTAATTCATATGAACCCTAATCATGTTCAATTCATAACAACAACCATCATATTAACACGGCTCATGTTCTTGATTTCTAGCATGTATCCTAACCTAACAACACAATAATCATCCGAATATGAACACATCACAGCCGATTATATTCATCCGTTTCAAGATTATCATTAACATCATACGATTACCAACCCTATATTGATTTAATCACTCTACACATATGAGCCGATTGCATGAACACTACTACTACTTGGTTCTTACCCATTTAAAACAATATCAAGTATTTACCAATCCCTATGATGATCGAACAGTTTGTTCATCACAATCTCTTAAGCATCAAATCTTGAATAACATACATTCAATCATACAACAAGCATCAACCATAACAAAATCAAACAATACATGACACTAACCGGTTAAGAGAGTAGAACGAGGATGATCCGAGCAAGAAGGTCTTTGATGAAAAGGGGTGTTTGCCGTCGGCTTCGAGAGAGAGAAGGAAGAGAGAGTAGGGTTTGTGTGTGCTCCTATGTGTTGCAAATAATGAGAAACAAAACCTCACGAGGGGTTTTTGTTTTGCGTATAAAAGGAGTGGGCCGAACCCATACATGGGCTGCCCTTTAAGTTTTGAGTTCGAACAGTTGGGGCCCGAGTGGGCTTGTGCGATTGGGTTAAGGTTATGCGATTCGAGTCATATATATATATATATACATACACACTTTCACATAATACACATATAACATAACATGACACTTTATTGCAAACAATCACGTAGCCACATAGTTCAAACAAGTCATATGTAAATACAACGAATGGTTCTAAATTACGAGTTGTTACAACGAACATTCTTCAGAAACGAAAATGAACAGACGGAGTCATTTTAAACGGGCGGTTCATCAGAAATGGAAATGAAAAGGATAATCAAATGGATATTCTTTTCCTCAACAGACATTCTTCAGAAACGAAAATGAACGGACGAAGTCATTTTCAACGGGTGCTTCCTCAGGAACGGAAATGAAAAGGATAATCAAACGGATATTCATTTCCTCAACGGACATTCTTCAGAAACGAAAATGAACAGACGGAATCATTTTCAACGGGTGATTCCTCAGAAACGGAAATGAAAAGGATAATCAAACGGATATTCATTTCCTCAACGGACATTCTTCAGAAACGAAAATGAACGGACGGAGTCATTTTCAACGGGTGCTTCCTCAGAAACGGAAATGAAAAGGATAATCAAACGAATATTCATTTCCTCAACGGACATTTTTCATAAACGAAAATGAACGGACGGAGTCATTTTCAACGGGTGCTTCCTCAGAAACGGAAATGAAAAGGATAACCAAACAGATATTCATTTCCTCAATGGACATTCTTCAGAAACGAAAATGAACGGACGGAGTCATTTTCAACGGGTGCTTCTTCAGAAACAGAAATGAAAGGATAATCAAACTGATATTCATTTCCTCAACGGACATTCTTCAGAAACAAAAATGAACGGACAAAGTCATTTTCAACGGGTGCTTCCTTAGAAATGGAAATGAAAAGGATAATCAAACGGATATTCATTTCCTCAACGGACATTCTTCAAAAACGAAAATGAACGGACGGAGTCATTTTCAACGGGTGCTTCCTCATAATTGGAAACGAATAGGGTTAACTCTAGACACATGACAGAACTTGCTGTGATTTCTGTGCACTAAATTCCATAATTATGTATGCATCCATAATTACATAATTTCTAGCACAGTTCACACATTTTGTTTTATTATGTGAAAGGGATTGAATTTGAACAAGCATTGATTGGGTCAACACATAAACACATAAGCACATAATTGTTTTCTTGGATATTAATTTGTTATTACCTTGTTATTAATTTCTATTAACTTGATGTCGATTTGAACATGGGTATTCAAGGTATACCAGGAACCCATTCGATGAACTTCAACGTCCTCAAGCATCTATCTGAAAAGATAGGATGATCCTCCAAAATTTCGATTTTTGATTACAAGGAATCACCATATTCGAATTAAGGTATACAACAATTAAGGACATACGGAAATACCCTTAGGTACCCTATTAAGGAGTGGGTATTCGTCCAGAGTTGTAACTTGCACCTTGTACTTCGTTTTCCTTGGAAGAAACAGGTACTTAGGATTTTCGTGGAAAACGCAAGAGATCATAAAGTGGAAGAATTTTGGGGGTAGTATGTTCTTCAAGGATTATTGTTCCTTGATTGTCGGTATTGTAGGGGATATGTTGTTTATACATGCAACCACATAAACATATTGCAATGTAAATAAAATATTTATTTATAAACAACATCAACAACTGTTTCATGGACCTTAACAACAAAAGAAAATAATACATAAAGCTTGATTATTTCTAAACAGCGTTGTCTTCCAATCGGTCAGATGCTCATCCCTGCGCTGGATTCGCATTAGCAAGCTTTGGTCAATTTCTTCGGAAATGGCCCATCTTGCCACAGTTGACGCAAGAACCAGGTGGAAAACAACCTTGAGCAGGATTGTTGCCAGCTTGTGTTGGTGCATCCGTCTGTCGTCTACATCTTCGGTCGTGTCTCAGTTTCGTTGCGAAGATTGTTCAAGCATGATGTCATGATGACATCACCAAAGCGACATCATCATGACATCATTACACAAGAAGACAAAAGGATTTGTTTGTTAAAATCAGATTTTGTTTGTATGTCAAAAGTTAATTTCGCTTCTTAGTCAAATTTAGATTTCGCTTATTTGGTTTTATGTGATTTCGCTTTTGTGTCTTGTACATATAGGCGAAATCATGATAACTATATAAGGGTCTCATAAGCGAAATCAGTGATAGTTTTTAGGTGATTGTCTTCCGGTGAGCAACGAAGTGCTGCCGAAGTGCTGTCAGAATCTGTAAACGTATTTGTGATCAATACAACAGCAGTTAAAGTGAATCTAGCTGAAATTGCACCAAAGCATTAGTTTCCGCCTCTTGTTTTGGATAGGAATTCTTCTGAACGACTCAATCAGGGCCGAACACGATCCTACAATTGGTATCAGAGCACAGGAGGAAGAGTTCTTGCCATTTCAGCTGCATTTTCTGACTTTCTACACATTCTTTGTCATTTTTGAAAATTTTTCATGGTAAAACCAGCTCAATTTCACACACATCACTCGGAATCATGCATTAACAAACCCTTGAAAGTTTCAAAGCTAAAATCAACCTAGAACTTAGGTTTTTCAAGGTATCGCTTTTACGGACTCTTACAAAAGATGACATCAGCAGCAGATTTCGCTTATAGTTCACTTGTGATTTCGCTCTTCCGGTCAATTTCCAGCTGATTTCGCTTTTCTGACAAAGCCAAGGTTTCGCTCTTAGAGACAATTTGTGATTTCGTTCCAAGGAACATTGTAGTTTCGCTCTTGTGACATTTCTAGATTTCGCTCCAAGGACAAATCTGGTTTCGCTCTTGTGACAGCTTGTGTACATTGTTATTTCGCTTATAAGGACAGTTAGGGAAATTGTTATAAAATTGAAAATGGACGAGGAATTCTACAACGCATTCGCTACTCCGGTTACCCCGATTTCTTTTCACAAAATACGATGTTGGAAGACGAAACAGGAACGATGCAAAAGCCGCCTAAACTCATGAATATTGAAGAGTATAAAGGTTGGGAAGGTCGATTTGAGAATTGGGTACAAGCTAATTATCTAGATGCTTGGGAATGTGTTGAGACAAAATATGTTCGACCAATGAATGATGATGAAGAGCCTGTTCCGATTAAAGATCTAAGCGCTGATGCTAGAAAGAAGTACAAAGATGAGAAAATGATGCTAAATCTTCTTCAACAAGCAGTAAAAGAAGATATTATGGTGCTCTTGCAACACAATGGAACTTCATATTCGATTTGGAAAGCTTTAAGGTCAAAGTTTCGTGGTAGTGAAGAAATGATCAAAAGCAAGAAATCACTTCTAAAGAAAGAATTTAATTTGTTTCGTGGATTAAAGAATGAAAGTACAAGAGAGATTATTGAAAGATATTGCAATTTTCTTGCTAACATGAAGAGGTTAAGTATTGAGAAATCCAATGAAGAGTTGATCGAAAAACTTGCTGATGCTTTGCCATATGAGACTTGGGGAACATATCTTATGATGCTTAGACACAAGAAAGGTTTTAGTAATTTGACACTAAGCAAATTCATTGAGAAGTTGGAAGCTCAAGAGATGGAGCAACGAAAGATTATTCGAATGAAAGATTTCAATGGTGACCAGGATATTGGGTTGTATTACAAAGCAGGGGTGAATGAGAAGCCTTCAAATGTATCTCCAAAAATAGAAACTGCTTACAATGCCAAGAATTCTTCTGGAAGTTCATCATCAGAATCAAACAGCAAATCAAGTTTCACATCATTTCCGTCTTTCGATCCAAATATTTCAGCAACAAAAAATGGAAGAAAACTTCAGTGCAATATTGTTTTAAATCTTGACAATGATCAAGATTATTCTGATGAAGTTGCTAAAAACCATATGTCTTTATTAGGAATGGTTTTAGAATCTTACAGTTGTTTTGTTGTAGGTCGTATCGGGAATCCAATGCTAACAAAGGAAGATTACGACCAGATCGATGCTGAAGAAATGGAGTTGATGGATATAAAATGGTGCTTAGCCAGCGTGTTGAGGAGAGCTGAGAAATTCAAACAAATTACTGGAAGAGATGATCTTCGTGAGGCTGGTAATTCTACTTTAGGTTTTGACAAATCTAAAGTCACTTGTTTTCGTTGCAGGGAGAAAGGACACTTCAAGAGGGAGTGCAAAAACCGCGAAGCAAGTGGAGCTCAAAATCCGTTCAACAACAACAATGATTACTATCGAAAGGCCATTTACCATCAAGTTGCTCAACAACCACCTCAACAACAACAACATCAGGCACAAACTGCGCATGGAAGATATGTGATTGAAGATTCTGGAAAGAGAGCTTGTGCGGTTAATCAAGATTATTCAAAGAAAGCTGATGGTAGTGCATTGATAATAGATCAAGATGATGAAAAGTTACCCGAGGGTTTTAGCAGGGATAACTATATTCCTGATCAAGCCACAGCTTACACAGCTTTTGTAGCTCGAGTTGAAGAAGACAATGATGATGATACTGAGTATTGGAAGAGAAAATTTGAAGCTGATATGAAACTGCTTGCTGAGAGTGATAGTGAAGATGAGAAGATTAAAAAGAAGAAGAAAAAGATAAAGACTCCAGTGAGTAGTGATGACGAAGAAATTCCAATAATCAAAAGGAAAGTGAAAGTTGAAGTTGAAAAGTTCAAGGTTGATGAAAAGGTTGATGCTAAGAAGATTCCAGTAAAGTGTGAAAACTGTGAAGTTGTTAAGAAGCAGAACAGTACACTGATTTATAACTTGAATAGTTTGAAGGAATCGTATGATGTTCTGAACAAAGCAATGAATCAGTATAATCAAACAAGTGAAGAACAAGCAACAGCGATGAAAACGCTTCAGGGTGCTTTTATGACGAAACAAAAAGTGGTGAATAACTACATTGAGAAGTGCGCTGTGCTTGAACAAAAACTGGAATTGCAAAGAATTGAAACTGAAAGAGTAAACCGTTTGTTGAAAAGTTACTCATGTACTTCTTATGTCATTGACAGAATTTATCCAACTGTTGAAGGCATGAAGGTATTTGAAGAGGATAAAGTGACTGAAGAAAAGACTCCAGAAAAGAAGAACAAGAAGAAAAGTGACACAAAGAAAAGGACTGACAAGAAGGATTCTGGTAAGAAACAAAATGTTGGTTATAACAAATGTCCACCCCCGTTAGAAAAATGGATATTTGCCCAGGAATCCAAATCAGGAAAGAGTCGAAAAAGCAACAAATTTACAGTGGGAGTCGGAGTCCTCAGTCAATTTGCCAGAAAATATAGATGTCACGTTTACATCATCTGACACTGATCATGAGTCCGAATTAATAAAGAAAGTCGTCGATCAGGTGTTGGATAAAGATGAAATTGAGGAGTCAAAGTTGGAGTCATACTCAGAGTCAAAGTCAGAGTCAAAGTCTGGTTCTGAAAGTTCATGTTCGACAGTCAACAGTCAAAAGTCTTCGGTTAAAAGGGTTTACAACAACGAATTCATGTTATCAAAATCTAATTTGAGTGACGAAACATTCAAAGTTGCATATACATTGAATGATTCCGACAAATTATATTTTGATGAGGAATTTCCAATAAGAGGTGTTAAAACTGAATTGATCAAAAAGGTTTTCAAACTAACAGAAATTAATATTTCTGAAATAAAAGATGTAAATCTTAAAGATAAACCTAAAAAATACACCTCAAGAGTACAACAAAGATTAAATAAGAAAAAAGGTTACAGTTCTGGTTCTGGTTTTCAAAAGAAACCAAAACAAAACCGTAATTTCAAAAAGAAAGGTCTTGGATTTATTCCAACTGAAAAACAGAAAAATGAAACTTATGTTCGTGATTTTAAAGAAAAGATGACATTTGTTTCAGGTACATCAAGAGATGAGGAAGAAAAGGTAAAATTCTGGAGGCAGTTAAACAAAGAATTTCTTGCGAAGAAACAAGAAGAGATGAAAGATACGAGAACCTGTTTCCAATGCAACACAGTTGGACACATTGCGAGAGATTGTTCTAAGACAATATCATCAAAACAGGGAGTTTTTCGTAAACAAAAAGAAAAAGTGGTTGAGTTTGAACCGCCAATTGACCGAACCAAATTATTAAAAAATTCTACTTTTGAAATTGGTGAAAGTTCAAACAGATTTTACAAGAAGAAAGCAAACCTTGACACTCAGAAATGGGTTGTTAAGAAAGCTGCTGAAAGCTCTAGCGATGATTCTGATAGGTCAAAATCAGAGGAGCTATCTTTTGGTGATGAATCTGATTCCACAAAATCAGAGGAGCCACAGGTTGAGTTAAAATTGAAAACTTTAGTTCCTCCAATGGATGATGTTCATTTTCCATCATTGAAGGCTGAAAATTTTAAGAAGAAAATTGGTAAAGTTGAAATATCAAACCAATTTTATAATGACAAAAAGGTTTTTGATGTTGAAAAAGCCTTTAACCCCACTGTGAAACACATTTTTGGAAAAATGATTGATCGAAAAGTCAAAGGAGTTAAAGAGTTTTATGATAAGAAGATGCAGAAGGAGAAAATTGAACCATCCCTAGTTCGTGACTGGGATGGCTCATATTTTGAACAGTAAGTCTCTGAACTTGCCGGAGATCCCAAGTTGGTAATCGTGGATCAGGAATCGGCATTATTCTTTGTATTTGATTATGTTTTTTGTACAAGTGATAAATCAAGGACATTAATTTGTACTTGATTTTCTACAAGAGGATAAAGACAAAATGATGAATCACATCCCCAACTTTACAAGTGATAAAAACAAACTTATTTTCCGGAAAAATCATTTTGATTAAAACAAACTTAAGTGTTTTGAAATCTTAATGAGAAAATGGTTTGTTGTGAGGGGGAGTTATGATTGTTTATGCCAAGTGAATGGCGATTTGAGGTGATTCGATATCGGTTGTCACTTTATTGTACAGTTTTATTTTCAAATTTCATAAAATGTGTTTGCATTTTAGGGGGAGTAAGAAAATTTTAGAAAATTCAAAAACATTTGAAAATTTGAAAAAGTAAAAAACATGATAAAAATGAAAAATGAGTTTTGTTGTATAAAAGAGGAAATGATAGTACATCTGTGGACTATCACAACATGCTAAAGATATGGAAAGTCAAAATGTGATAAACGATCTCACTGTGGATGTGTGAGTAGGTTTTTGCACATTTAGTAGATTGTGACGAGATATAAATATAAATACAAACTTGCTTATATCGTGGGGAAACATCTCTCGGATATATGGGTAACCCCCGAAATCTTGTTTGAAAGGTCCCTCTTTCTGAGATACTAGGTCTTTATACTCAGTGATATCTGGGGTATTATTCCGGGACTTCTGCTGAAAGAAATTTCTGACCTAGTCTCCGCATAATACTTTCTGCAATGCTTGAAAAATAGCATCACCCTCAGCTAAAAAATGATGAAACATTGAAAAATGCTAATCATGGCTGTTGTATCAAAAGATCTTCTAAAGGGGACACACCGAAAAGTCGAAGCCGTCATCTCTCTGCGTATCGAAAGATCGACCTGAGCTCTCACGGCCCTCGCATTTAACCCTTTACAGATATCATCTGTGGTATACTCACCTATAAGACTGAATATTGGGATCTGGATACGGGAGTATATTCTGAGGTGGGACACGCGATTAAGTTTAAGTGCTTAAAACATTAATCTCGTATCTCGAAACAATTGAACTTTGTGTGAGAATTTAAGTGGACAAGTATACTGACAATCTAAGTGAATTGTTTAGAGCTTAAAATGTAATGTAGCTTAACGGTGTATGTGATATGTCTCAGAAACTGATATGATCCTCTTACACAAACTCACAAAAATAGTGTCTGTAAATATTTCTCTACTGCTTTTCATTACATTCAAAATCCAAAAAGATTTTTAGTGTGTTTTAGCATAAATTTTGAAAATACAAAAAGATTTTCGACAACTGGTGTTGGAGAGCTAATTATCAAAATTCCAAATGCTAAACAAGATGAACAGATGGTTTGGGAGAGTATGTTGTTTGATAAATGAAAATAATATTCCTGCAAATGGTTCATCATAGACTATAGTTGTTGAATCATTTTAAATTTGCTCTACAAGTGGTCATCAGTAAACTTATTTTTGGGTAGAGGATGTGCAGAAGTAGCCAGGTTTCAATCTTGAAACTGAAGATAGAGTGCCAGGTACCGATACCTGATGACTCTATGTTTTCAACAAGCCAGACTGCGATCCCAGCATATCGAAAGGGGGAGTCTGAAGATACTTAAAGGAAGGAGCATGTTGGTGATGAAAAGAGAAGAGAAAATAGAGATTGAGGATACTTTAAACGTCAAACACTTCAAATAGTTCAAGAGGACTGATAAAGACTAAAGATGCAAAGACTCGACACTGAAGACTCCGTCAACATCCGAGGGGGAGTTTGTTGGTGCATCCGTCTGTCGTCTACGTCTTCGGTCGTGTCTCAGTTTCGTTGCGAAGATTGTTCAAGCATGATGTCATGATGACATCACCAAAGCGACATCATCATGACATCATTACACAAGAAGACAAAAGGATTTGTTTGTTAAAATCAGATTTCGTTTGTATGTCAAAAGTTAATTTCACTTCTTAGTCAAATTTAGATTTCGCTTATTTGGTTTTATGTGATTTCGCTTTTGTGTCTTGTACATATAGGCGAAATCATGATAACTATATAAGGGTCTCATAAGCAAAATCAGTGATAGTTTTTAGGTGATTGTCTTCCGGTGAGCCACGAAGTGCTGCCGAAGTGCTGTCAGAATCTGTAAACGTATTTGTGATCAATACAACAGCAGTTAAAGTGAATCTAGCTGAAATTGCACCAAAGCATTAGTTTACGCCTCTTGTTTTGGATAGGAATTCTTCTGAACGACTCAATCAGGGCCGAACACGATCCTACAGCTTGATTTGGTGCAGCTGCAGCTGGGCAGACTCTTGCTGTATGGCCTTTACATTGACATGATGATGAAGGCTACATTGGTTGCACAAGGGTGCAGTTCCATTGTATGGCTTCCTAGCATAGGGTTGAGCTGGTTGTTTCGGGACGGCTTGATCATTATGAGCAACCACGTCGAAGTTCTGAGAAGCCTTTCGCCTCTTTCACTTCTTGGAGGATTCAGTCTACTCATTCTTCGGTTTTGATTCCTCGATTGGTTTCTTATCACCTTTTCGCAAAAGTTTACCTTTCCTGATTTGAGATTCAGTCAAGGTAGCAGATAGCTCAATGGCCTGCCTAACTGTAGTGGGGTTACTATCAGTCACAATGTCTTGTACTGGGTCAGGGAGGCCATCAATGTACTTTTCGATTGCCTTATCCAAAGGCGTAACCATATTCGGGCTTAACATACTTAACTCCTCATAATGATCCGTGTAGGCTCGATGCTCACCGCTATCTTGCTTAAGATCGTCGAATTCTCATTCCAAGGCTCTGATCTCGTGACGAGGACAGAATTCCTTCATCATCAGAGCTCGAAGCTCTTCCCAGGTTTGAGCCAGTGCCACATCGGCACCCCTATCTCTCATCACACCATTCCACCACATCAAAGCTCGTTTCTCAAAGACACTAGATGCGAATTCTACCTTTCGCTCGTTTGGGCATTGAACATGTCTGAAGGTGCTCTCTAGACTCTCGAACCATTGTAGAAGTGCAGTCGCTCCTTGAGACCCATAAAACTTTGATGGTTTAGCTGAGCTGAACGTCTTGAAGTTATAGGGAGCATTATTGTTGTTGAGAGCTTGGTTACATTGAGCAACGATGTTTGGGATTACAGCAGTCATTTGCTGCATAATGATAGCTGCCAGTTCTTTATTAGGTACTTGATTGTCGCGTTGTGGAGGCAATCTAAAAGGGGAACAAGAGAGGAAACAAGTGAAATGGCATTCGGTAAGAATAGGATGTTACAATTACCGACCAAAAGCATGGGTGATGGTCATTTGTTTGAACCACGAAGCAAACAAACGACACACAAAAGCTGAATCAAAGTAAATAGGTCCTCATAATGTATCGCGAAGACATGCTTTAGCCTATAAGTGGACACTCATCCCAAGAGTTCCTAGGTAAGAGTGACTGGTCCGATTATGTGGATTTGTACGAACACTCTAGCCTTAGACAGAAAACTCAGGATACAGGCACCCACCCTTCCAGATTGCACGTGTTCACATCATAAGACCCAAACTTAGATGGGATTTTGAAAAATTTGAAGGTTCAAAACCTAGTAATTAATCATCCTAGAAAAGATGATTAGTTTTCAAAGCAGATTCGAAATTTGTGTTCTTATTGTGGTTGTCACCTAAAGATAGGCGACGGTATTGTTTTATGACTAAACGCAAGTAAACTCGCGTTAGGGTCCTAGAAAGGTTATAGTCTAGATCAAAGCATTACTAATAACCTAATTCCATATAACCATTGGCTCTGATACCAACTTTTCTATCACACCCCGACCACGTAAAACAACAAAACGTGGCGGAAACGTCGGGGAGTGTTGTAACAGAATCATTGTTTCACAACCATGGATTTAAACAGTTTTGTTTTTTGGATTAAATGTATTACATTACATTGGAATTAGAAAAAAAAACATGAACAAATAGACTTTCATTGTTATTAAGTCACTAAGGCCTCGTCCATTCCTATGTGAGCGTACACAAATATCATCATCAAACATCATCAACTATGGTACCTTAAACACATGTTAAAATACGTCAGCATAAAAATGTCGGCGAGTACATAGGTTTTATATGAGTGCCAGATTCATGGTTTGTTTATATTTTGAAAATAACTTAAACACCTTTGTAAATTGATAATTAGAAAACCAAGTTTTGTAAAATGTTTGTAATGTAAATTGAAACAATCATGTCAAAACATATTTGTTTTATAAAACCTCGATACCATGAATCTTAACTCCAAAACATTTGTTTATATAAACCCAAATTGTAAATTGTTTTTGAAATAAAACTCGAATGGTATATATATCGATAGAAAAACATTGTATTATAACCTTGTTTTGATAACACTTGCCCAAGTGATCTTGATAACGCAACGATATATAATGTATTAAAAGCACTTATATATAGGAAGTACCAGCGGCGTATCCACCATGCTTTTATCACATTACACCCGCCCCGTTACCTAATCACTTCCCTAACCCAAATGGTTACAAACGGTTCACACAAATCAAGCGGTTACAAACGGTTCACGTAATTCAAATGGTTTCAAATGGTTCACACAAATCAAGCAGTTACAAACGGTTCACATAATTCAAATGGTTACAAACGGTTCACACAAGTCAAGCGGTTACAAATGGTTCACATAATTCAAATGGTTACAAACGGTTCACACAAGTGTAAAACAATGTGTCCATATGCTGGATGAACATATGCAACAAAATGTAATATGAAAATCAATGTGCTAGCTTGCTAAGAGAACATACATAGCAAAACATAATGAAAACATGTACTAATAGTGTACTAATGAACATAGCAAGTATATGATATGAAAAACATAGAAAACACGAAAGTAACAAGTAGGCATATGTGTTTCTCCCCAAAACAGTTTGAAAACAGTAAAAGAGGGGACTATGTACTCACCTGAGGATGCTTAGAAGTCTTGACTAACAACCAAGCAAAGCTAGAGGGATCACGGAAATCAAACGGCACCTAATATAGGTAATTATGTTAATAAACCAGACCTAAGTCGGATGACCGGATAGGATGAGGTCTTGTAAACCAAATGAGTATTAGAACTCATGTGATATGGTTTAACAAAGCCTACATACTAAAACAAAATTTAACTTAAGTGCTTACGACCCGTTACGACCCATTAAGGTAGCTTACGCTACTTTAACGTGTCGTTCGCGCAAACGCGCGTTCGAGACGTCTAACTAGTCCTATGACAAGTATTATATGCCTAAACATGCTTAAATATGTTACATAATCAGTTAGGTGACAAAAGTTTAAATTACATATGATTAATTACCAATTATCCATGAAAAGGGCATTTTGGTCATTTACCTAAGGCATATAAACTACCTATCATACAACTACTTAAACTAGGTGACCATAAGGTATAAACTCGGAAGGTTATTCCCTATACAACTATGGTCACTAAACATGGTTGGTCAGATCCAAAAGATTGACCAAACGGGTCGAGTTCGAAAGTCTAAGCGGTGGTTTAGACCGCTTGACTTACGACTCAAGACAAGCACTAAACTAAAAGTGACGAGCTAAGCATGTTAAAACATGCTTACCTAAGTTAGAAAACAGGTTTGATATCAAAACAAACGGTTTTGATACTCAAGAGTAGTTTGGTTGCAAAATACGCATAAATGCGCATTTTGACCGAAACTACGACTCATCACTAGACCTAATCAACGTGGTAATCAGTAGGTATAGTCACTAGGGACTATAACCATCGTGATTGCGCTCACGTTACAAAGTTCAAACGAAGTTCGTGTTGACCATTGACTGGTCAAAGCTGAAAGTCAAACACTGTTTGACTTTCACGCTTGAAAAGCGATAAAAGAACGAAAGAAGCTTACAAAGGGTCTAAGCAAGGAAATCTAGTTCCAACTTGCTCAGGTATGAGGTGCTAAGTCCCCAACTTAGAGCAAATAGATCAAATTTGAGTGAGGATTGCAATGAACCATGGTGGAAATTTATAGGAAATGGACCATCGTTAGGATCGTTCCTCATAAACCGAGCTTCAATCTCAACCATACACTTGCACCCACTGATTTGCAATACTAGCGGAGTTCAAAAGAATCCCATAGAATGAAGAAACCATGTGCAAAACCAAGGGAGCAGCTGGGTTTTAAGAAAATGAGTTCTGCTGGCTAGGTGAAGGCTTACGGGCCGTAAGCATTACCATACGGTCCGTACGGACCTTGTGTGTTGGCAGAAAGTTTTGGAAACTGGCAGAACAGGCCCCTGCACCTCCAAACTTTGTTTTTGACACGTTTAAGCCCCGTTAACCCCATTTCAAGGCTCCAAAATGAAGTTAAGGTATAGGGAACTTAAAATATGCTCAAAAATATCTTGGATGTCTGTTCGTTTGGTCGTACGGTTGTGTTGTTCGGTTAATTACGACGGAACACGAACGGACGCGAATAACGATCCAAATTATGCGACGAATGGAATTTTATCATGCCAATCACTAACATAAAATATATTAATAATTACAAAAATTTTTGGATGTCCGGATATTTTCAGAACGTAAGATATGCGTGAAAATGCAAACTTGTGCACTTTTTGACGCTTGTAGTCCCTGTTTGACCCAAAAGTTTATTTTTGCGCACCAAACACCTCAAAGCCTATTTCTAAGCTATTGAAAGGATATTTAGGGCGTATTTAACTTATGATCAAGTTCCAGAATGTTCGTTACGGTATGAATTGGCATAGTTTCACAGTTTGACGCAAATAGTCCCTGCGATCGAATAAACTTGATTTCGATACACCAAACCATCCAAAACTTATTTCTTAGTTATGTAAGGGTTATTTAAGGTATGTTAAGCCTATGTAACTATCCCAGAGTGTTTGTTGCATTAAACTGGTTATATTTACGCATCAATTCACGTATAATATTCCAGAAAGTGATTTAAAGCCCGAAATCGAACAAGAATTGATATGTGCAAACGATACACATATTTTTACAAATCCCAAGTATGAAACATAATATTTCATTGATTTGGTATTTGTTTGATGGTCGCAGTGACACAGGTGTCACAATATACTTAAATAGACCTTACAAAATACACATAACATGTACATAACACGTACACATAAATGTTAATCTTGACATAAATCCAAAAACATATGTAGAAGTAGAATCTAATAGGATGTCTTCAAAACCACGCACTATTGAGGGCAATGGAAAATATAACAATATCCAATACATTGCCAACTAAATATAAGATGCATGTGTAAAACTTTGATTAATTTATATAACTCTTAGCAATTGCATTAAAAACTTTAAAAAGAACTCTTTAATACATTGCCATCTGCCAACTATGACTTTTATAAAAAAATTGTTATAATGTTAACTAAATCTTCAACAACAAAAATGTGACGCGTCAAACAGTTGTGTAATATTTATTTAATAGAATATTCAGTATATAAGTATATAACCATATTGAATTAAGTAGTTCACGATGTATTAAATTCGTTTAAAAGCTCACATAATAAATAATTTTTTTGTCACACCCTCAAAATACCACCTAGGGAGTGTCCCTGTTAGGCGTGTGACCCACTAGCAACGAGCCACCAATTACATTGAATCCGTAAGTTTAAAATAAAGTTTCATCATTTAATATTAAGATCCAAACATAAGTTATTCAAAACCAGCAAATTCAGCGGAAGCGTTAACGTATCACAATATAAACATTTTCCAAACAAATGTAATAACCAATGTTCAATAAATAAAACCAATCGGTGTGAACCATGACCACTCATGCCCTCTAGCCAGCAAGTTCCTGTTCCAAGATATCTAACGACCTGCGAGCATGTAACAACTGTATCAGACAAAGCTGGCGAGTTCACAGTTTAATAAAACGTTTGTTACCAGTTATATGTAAAACAGTTCACTGACAAATGCAAGTAATATTGTTAATATCTCAATTTCGAACAAGACGGCTCCTGGTGTACATGACTGCCCTTCCCACGTACTCCTATCTAGTACCGGGCCCCGACTGGGTCATTAGTTCACATCCGTCCTATCTAGGAGCGGTGTGAGGGTGCCAAACCTAAGTAGCGCTACCAACTAATACTTGTTACCCTCCAGGTAACATAATAAGGGACTTACAAAAATGATAGGTGAGAATATTAACCAATATACCCGTTTTTACCCAAACCACTGACTGTCCCCAGCCACTGGGACGCATGCTCGAATGTAGTGAACTCACATTTGCTTTGCTCGGTATGTTATGTGTCACACCCCGACCACGTAGAACATACAAAACGTGGCGGAAACATCGGGGAGTGTTGTAACATAATTAATGTTTCACAACCATGGAAATTTAAGTTTCGTTTTATTGATTAAAAGTGTTACAATGTCTTAACAAACAAAGAAATACAACATAATTAACTAGTCTTGCATCTTTTATGGTCACTAAAGCCTAAGTCTGCCTATGTGTATCATGATCATATTATGCAACAGCTCCTGAAAAACACATGTGAAAATAGGTACGTCAGCATAAAAATGCCTGTGAGATACATAGGTTTTGTGAAAATAAGATTCATGACTTATTTTTGAGAAAATGTTTAGTCATGAACCTTGTTATTTGCTTTGTCTTTTAAATCATTTGAAAAACGATAAGATCAGATGATAAGTATAAATAAATGTAAGGTTAAATGAATAACCAAGTAAAATATGTTTGCATAAGATAAGTTGTTTATAAATCAATGTCTTGTGAAAAGTATGTTATTTGTATGAAAAGTTCTATGTCTCAAACTGAAATGATTCAAATAACGTTACGACATGTAATACCATACAAACACTTATATATAGGAAGTACCAGCGGCGTATCCACCATGCTTGTATCATATTACACACGCATCGTTACTTAATCACTTAATCAAACCAAACCAACCAATGTAAGAAATCTATGTTTAACTCAATTGTCAAATGTATTAAATAATATGTCAAAGTGTTCATGTCAAGATGTAAATCATGTAGTATGTATAACCAATGTCAAAAGTGTTTGTGTCAAATGTAAATCATGTCAAAATGTCTATGTCAAATATCCATGTCAAATGTCTATGTCAAATATCCATGTCAAATGTCTATGTCAAATATCCATGTCAAATGTCTATGTCAAATATCCATGTCAAATGTCTATGTCAAATATCCATGTCAAATGTCTATGTCAAATATCCATGTCAAATGTCTATGTCAAAATGTCATGTATGGCAAGTGAAATGTCTCAACTAAACCATATGCACAAAAACAAAGTATTGAAGTAAAACTTGGTTTAAATCAAAGCTATGTTTTGTGTAAATGCATGCAAATATTTAATATGAACATTTATGCGGTATTGTGAAAATGCATACATCCAAGCCTTGTGACTGCGGTGATAAACCCTTTAAACAAATTAAAGGTCTATCTGTCTTATATCATCGAATTCGGTCATTCCTTTCATCCCCTTTCCCTGGGATGTCCGGAACGGGAGTTGTCAATTCCTATGGTACCACTACCTACTAACGAACGGCATGATCGGTGTTAATGAATGTATTGTCCCATGTAAACAAACCAAATGTCATACCAAAATGTAAGCATGTGATGAAAACAATGTACTAAGTATGAACGCAATGGACATACATAGCATAAAATGTAAATGTAAAACGATGTACTATAAGTGTACTATTGAACATAGCAGGTATATGATGTGAAAATAGGAAAGCATGAAAGTAACAAGTAGGCACATGTGTTTCACCCCAAAACAGTTTGGAAAACAGTAAAAGAGGGGTCTATGTACTCACTTGAGATTGCTCAGAAGTCCTAGGATAACCACCAAGCAAAGCTAGAGATCACGGAATCAAACGGCACCTACTATAGGTAACTACATTAATAAACCGGACCTAAATCGGAAGATCGGGTAGCATTAGGGTTTGTAAACCAAACGAGTGTAGAGACTCGTGTCATATGGTTTAACAAAGCCTACATACTAACTGAAACTTAACCTAATTGTTTACGACCCATTACGACCCGTTTAGGTAGCTTATGCTACTTTAACGCGTCGTTCGCGTGAAACGCGTTCGGACCGCCTAACTAGTCCTATGACAAGTGTTATATGCCTAAACATGTTACATAATCAGTTATGTGACAAAAGTTTAGGTTACATATGCTTAATTACCAATTATACATGAAAAGGGTATTCTGGTAATTTACCTAAGGCATATAAACTACCTATCATACAACTACTTAAACGATGTGACCATAGGGTATAACCTCGGAAGGTTATGCCCTATACTAGGGTCACCTAATGTATTTGGTCGGATCCTAATGATCGACCAAACTGGGTCGGGTTTGAGGTATAAGCGATTTATTAGATCGCTTACCCTACGACCCTAGACAACGTGGTAATCAGTAGGCATAGTCCCAAGGGACTATAACCAACGTGATTACACTCACGTTGCGAAGTTCAAACGAACTTCGCATTGACCATTACTGGTCAACGCTGAAAGTCAAACAAAGTTTGACTTTCTGACTCGAAAAGCAGTAAAAGAACGAAAGAATACTTACGAAGGGTCCCCGAATGCTAATCCCGATCCAAGAACTCAGGTATGAAACAATGGTTTCAACTTAGAGCTCTCAAATCAGAATTCTTGTAAGAAATGAGGTTGGGGTGATGGGGTATTTATAGTTTTCGGGTAACCGTTAGGATCGTTTCATGGAAAACGTGCCATGATCCAACCCGTACACTTGTCGGAAACTCATGGTAGCTAAAAAAGGTTCTTATCCGCTGACTAGACATGTGAGAAATGTGTGGTGGAGGATTAATCAGCTGAAATCTGATTTTTAAAACATTGAATCTGGTCAGATCATGCACTCGCGTAGCGCGACGGGTAGGCCCTTAGGGCTCGCGCTACGCTACTGCCTCCCAGTTCCAGAATTGTTTCAAAAGTGACAGGTTTAGTCCCTGCAGCCCGTTTAAGCGATTTTCGATGCGTTTGAACCCCGTTAACCTCATTTCAAGGCTCTAAAATGAAGTTAAAGTATAGGGAACTCAAAACATGCTCAAAAATATCTCAGATGTCGGTTCGTTTGGCCGTACGATCGCGATGTTCGCTTAATTACGACGGAATGCGCATAAGCGCGAAAAACGATCCAAATGACGCGACGAATGGATTTTTCTTATGGCGAACACTAAAATATAATATAGTCATGCTTACATAAATTTTTGGATGTCCAGATGTATTCAGAACGTAAGTTATGCGCGAAAATGCAAACTTGTGCACTTTTTGACACTTTTAGTCCCTGAATGACCCAAAAGTTTATTTTAGCACACCGAACCCCTCAAAGCCTATTTCTAAGCTATGTAAAGGATATTTAAGGTATGTTTAACTTATGGTCATGTTCCGGAATGTCTATTACAGTTCAAATTGGCATACTTTCGCAGTTTGTCATATTTAGTCCCTGTAAGCGAATTAGCTTGTTTTTCCCATACCAAAGCCTTCAAAACTTATTTCTAAGTTATGTAAAGGTTATTTAAGGTATGTTAAGCCTATGTCACTATTCCGGAGTGTTTGTTGCATTAAACTGGTTATATTTACGCATCGGTGCGCGTATAACCTTCCAGAAAGCGATTTAGAGTTTGAAATTGAACGAGAATTGATATGTGCAAATGATACACATATTTTTACAAATCCCAAGTATGAAATATAATATTTCATTGGTTTGGTATTTGTTTGATGGCCGTGGAGGCACAGGTGTTACATTATGTTACCCGTTTCCTAGTCGGTCAACCAACCCTACCGTGGTTACCAAAATCAGTCAGTTTCGTGTAAACATAAAACATGTGTTCTTTGCATTAAGTACATAGGTTACAAATAAACAGAACACATATTATTACTCAAGTCGTAGCAAGTATTTGGGTCCTATATCCAATCACAACACCAGTTCATATAACACCATAATGCATGTCAAGTGATTTGATGCCACTTATAACTAGAAATCATGCAACACAGATATCCGTAACACTATGTACCGTATTATTACACAAGTTTGTATACCGTATCATTACATCGATCACGTGAGTTATCAGCCCAGTCCAAAGGTGTATAACTTGTGACTCTAGTCCAACCTCCAAACACAACTCGTGGCCCAACATGAGTAGTCCACTGATCTCGTATGTAGCCCAAACACCACAAATTATTTGTGGCCCAGTCCCTTTGTCCATTATTATCGATCAACCAATTACAAAACTAACCCTTCACCCATACATTACTACCTAACAGTTTCATATTCCAATTATTTAGCCCAATCCAAAACCCTCAATATTCAGGAGCATACATGTATACTACCAATTGATACCATAATTCTCACATCAAAGAATATTCACAACACTAATTCCTTCTTTGCTTATAAACACATTGGACCCATTAATGTCATAAACGTCCGCGTATAACGGTTTCGTCATACAATAAAACAGTTAATCATACATGAAAATTACTAACATTAGCATGATCCTACATCGATACTTATCATGTCATCATCCTTGTTACGATCACCAAATCATCATTACATCAATTATCCAAATAGAATCACATCAAATCTCTATTGTTACAGACCTAACACAATATAACCGAGCCCGCAATTACCTATCTTGATTTATTTATTGTATGTAATCCTAGCAAACAATCACCAAGTCCTCATTAAGCGTTCATGTCTGGTCCACTTATTGTTCTTAGAGTTGGAACCAGCAACTAAATGAAATATAACACACTTCATGTGCGGCCCACTAAACTACTAATTCAATTAATTTTGTTTACGGTGTGAAAAGCGGCCCATTACTCCCTGATAGTCCCACTCAGCCCAAAGATCCCTGGCCCAACCGGTTTCACTTTGTTACGAAACCCATTCCCATTCCTTAATTTTTGTTTAACCTTTTAATAGTATAACTATTAATTCATATCCATTACCACTATATCTATTATAACATTCATCAACATTTAACAGTTTCAACATATTTATCGATCCAAAACAATTACTGTTACCCATATCATTAACAATAATCTATTTTCATATAACTAGCAAATCAATCACATAGCAAGATGCCTCTAAATATTCAACACAACATATATCAATTTAATCAAAACCACACAGCTTGTTTCAATTTAATACCTCTAATTCATGAGTTTAGTTAGGCTATCAATTATCAATTTCATGCATGACCTATGGCTCAATCAATACACACAATCATCATAACGTTTCTAAATCAGATTAATCAACTTGCAAGCATACGAGTCATTGCCATGTTGCACATAAACAAGAATAAAACGATCGCGGAAAGTTTGAATAAAACAGGTTCACTAACCTTCCAATGGTTGTATCGTGGTTAGGGATGGTGCTAATCAGTGCCTAAGACTTGATCGAAGGAGGGGGGTTCTCCAGTTGCCGCAAATCCAGGGGGGGTGTTTAGGGTTTTGTTATGAATATTGCAAAACAAAGTGTAGTTACGTATCACTAAAACCTATGCGACACATATGAGGGAGTTGGGCTTGGAGAGCATTTTGGGCCTAGGATATGTGTGAGTCAAAACGAGAGGGAGGGGGCCCTATTAGTCACAAAAGTCCAAGTAGTCATGTGTGTGTATCAGGTAGGTTTGCGGCTCAATAAACATCAAGTAACTCACGGCCCAAAGTATTTGGCCCAAGACGTTAATTAACAAGTTATCGTGTTTTAGTTTAACGGAGTTATACATGAACAGAACGCTTAGCACAGACGTTAATTAAACGTTACTACCCTTGAGAGTTCGGGTTGTCACATTTTTAATCAGGGTTTTTATAATTTTCATATATTACACTAGCTACTCAAATACTCGTCCCCTATTACAACATTGTATCTAACTCATCTTAATGATGAATCTACCTTAACCTATTTTAATGTAAATAAATGTGTGTAGTTAAATTAACGCAATTATCCTTTCTTGTAGGCTTCATGCATTAATCCTTATTGAATGTTAAAGCTTTTTACACTAGCTATAAAAGAATATCATTTAAAATAACAGGATTTCTCAAATTACTATATGTAGATTAAGTATACCATTTTTTCTTTATTACAGTATGATTACAGGATCATAATATCATTATTTTTTGTTGGACAACAAAATTTTGATGCACGTTGACAACCATTATCACAAATTTATTTCTCATTGGAGCAGCATTCTCTTCGTAGTACCTCTCCACAACAAAACCAAAAATGAAACTCTTTCGTTTCCTTACATCTTAGGATACATTGTTTTGGTGATGGACCCACAAAGGGTTTGATGTCACTGTGATCAGTTTTCCCACCTTAAAATCTAACGCCAGGATATGGATTAGGATTTTTATTTAAAACATGTGACATGAATAAATATTATGATAAAGAAAACTTACCCGCGTAACAAACCATCAAAAGGAGAACTACCATCACATGTAAATTCACGTATTGCATCATGGTTCCCTTTAACTTTAGAATGGTATAACTTCTACGACCCATAAAGATGAGGAGGGTTATAATAGAGAAACAACTTGTATTTATAAGCACATTTGAATAGTGTGGTGATGGTCTATCTATGTAATTGAATAATGCATGTGATACTTAAGTAAACTCAACAATCTACTAGTTTTTTTTTACCTAATAGAACATTGCATGTGATACTTAGGTAAATTCAACAAACCACTAGTTTCTTATGTGCATAATGCATGTATGTGCTAACCTTATACTTAAAAATTGTACATGTTTGTTTTTGCGTATACGTTGTATGTCTGTGTGGGTGTTGTATATCACGTATGAATTTCTACCCACATGTAAGTTATGTTTATTTAGAATAAACAAACATTTTACAAGTTACAAGTAAAATAAAGTACCATAAAAATACATTTTTAACAAGTGTGAATTGTATTATTTATGATTCTATATAATAATGGATGGAGGTAAATTTGGTTGTTGCAAGTTAATTTTATGATCTGTAATAATTAAAATGTGGTTGTTTTTTAACAACTCTTGTAACAACATAGTTTATTACATTATTAATTCTTGCTTTATTTTTTTATTTATAAAGAAATGTTCAAGTTCATAAGTCACTTTCTTGCATTTTACAACTCTATTATCCATACCCTGATGAAATGAACCTTGTCAAGGATGCCAAGTTTGCTTAAAGTAATGATTTTTAATGTCTAATTTAATTTTCTGGTAAACTTGGAATTATGTCCTTTTGTTTGTCTTATGATGCTTTAAATTTGATTAATTGCTATTGTTGCTTGTGAATATACATAGAATCAATAAACGCTCATGTGCATTGTGGTGGTACGTTACACCATGCATTCCATTGGTATCAATTTGGTTGGTTAGAGTACTAGAACCATACATTTACCTGATATAGAAATCAACATGTATTTTACAACACTAACAATTGTCACAAAAAACATGACCTTAAAATATTGTACTGATGGTGGATGAGTCATCAACGTTGTCTACGTTCGGGGCACCCACGATTCATCAACGCCGTCTACATTAAATTTACAATACTAACAATGCTTTGTACCGGTGGCAGACGAGTCATCAACGTCGTCTGTGTTCATGGACGTGGTTTGCCTTTTGCCATGGGATTTACCTGGGTGATTGTGCTTTTGTTGTTTGTTAAAAAATATATGAAAATAATTATTTTTTTTCTTTAGTTAAATTTTGTTGTTTTGATCCCCAATTATCTATGGTATTACATCATTATGAATGGTTTCAAGTATAAAAAATTGTGACACATAACAACTCGTTGAGAAGCAAGAAATATGGTGTCCCATGATCTTTTAGAAGAAGATTGATGTATTTTGTACGACTTTGTAATCAACTTTAGTTTGTTTCAAGATGGTTATGTTTCTCTATCAAAGATACATTATGTATTAAGTTGTGCCTAACATACTTAATATACTCATATCAATTGATCTCATATCTGTTGACGGTAAACCCAAGGCAATCCAACAATATACATATTTAAATAGACCTTACAAATATACACATAATGTACATAACACGTACACATAAATGTTAATTTGACATAAATCCAAACACGTATGTAGAAGTAGAATCTAATTGGATGTCTTCAAAACCAAAGACTATTGAGGGCAATAGAAATTATAACAATATCCAATACATTTCCAACTAAATACAAGATGCAAGTGTAAAACTTTGATTAATTTATGTAACTTTTAGCAATTGCATTAAAAACTTTAAAAAGAACTCTTTAATAAATTGCCATTTGCCAACTATGACTTTTATAAAAAAAAATTCTTATAATGTTAACTAAATCGTCAACAACAAAAATACGATCCGTCAAATAATTGTATAATATTTATTTAATTGAATATTCAGAATATAAGTATACAACCATATTGAATTAAGTAGTTCACAATGTATTAAATTCGTTTAAAAGCCCACATAATAAATAAATTTTTAATGAGGGTTTTTATAATTTTCATATATTACACTAGCTACTCAAATACTCATCCCCTGATACAACATTGCATCTAACTCATCTCAATGATGAATCTAGCTTAACCCATTTTAATGTAAATAAATGTGTGTAGTTAAATTGACGCAATTTTCCTTTCCTGTAAGCTTCATGCATTTATCCTTATTGAAGGTTAAAGCTTTTTACACTAAATATAAAAGAATATCATTTGTAATAACAGGATATCTCAAATTCCTATATATAGATTAAGTATACCTTTTTTTCTTTATTACAGTATAATTACAGGATCATAATATCATTATTTTTTTGTTGGACAACAAAACTTTGATAAACATGGAAAAAAATAATCACAAGTTTCTTTGTGACTGTAGCAGCATTCTCTTCGTATTACATCTCCACAACAAATCGGTAAAGCAAACTCGTTCTTTTCCATACATCTTAGGATACATTGTTTTGGTGATGGACCCACAAAGGGTTTGATGTCACTGTGATCAGTTTTCCCACCTTAAAATCTAAACGCCAGGATATTGATTAGGATTTTTATTTAAAACATGTGACATGAATAAATATTATGATAAAGAAAACTTACCCGCGTAACAAATCATCAACAGGAGAACTACCATCACATGTAAATTCACGTATTGCATCATTGTTCCCTTTAACTTTAGAATGGTATAACTTCTACGACCCATAAAGATGAGGAGGGTTATAATAGAGAAACAACTTGTATTTATAAGCACATTTGAATAGTGTGGTGATGGTCTATCTATGAAATTGAATGATGCACGTGATACTTAAGTAAACTCAACAATCTACTAGTTTTTTTTACCTAATTGAACATTGCATGTGATAGTTAGGTAAATTCAACAAACCACTAGTTTTTTATGTGCATCATGCATGTATGTGCCAACGTTATACTTAAAAATTGTATATGTTTGTTTTTACGTATACGTTGTATGTCTGTGTGGGTGTTGTATATCAGGTATGTATTTCTACCCACATGTAAGTTATGTTTATTTAGAATAAACAAACATTTTTCAAGTTACAAGTAAAATAAAGTACCATAAAAATACATTTTTAACAAGTGTGAATTGTATTATTTATGATTCTATATAATAATGGATGGAGGTAAATTTGGTTGTTGCAAGTTAAGTTTATGATCTGTAATAATTAAAATGTGGTTGTTTTTTAACAACTCTTGTAACAACATAGTTTATTACATTATTAATTCTTGCTTTATTTTTTTATTTATAAAGAAATGTTCAAGTTCATAAGTCACTTTCTTGCATTTTACAACTCTATTATCCATACCCTGATGAAATGAACCCTGTCAAGGATGCCAAGTTTGCTTAAAGTAATGATTTTTAATGTCTAATTTAATTTTCTGGTAAACTTGGAATTATGTCCTTATGTTTGTCTTATGATGCTTTAAATTTGATTAATTGCTATTGTTGTTTGTGCATTGTGGTGGTACGTTACACCATACATTCCATAGGTATCAATTTGGTTGGTTACAGTACTAGAACCATACATTTACCTGATATAGAAATCAACATGTGTTTTACAATACTAACAATTGTCACAAAAAATATGACATTAAAATATTGTACTGATGGTGGATGAGTCATCAACGTCGTCTACGTTCGGGGCAAATGATTCATCAACGCTATCTACATTAAATTTACAATACTAACAATGCTTTGTACCGGTGGCAGACGAGTCATCAACGTCGTCTGTGTTCATGGACGTGGTTTGCCTTTTGCCATGGGATTTACCTGGGGGATTGTGCTTTTGTTGTTTGTTAAAAAATATATGAAAATAATGATTTTTTTTTCTTTAGTTAAATTTTGTTGTTTCGATCCCCAATTATCTATGGTATTACATCATTATGAATGGTTTCAAGTATAAAAAATTGTGACACATAACAACTCGTTGAGAAGCAAGAAATATGGTGTCCCATGATCTTTTAGAAGAAGATTGATGTATTTTGTACGACTTTGTAATCAACTTTAGTTTGTTTCAAGATGGTTATATTTCTCTATCAAAGATACATTATGTATAAAGTTGTGCCTAACACACTTTATATACTCATATCAATTAATCTCATATCTGTTGACGGTAAACCTAAGGCAATCCAACAATATACATATTTAAATAGACCTTACAAAATACACATAACATGTACATAACACGTACACATAAATGTTAATTTGACATAAATCAAAACACATATGTAGAAGTAGAATCTAATAGGATGTCTTCAAAACCAAAGACTATTGAGGGCAATAGAAAATATAACAATATCCAATACATTTCCAACTAAATACAAGATGCATGTGTAAAACTTTGATTAATTTATGTAACTTTTAGCAATTGCATTAAAAACTTTAAAAAGAACTCTTTAATAAATTGCCATCTGCCAACTAAGACTTTTATAAAAAAAATTGTTATAATGTTAACTAAATCTTCAACAAAAGAAATACGATCCGTCAAATAACTGTGTAATATTTATTTAATTGAATATTCAGAATATAAGTATACAACCATATTTTATTAAGTAGTTCACAATGTATTAAATTCGTTTAAAAGCCCACATAATAAATAAATTTTTAATCAGGGTTTTTATAATTTTCATATATTACACTAGCTACTCAAATACTCATCCCCAGATACAACATTGCATCTAACTCATCTCAATGATGAATCTAGCTTAACCAATTTTAATGTAAATAAATGTGTGTAGTTAAATTGACGCAATTATGCTTTACTGTAAGCTTCATGCATTTATCCGTATTGAAGGTTAAAGCTTTTTACACTAGATATAAAAGAATATCATTTGTAATAACAAGATATCTCAAATTCCTATATATAGATTAAGTATACCCTTTTTTCTTTATTACAGTATGATTACAGGATCATAATATCATTATTTTTTTGTTGGACAACAAAATTTTGAAAAACGGGACAAAAATAATCACAAGTTTCTTTGTGACTGTAGCTGCATTCTCTTCGTATTACATCTCCACAACAAATCGGTAAAGCAAACTCGTTCTTTTCCATACATCTTAGAATACATTGTTTTGGTGATGGACCCACAAAGGGTTTGATGTCACTGTGATCAGTTTTCCCACCTTAAAATCCAAATGCCAAGATATTGATTAGGATTTTTATTTAAAACATGTGAGATGAATAAATATTATGATAAAGAAAACTTACCCGCGTAACAAACCATCAACATGAGAACTACCATCACATGTAAATTCACGTATTGCATCATTGTTCCCTTTAACTTTAGAATGGTATAACTTCTACGACCCCTAAAGATGAGGAGGGTTATAATAGAGAAACAACTTGTATTTATAAGCACATATGAATAGTGTGGTGATGGTTTATCTATGTAATTGTATAATGTACGTGATACTTAAGTAAACTCAACAATCTACTAGTTTTTTTTTACCCAATTGAACATTGCATGTGTTACTTAGGTAAATTCAACAAACCACTAGTTTCTTATGTGCATCCTGCATGTATGTGCCAACCTTATACTTAAAAATTGTGCATGTTTGTTTTTGCGTATACGTTGTATGTCTGTGTGGGTGGTGGATATCACCTATGAATTTCTACCCACATGTAAGTTATGTTTATTAAGAATAAACAAACATTTTACAAGTTACAAGTAAAATAAAGTACCATAAAAATACATTTTTAACAAGTGTGAATTGTATTATTTATGATTCTATATAATAATGGATGGAGGTAAATTTGGTTGTTGCAAGTTAAGTTTATGATCTGTAATAATTAAAATGTGGTTGTTTTTTTAACAACTCTTGTAACAACATAGTTTATTACTTTATTAATTCTTGCTTTATTTTTTTATTTATAAAGAAATGTTCAAGTTCATAAGTCACTTTCTTGCATTTTACAACTCTATTATCCATACCCTGATGAAATAAACCTTGTCAAGGATGCCAAGTTTGCTTAAAGTAATGATTTTTAATGTCTAATTTAATTTTCTGGTAAACTTGGAATTATGTCCTTATGTTTGTCTTATGATGCTTTAAATTTGATTAATTGCTATTGTTGCTTGTGAATATACATAGAATCAATAAACGCTCATGTGCATTGTGGTGGTACGTTACACCATGCATTCCATAGGTATCAATTTGGTTGGTTACAGTACTAGAACCATACATTTACCTGATATAGAAATCAACATGTGTTTTACAATACTAACAATTGTCACAAAAAATATGACATTAAAATATTGTACTGATGGTGGATGAGTCATCAACGTCGTCTACGTTCGGGGCAGACGATTCATCAACGCCGTCTACATTAAATTTACAATACTAACAATGCTTTGTACCGGTGGCAGACGAGTCATCAACGTCGTCTGTGTTCATAGACGTGGTTTGCCTTTTGCCATGGGATTTACCTGGGTGATTGTGCTTTTGTTGTTTGTTAAAAAATATATGAAAATAATGATTTTTTTTCTTTAGTTAAATTTTGTTGTTTCGATCCCCAATTATCTATGGTATTACATCATTATGAATGGTTTCAAGTATAAAAAATTGTGACACATAACAACTCGTTGAGAAGCAAGAAATATGGTGTCCCATGATCTTTTAGAAGAAGATTGATGTATTTTGTACGACTTTGTAATCAACTTTAGTTTGTTTCAAGATGGTTATGTTTCTCTATCAAAGATACATTATGTATTAAGTTGTGCCTAACATACTTAATATACTCATATCAATTGATCTCATATCTGTTGACGGTAAACCCAAGGCAATCCAACAATATACATATTTAAATAGACCTTACAAAATACACATAACATGTACATAACACGTACACATAAATGTTAATTTGACATAAATCCAAACACGTATGTAGAAGTAGAATCTAATAGGATGTCTTCAAAACCAAAGACTATTGAGGGCAATAGAAAATATAACAATATCCAATACATTTCCAACTAAATACTAGATGCATGTGTAAAACTTTGATTAATTTATGTAACTTTTAGCAATTGCATTAAAAACTTTAAAAAGAACTCTTTAATAAATTGCCATCTGCCAACTATGACTTTTATAAAAAAAATTGTTATAATGTTAACTAAATCTTCAACAACAAAAATACGATCCGTCAAATAATTGTGTAATATTTATTTAATTGAATATTCAGAATATAAGTATACAACCATATTCAATTAAGTAGTTCAGAATGTATTAAATTCGTTTAAAAGCCCACATAATAAATAAATTTTTAATCAGGGTTTTTATAATTTTCGTATATTACACTAGCTACTCAAATACTCATCCCCAGATACAACATTGCATCTAACTCATCTCAATGATGAATCTAGCTTAACCAATTTTAATGTAAATAAATGTGTGTAGTTAAATTGACGCAATTATCCTTTCCTGTAAGCTTCATGCATTTATCCTTATTGAAGGTTAAAGCTTTTTACACTAGATATAAAAGAATATCATTTGTAATAACAGGATATCTCAAATTCCTATATATAGATTAAGTATACCCTTTTTTCTTTATTACAGTATGATTACAGGATCATAATATCATTATTTTTTTGTTGGACAACAAAATTTTGATTTACGTGGACAAAAATAATCACAAGTTTCTTTGTGACTGTAGCAGCATTCTCTTCGTAATACATCTCCACAACAAATCGGTAAAGCAAACTCGTTCTTTTCCATACATCTTAGAATACATTGTTTTGGTGATGGACCCACAAAGGGTTTGATTTCACTGTGATCAGTTTTCCCACCTTAAAATCCAAATGCCAGGATATTGATTAGGATTTTTATTTAAAACATGTGAGATAAATAAATATTATGATAAAGAAAACTTACCCGCGTAACAAACCATCAACATGAGAACTACCATCCCATGTAAATTCACGTATTGCATCATTGTTCCCTTTAACTTTAGAACGGTATAACTTCTACGACCCCTAAAGATGAGGAGGGTTATAATAGAGAAACAACTTGTATTTATAAGCACGTATGAATAGTGTGGTGATGGTTTATCTATGTAATTGTATAATGTACGTGATACTTAAGTAAACTCAACAATCTACTAGTTTTTTTTTACCCAATTGAACATTGCATGTGATACTTAGGTAAATTCAACAAACCACTAGTTTCTTATGTGCATCCTGCATGTATGTGCCAACCTTATACTTAAAAATTGTGCATGTTTGTTTTTGCGTATACGTTGTATGTCTGTGTGGGTGGTGGATATCACCTATGAATTTCTACCCACATGTAAGTTATGTTTATTTAGAATAAACAAACATTTTACAAGTTACAAGTAAAATAAAGTACCATAAAAATACATTTTTAACAAGTGTGAATTGTATTATTTATGATTCTATATAATAATGGATGGAGGAAAATTTGGTTGTTGCAAGTTAAGTTTATGATCTGTAATAATTAAAATGTGGTTGTTTTTTTAACAACTCTTGTAACAACATAGTTTATTACATTATTAATTCTTGCTTTATTTTTTTATTTATAAAGAAATATTCAAGTTCATAAGTCACTTTCTTGCATTTTAGAACTCTATTATCCATACCCTGATGAAATGAACCATGTCAACCATGCCAAGTTTGCTTAAAGTAATGATTTTTAATGTCTAATTTAATTTTCTGGTAAACTTGAAATTATGTCCTTATGTTTGTCTTATGATGCTTTAAATTTGATTAATTGCTATTGTTGCTTGTGAATATACATAGAATCAATAAACGCTCATGTGCATTGTGGTGGTACATTACACCATGCATTCCATAGGTATCAATTTGGTTGGTTACAGTACTAGAACCATACATTTACTTGATATAGAAATCAACATGTGTTTTACAATACTAACAATTGTCACAAAAAATATGACATTAAAATATTGTACTGATGGTGGATGAGTAATCAACTTCGTCTACGTTCGGGGCACCCACGATTCATCAACGCCGTCTACATTAATTTTACAATACTAACAATGCTTTGTACCGGTAGCAGACGAGTCATCAACGTCGTCTGTGTTAATGGACGTGGTTTGCCTTTTGCCATGGGATTTACCTGGGTGATTGTGCTTTTGTTGTTTGTTAAAAAATATATGAAAATAATGATTTTTTTTCTTTAGTTAAATTTTGTTGTTTCGATCCCCAATTATCTATGGTATTACATCATTATGAATGGTTTCAAGTATAAAAAATTGTGACACATAACAACTCGTTGAGAAGCAAGAAATATGGTGTCCCATGATCTTTTAGAAGAAGATTGATGTATTTTGTACGACTTTTTAATCAACTTTAGTTTGTTTCAAGATGGTTATGTTTCTCTCTCAAAGATACATTATGTATTAAGTTGTGCCTAACATACTTTATATACTCATATCAATTGATCTCATATCTGTTGACGGTAAACCCAAGGCAATCCAACAATATACATATTTAAATAGACCTTACAAAATACACATAACATGTACATAACACGTACACATAAATGTTAATTTGACATAAATCCAAACACGTATGTAGAAGTAGAATCTAATAGGATGTCTTCAAAACCAAAGACTATTGAGGGCAATAGAAAATATAACAATATCCAATACATTTCCAACTAAATACAAGATGCATGTGTAAAACTTTGATTAATTTATGTAACTTTTAGCAATTGCATTAAAAACTTTAAAAAGAACTCTTTAATAAACTGCCATCTGCCAACTATGACTTTTATAAAAAAAAAATTGTTATAATGTTAGCTAAATCTTCAACAACAAAAATACGATCCGTCAAATAATTGTGTAATATTTTTTTAATTGAATATTCATAATATAAGTATACAACCATATTGAATTAAGTAGTTCACAATGTATTAAATTCGTTTAAAAGCCCACATAATAAATAAATTTTTAATCAGGGTTTTTATAATTTTCATATATTACACTAGCTACTCAAATACTCATCCCCTGATACAACATTGCATCTAACTCATCTCAATGATGAATCTAGCTTAACCAATTTTAACGTAAATAAATGTGTGTAGTTAAATTGACGCAATTTTCCTTTCCTGTAAGCTTCATGCATTTATCCTTATTGAAGGTTAAAGCTTTTTACACTAGATATAAAAGAATATCATTTGTAATAACAGGATATCTCAAATTCCTATATATAGATTAAGTATACCCTTTTTTCTTTATTACAGTATGATTACAGGATCATAATATCATTATTTTTTTGTTGGACAACAAAATTTTGATTTACGTGGACAAAAATAATCACAAGTTTCTTTGTGACTGTAGCAGCATTCTCTTCGTAATACATCTCCACAACAAATCGGTAAAGCAAACTCGTTCTTTTCCATACATCTTAGAATACATTGTTTTTGTGATGGACCCACAAAGGGTTTGATGTCACTGTGATCAGTTTTCCCACCTTAAAATCCAAATGCCAGGATATTGATTAGGATTTTTATTTAAAACATGTGAGATAAATAAATATTATGATAAAGAAAACTTACCCGCGTAACAAACCATCAACAGGAGAACTACCATCACATGTAAATTCACGTATTGCATCATTGTTCCCTTTAACTTTAGAATGGTATAACTTCTACGACCCATAAAGATGAGGAGGGTTATAATAGAGAAATAACTTGTATTTATAAGCACATTTGAATAGTGTGGTGATGGTTTATCTATGTAATTGAATAATGCACGTGATACTTAAGTAAACTCAACAATGTACTACTTTTTTTACCTAATTGAACATTGCATGTGATAGTTAGGTAAATTCAACAAACCACTAGTTTCTTATGTGCATCATGCATGTATGTGCCAACGTTATACTTAAAAATTGTACATGTTTGTTTTGACGTATACATTGTATGTCTGTGTGGGTGTTGTATATTAGGTATGTTTTTCTACCCACATGTAAGTTATGTTTATTTAGAATAAACAAACATTTTTCAAGTTACAAGTAAAATAAAGTACCATAAAAATACATTTTTAACAAGTGTGAATTGTATTATTTATGATTCTATATAATAATGGATGGAGGTAAATTTGGTTGTTGCAAGTTAAGTTTATGATCTGTAATAATTAAAATGTGGTTGTTTTTTAACAACTCTTGTAACAACATAGTTTATTACATTATTAATTCTTGCTTTATTTTTTTATTTATAAAGAAATGTTCAAGTTCATAAGTCACTTTCTTGCATTTTACAACTCTATTATCCATACCCTGATGAAATAAACCCTGTCAAGGATGCCAAGTTTGCTTAAAGTAATGATTTTTAATGTCTAATTTAATTTTCTGGTAAACTTGGAATTATGTCCTTATGTTTGTCTTATGATGCTTTAAATTTGATTAATTGCTATTGTTGCTTGTGAATATACATAGAATCAATAAACGCTCATGTGCATTGTGGTGGTACGTTACACCATGCATTCCATAGGTATCAATTTGGTTGGTTACAGTACTAGAACCATACATTTACCTGATATAGAAATCAACATGTGTTTTACAATACTAACAATTGTCACAAAAAGTATGACATTAAAATATTGTACTGATGGTGGATGAGTCATCAACGTCGTCTACGTTCGGGGCAGACGATTCATCAACGCTGTCTACATTAAATTTACAATACTAACAATGCTTTGTACCGGTGGCAGACGAGTCATCAACGTCGTCTGTGTTCATAGACGTGGTTTGCCTTTTGCCATTGGATTTACCTGAGTGATTGTGCTTTTGTTGTTTGTTAAAAAATATATGAAAATAATGATTTTTTTACTTTAGTTAAATTTTGTTGTTTCGATCCCAAATTATCTATGGTATTACATCATTATGAATGGTTTCAAGTATAAAAAATTGTGACACATAACAACTCGTTGAGAAACAAGAAATATGGTGTCCCATGATCTTTTAGAAGAAGATTGATGTATTTTGTACGACTTTGTAATCAACTTTAGTTTGTTTCAAGATGGTTATGTTTCTCTATCAAAGATACATTATGTATTAAGTTGTGCCTAACATACTTAATATACTCATATCAATTGATCTCATATCTGTTGGCGGTAAACCCAAGTCAATCCAACAATATACATATTTAAATAGACCTTACGAAATACACATAACATGTGCATAATACGTACACATAAATATTAATTCGACATAAATCCAAACACGTATGTAGAAGTAGAATCTAATAGGATGTCTTCAAAACCAAAGACTATTGAGGGCAATAGAAAATATAACAATATCCAATACATTTCCAACTAAATACAAGAGGCATGTGTAAAACTTTGATTAATTTATGTAACTTTTAGCAATTGCATTAAAAACTTTAAAAAGAACTCTTTAATAAATTGCCATCTGCCAACTATGACTTTTATAAAAAAAATTGTTATAATGTTAACTAAATCTTCAACAACAAAAATACGATCCGTCAAATAATTGTGTAATATTTATTTAATTGAATATTCAGAATATAAGTATACAACCATATTCAATTAAGTAGTTCACAATGTATTAAATTCGTTTAAAAGCCCACATAATAAATAAATTTTTAATCAGGGTTTTTATAATTTTCGTATATTACACTAGCTACTCAAATACTCATCCCCAGATACAACATTGCATCTAACTCATCTCAATGATAAATCTAGCTTAACCAATTTTAATGTAAATAAATGTGTGTAGTTAAATTGACGCAATTTTCCTTTCCTGTAAGCTTCATGCATTTATCCTTATTGAAGGTTAAAGCTTTTTACACTAGATATAAAATAATATCATTTGTAATAACAGGATATCTCAAATTCCTATATATAGATTAAGTATACCCTTTTTTCTTTATTACAGTATGATTACAGGATCATAATATCATTATTTTTTTGTTGGACAACAAAATTTTGATTTACGTGGACAAAAATAATCACAAGTTTCTTTGTGACTGTAGCAGCATTCTCTTCGTAATACATCTCCACAACAAATCGGTAAAGCAAACTCGTTCTTTTCCATACATCTTAGAATACATTGTTTTGGTGATGTACCCACAAAGGGTTTGATGTCACTGTGATCAGTTTTCCCACCTTAAAATCCAAATGCCAAGATATTGATTAGGATTTTTATTTAAAACATGTGAGATGAATAAATATTATGATAAAGAAAACTTACCCGCGTAACAAACCATCAACATGAGAACTACCATCACATGTAAATTCACGTATTGCATCATTGTTCCGTTTAACTTTAGAATGGTATAACTTCTACGACCCGTAAATATGAGGAGGGTTATAATAGAGAAACAACTTGTATTTATAAGCACATTTGAATAGTGTGGTGATGGTTTATCTATGTAATTGTATAATGCACGTGATACTTAAGTAAACTCAACAATCTACTAGTTTTTTTACCTAATTAAACATTGCATGTGATACTTAGGTAAATTCAACAAACCACTAGTTTCTTATGTGCATCATGCATGTATGTGCCAACCTTATACTTAAAAATTGTACATGTTTGTTTTTGCGTATACGTTGTATGTCTGTGTGGGTGTTGGATATCACGTGTGAATTTCTACCCACATGTAAGTTATGTTAATTTAGAATAAACAAACATTTTACAAGTTACAAGTAAAATAAAGTACCATAAAAATACATTTTTAACAAATGTGAATTGTATTATTTATGATTCTATATAATAATGGATGGAGGTAAATTTGGTTGTTGCAAGTTAAGTTTATGATCTGTAATAATTAAAATGCGGTTGTTTTTTTAACAACTCTTGTAACAACATAGTTTATTACATTATTAATTTTTGCTTTATTTTTTTATTTATAAAGAAATGTTCAAGTTCATAACTCACTATCTTGCATTTTACAACTCTATTATCCATACCTTGATGAAATGAACCCTGTCAAGGATGCCAAGTTTGCTTAAAGTAATGATTTTTAATGTCTAATTTAATTTCCTGGTAAACTTGGAATTATGTCCTTATGTTTGTCTTATGATGCTTTAAATTTGATTAATTGCTATTGTTGCTTGTGAATATACATAGAATCAATAAACGCTCATGTGCATTGTGGTGGTACGTTACACCATGCATTCCATAGGTATCAATTTGGTTGGTTACAGTACTAGAACCAAACATTTACTTGATATAGAAATCAACATGTGTTTTACAATACTAACAATTGTCACAAAAAATATGACATTAAAATATTGTACTGATGGTGGATGAGTCATCAACGTCGTCTACGTTCGGGGCAGAAGATTCATCAACGCCGTCTACATTAAATTTACAATACTAACAATGCTTTGTACCGGTGGCAGACGAGTCATCAACGTCGTCTGTGTTCATGGACGTGGTTTGCCTTTTGCCATGGGATTTACATGGGTGATTGTGCTTTTGTTGTTTGTTAAAAAATATATGAAAATAATAATTTTTTTTTCTTTAGTTAAATTTTGTTTTTCGATCCCCAATTATCTATGGTATTACATCATTATGAATGGTTTCAAGTATAAAAAAATGTGACACATAACAACTCGTTGAGAAGCAAGAAATATGGTATCCCATGATCTTTTAGAAGAAGATTGATGTATTTTGTACGACTTTGTAATCAACTTTAGTTTGTTTCAAGATGGTTATGTTTCTCTATCAAAGATACATTATGTATTAAGTTGTGCCAAACATACTTAATATACTCATATCAATTGATCTCATATCTGTTGACGGTAAACGCAAGTCAATCCAACAATATACATATTTAAATAGACCTTACGAAATACACATAACATGTGCATAACACGTACACATAAATGTTAATTCGACATAAATCCAAACACGTATGTAGAAGTATAATCTAATAGGATGTCTTCAAAACCAAAGACTATTGAGGGCAATAGAAAATATAACAATATCCAATACATTTCCAACTAAATACAAGAGGCATGTGTAAAACTTTGATTAATTTATGTAACTTTTAGCAATTGCATTAAAAACTTTAAAAAGAACTCTTTAATAAATTGCCATCTGCCAACTATGACTTTTATAAAAAAAAAATTGTTATAATGTTAACTAAATCTTCAACAACAAAAATACAATCCGTCAAATAATTGTGTAATATTTATTTAATTGAATATTCAGAATATAAGTATACAACCATATTGAATTAAGTAGTTCACAATGTATTAAATTCGTTTAAAAGCCCACATAATAAATAAATTTTTAATCAGGGTTTTTATAATTTTCGTATATTACACTAGCTACTCAAATACTCATCCCCAGATACAACATTGCATCTAACTCATCTCAATGATGAATCTAGCTTAACCAATTTTAATGTAAATAAATGTGTGTAGTTAAATTGACGCAATTATCCTTTCCTGTAAGCTTCATGCATTTATCCTTATTGAAGGTTAAAGCTTTTTACACTAGATATAAAAGAATATCTTTTGTAATAACAGGATATCTCAAATTCCTATATATAGATTAAGTATACCCTTTTTTCTTTATTACAGTTTGATTACAGGATCATAATATCATTATCTATGGTATTACATCCTTATAATGGTTTCAATTATAAAAAAATTGTGACACATAACAACTCGTTGAGAAGCAAGAAATATGGTGTCCCATGATCTTTTAGAAGAAGATTGATGTATTTTGTACGACTTTGTAATCAACTTTAGTTTGTTTCAAGATGGTTATGTTTCTCTATCAAAGATACATTATGTATTAAGTTGTGCCTAACATACTTAATATACTCATATCAATTGATCTCATATCAGTTGACGGTAAACCCAAGTCAATCCAACAATATACATATTTAAATAGACCTTACAAAATACACATAACATGTGCATAACACGTACATATAAATGTTAATTCGACATAAATCCAAACACGTATGTAGAAGTAGAATCTAATAGGATGTCTTCAAAACCAAAGACTATTGAGGGCAATAGAAAATATAACAATATCCAATACATTTCCAACTAAATACAAGAGGCATGTGTAAAACTTTGATTAATTTATGTAACTTTTAGCAATTGCATTAAAAACTTTAAAAAGAACTCTTTAATAAATTGCCATCTGCCAACTATGACTTTTATAAAAAAAAAATTGTTATAATGTTAACTAAATCTTCAACAACAAAAATACAATCCGTCAAATAATTGTGTAATATTTATTTAATTGAATATTCAGAATATAAGTATACAACCATATTGAATTAAGTAGTTCACAATGTATTAAATTCGTTTAAAAGCCCACATAATAAATAAATTTTTAATCAGGGTTTTTATAATTTTCGTATATTACACTAGCTACTCAAATACTCATCCCCAGATACAACATTGCATCTAACTCATCTCAATGATGAATCTAGCTTAACCAATTTTAATGTAAATAAATGTGTGTAGTTAAATTGACGCAATTATCCTTTCCTGTAAGCTTCATGCATTTATCCTTATTGAAGGTTAAAGCTTTTTACACTAGATATAAAAGAATATCTTTTGTAATAACAGGATATCTCAAATTCCTATATATAGATTAAGTATACCCTTTTTTCTTTATTACAGTTTGATTACAGGATCATAATATCATTATCTATGGTATTACATCCTTATAATGGTTTCAATTATAAAAAAATTGTGACACATAACAACTCGTTGAGAAGCAAGAAATATGGTGTCCCATGATCTTTTAGAAGAAGATTGATGTATTTTGTACGACTTTGTAATCAACTTTAGTTTGTTTCAAGATGGTTATGTTTCTCTATCAAAGATACATTATGTATTAAGTTGTGCCTAACATACTTAATATACTCATATCAATTGATCTCATATCAGTTGACGGTAAACCCAAGTCAATCCAACAATATACATATTTAAATAGACCTTACAAAATACACATAACATGTGCATAACACGTACATATAAATGTTAATTCGACATAAATCCAAACACGTATGTAGAAGTAGAATCTAATAGGATGTCTTCAAAACCAAAGACTATTGAGGGCAATAGAAAATATAACAATATCCAATACATTTCCAACTAAATACAAGAGGCATGTGTAAAACTTTGATTAATTTATGTAACTTTTAGCAATTGCATTAAAAACTTTAAAAAGAACTCTTTAATAAATTGCCATCTGCCAACTATGACTTTTATAAAAAAAATTGTTTTAATTTTAACTAAATCTTCAACAACAAAAATACGATCCGTCAAATAATTGTGTAATATTTATTTAATTGAATATTCAGAATATAAGTATACAACCATATTGAATTAAGTAGTTCACAATGTATTAAATTCGTTTAAAAGCCCACATAATAAATAAATTTTTAATCAGGGTTTTTATAATTTTCGTATATTACACTAGCTACTCAAATACTCATCCCCAGATACAACATTGCATCTAACTCATCTCAATGATGAATCTAGCTTAACCAATTTTAATGTAAATAAATGTGTGTAGTTAAATTGACGCAATTATCCTTTCCTGTAAGCTTCATGCATTTATCGTTATTGAAGGTTAAAGCTTTTTACACTAGATATAAAAAAATATCATTTGTAATAACAGGATATCTCAAATTCCTATATATAGATTAAGTATACCCTTTTTTCTTTATTACAGTATGATTACAGGATCATAATATCATTATTTTTTTGTTGGACAACAAAATTTTGATTTACGTGGACAAAAATAATCACAAGTTTCTTTGTGACTGTAGCAGCATTCTCTTCGTAATACATCTCCACAACAAATCGGTAAAGCAAACTCGTTCTTTTCCATACATCTTAGAATACATTGTTTTGGTGATGTACCCACAAAGGGTTTGATGTCACTGTGATCAGTTTCCCACCTTAAAATCCAAATGCCAAGATATTGATTAGGATTTTTATTTAAAACATGTGAGATGAATAAATATTATGATAAAGAAAACTTACCCGTGTAACAAACCATCAACATGAGAACTACCATCACATGTAAATTCACGTATTGCATCATTGTTCCGTTTAACTTTAGAATGGTATAACTTCTACGACCCGTAAAGATGAGGAGGGTTATATTAGAGAAACAACTTGTATTTATAAGCACATTTGAATAGTGTGGTGATGGTTTATCTATGTAATTGTATAATGCACGTGATACTTAAGTAAACTCAACAATCTACTAGTTTTTTTTACCTAATTAAACATTGCATGTGATACTTGGGTAAATTCAACAAACCACTAGTTTCTTATGTGCATCATGCATGTATGTGCCAACCTTATACTTAAAAATTGTACATGTTTGTTTTTGCGTATACGTTGTATGTCTGTGTGGGTGTTGGATATCACGTGTGAATTTCTACCCACATGTAAGTTATGTTTATTTAGAATAAACAAACATTTTACAAGTTACAAGTAAAATAAAGTACCATAAAAATAAATTTTTAACAAGTGTGAATTGTATTATTTATGATTCTATATAATAATAGATGGAGGTAAATTTGGTTGTTGCAAGTTAAGTTTATGATCTGTAATAATTAAAATGCGGTTGTTTTTATTACAACTCTTGTAACAACATAGTTTATTACATTATTAATTTTTGCTTTATTTTTTTATTTATAAAGAAATGTTCAAGTTCATAACTCACTTTCTTGCATTTTACAACTCTATTATCCATACCTTGATGAAATGAACCCTGTCAAGGATGCCAAGTTTGCTTAAAGTAATGATTTTTAATGTCTAATTTAATTTTCTGGTAAACTTGGAATTATGTCCTTATGTTTGTCTTATGATGCTTTAAATTTTATTAATTGCTATTGTTGCTTGTGAATATACATAGAATCAATAAACGTTCATGTGCATTGTGGTGGTACGTTACACCATGCATTCCATAGGTATCAATTTGGTTGGTTACAGTACTAGAACCATACATTTACTTGATATAGAAATCAACACGTGTTTTACAATACTAACAATTGTCACAAAAAAATATGACATTAAAATATTGTACTGATGGTGGATGAGTCATCAACGTCGTCTACGTTCGGGGCAGACGATTCATCAACGTCGTCTACATTAAATTTACAATACTAACAATGCTTTGTACCGGTGGCAGACGAGTCATCAACGTCGTCTGTGTTCATGGACGTGGTTTGCCTTTTGCCATGGGATTTACCTGGGTGATTGTGCTTTTGTTGTTTGTTAAAAAATATATGAAAATAATGATTTTTTTTCTTTAGTTAAATTTTGTTGTTTCGATCCCCAGTTATCTATGGTATTACATCATTATGAATGGTTTCAAGTATAAAAAATTGTGACACATAACAACTCGTTGAGAAGCAAGAAATATGGTGTCCCATGATCTTTTAGAAGAAGATTGATGTATTTTGTACGACTTTGTAATCAACTTTAGTTTGTTTCAAGATGGTTATATTTCTCTATCAAAGATACATTATGTATAAAGTTGTGCCTAACACACTTTATATACTCATATCAATTAATCTCATATCTGTTGACGGTAAACCTAAGGCAATCCAACAATATACATATTTAAATAGACCTTACAAAATACACATAACATGTACATAACACGTACACATAAATGTCAATTTGACATAAATCAAAACACATATGTAGAAGTAGAATCTAATAGGATGTCTTCAAAACCAAAGACTATTGAGGGCAATAGAAAATATAACAATATCCAATACATTTCCAACTAAATACAAGATGCATGTGTAAAACTTTGATTAATTTATGTAACTTTTAGCAATTGCATTAAAAACTTTAAAAAGAACTCTTTAATAAATTGCCATCTGCCAACTATGACTTTTATAACAAAAATTGTTATAATGTTAACTAAATCTTCAACAACAAAAATACGATCCGTCAAATAATTGTGTAATATTTATTTAATTGAATATTCAGAATATAAGTATACAACCATATTGAATTAAGTAGTACACAATGTATTAAATTCGTTTAAAAGCCCACATAATAAATAAATTTTTAATCAGGGGTTTTATAATTTTCATATATTACACTAGCTACTCAAATACTCATCCCCTGATACAACATTGCATCTAACTCATCTCAATGATGAATCTAGCTTAACCAATTTTAATGTAAATAAATGTGTGTATTTAAATTGACGCAATTATCCTTTCTTGTAAGCTACATGCATTTATCCTTATTGAAGGTTAAAGCTTTTTACACTAGATATAAAAGAATATCATTTGTAATAACAGGATATCTCAAATTCCTATATATAGATTAAGTATACCCTTTTTTCTTTATTACAGTATGATTACAAGATCATAATATCATTATTTTTTTGTTGGACAACAAAATTTTGATTTACGTCCACAAAAATAATCACAAGTTTCTTTGTGACTGTAGCAGCATTCTCTTCGTAATACATCTCCACAACAAATCGGTAAAGCAAACTCGTTCTTTTCCATACATCTTAGATTACATTGTTTTGGTGATGTACCCACAAAGGGTTTGATGTCACTGTGATCAGTTTTCCCACCTTAAAATCCAAATGCCAAGATATTGAATAGGATTTTTATTTAAAACATGTGAGATGAATAAATATTATGATAAAGAAAACTTACCCGCGTAACAAACCATCAACATGAGAACTACCATCACATGTAAATTCACGTATTGCATCATTGTTCCGTTTAACTTTAGAATGGTATAACTTCTACGACCCGTAAAGATGAGGAGGGTTATAATAGAGAAACAACTTGTATTTATAAGCACATTTGAATAGTGTGGTGATGGTTTATCTATGTAATTGTATAATGCACGTGATACTTAAGTAAACTCAATAATCTACTAGTTTTTTTTACCTAATTAAACATTGCATGTGATACTTAGGTAAATTCAACAAACCACTAGTTTCTTACGTGCATCATGCATGTATGTGCCAACCTTATACTT